>CM022950.1:21415177-21499807 GCA_012931725.1 Litsea cubeba
TCACCTTTGAAGTGAGTTAGGAAGCGTGTCTATAGCATGGCCCAATTTTTGGATTGAGTCCTCCGGCAGAGTGGAGTACCAATCGAAGGCCGTACCTTTTAGGGTACTTGCAAAGAGGCGGATCTTGAGTGCATCTTGATCCGCGTAGCTCCCGTCAGGATCTTGAAGTGGATGAGTGATGCCGTGCTGTCTGATGATCCTTTCCCCGTATATGGAGAGTAGAGTAGATGCTTGAATTTGGTGGGGAACGGGACCGAGTCCATCCATAAGGGATATGGTGGCTTGATCCCATGCTCTTGAGTATATCCTCTTCTTTTGCTTGGCGAGGATACGTCTACGTCCTTTTTGGTAAGGGCGCGTGACTCATTTTCTTCTCTATTAACCTCGTCGTCTTGATGATTCGGAGGAGGTTCATTGTTCGCCTGATTTTGGAAGGCGAGGAGAAGGTTTTCCATCAGAGTTTCAATCCTCTGCTGGCCTGTTCCAACTGCTGGATGCGGGTGATCGCATCTTCTGGAGGTGGATTGCGGGGTGGTGGCTCAGAATTTGTAGCCAAGACATTCATCCTTCGTGATTCGAACGAAGAAACTGTCCTGGTGACGGAGCTGGGGCTCATTCTTTTTGAAGAGGAGCTTGAGGAAGGATCACTCTGCTGTCCTTTGCTTGAAGGAGCAGGGGATTCTTCTGAATGTCTTCTTGTCCTTGAGACGCTGCGGGTCATTGGACGTCGGACATGGATTTTTGTTGCTGATTTTTGGCGGCTTCTGGTTTTTCCAACCATATGGACGGCAGCAACTTGGTTGGGCCTTTCTTTTTCGACCCATTTGGGAGAGACTTGAAGTGTGGAAGCTGGGTCCTTTGCTTCTGTAGTCTCTTTTGTCGGTACGACGCGCGGCGGCGTATACGACGAGCAATTTGAGCTTCGGTCAGCTCTGACTGGGCTTTGACAATGAAGGATGTGCTCCCTCGGGCGCAGCAGCCGAGTCTGTCTTCTTTGTAGCTGGGCAAGGACAGGATGCGAACCCTATCCTTTGCCAGTTGCAGCGAAGCTTTGAACTTGTGAAGTTCGGCCCCTGTAGATATGAAGGGTCGAACTGCAGATTTGTAGGCCTTAGCAGATGCTTGTGGAGGCCTTGTGATGCATGACTTGATTTTGGGCTTGTAGGAACAAGCCGGCTCATGCTGGGATGACTTGGAAGTCAGGTTGGAGATGGGTCTCTCCTCTTTCATGTAAGCAAGAGGATAGAACTGGTTCTCCTTGAGTGGGGCCAGGAATGCTGGCTTAGTGGATGCCTGGGACCTTCTTTGTTTTGGTGAAGGTCTTGGGGACCAAGTCTTGGGGTAGACCTGGTTGTTTGCAGGTTGAGGCTTCGTGGGGATGCCACGGGCTTCAGGCCTTCTTGTACTCGCCTTTGGTGTCACGGTAGTGACACGTTGAGAGGCGAGTTTCTGCTTCTTGGAGGGAGCAGCTTGTTCCTCAGGAAGTGGGAATGGTCCCAGCGTCCCGAAGACGATAGTCCGGGGAGTCGAGGTCGACCCGGAGTTCACAGAGTTGCCGAGGGAGTTGACGCTTCGGCAGCTGATGGGGCGCTTGTAGGTGCGCGTGGTTTGCTTCTGTTGAAGCATGAGTTGGTGCTTGCTTTCGTCGAAAGTAATGGTTAGTGAAGCTGCCATTGTTAGTTTTTTTTCGAAAATTTCTGAAACAAGACCACATCCATTAGTAATCACAAGAATATAATGATCATAAATGGGAAGTTCTATGGTTTCGTCTTTTCAAATTGCTCGAGGTAGATGACCCAAGCAATATGAGGAAGACAAAATGCCATAGAAGGTACAATTGTTCTGATCGCAGGTGTGGTAAGCCCGGAATGGGCATCCCAGTTACTGCTAGAAGCAATTGTGAACTTAAATTCGACTTATCGAGAAGCAGAGCTTGCTCGAGGTAAGAAGAATATAAAGTTGGAGTTACAGATGTGCCGGTCGCAATACAGTAGACCCTGAAAGGGCGTACTAGTACCGCTAGACACAAATGTTTTGAGACCGCATCTATGAGATGAGATTCTCTGTTTTGAAAGGTCAAGATTGGATTCATCAAAGAGAGCAGATGGTATTCCAATCTGAACACGGGCTCAGCGATTTCCGCGAGCGCCAGTGCTCAGAAAGAAATGAACCATGATTTCTCGGATCTGAATCTAAAAATGACGAGTTTTTTTTTTTTTTTTTTTTGAAAGGCCAATATCGGGTTCATCAAAGAGAGCAAAAGGCACTCCAATCTGAACACGGGCTCAGCGATTTCCGCGAGCGCCAGTGCTCAGAAAGAAGAAGACCAAGATTTCTCCAATCTAAACCCAAAATGACGGAAGTTTTTTTTTTTGAAGTTTTTTTTTTTGAAGATTTTTTTTTTTTTTTTTTTTTTTTTAAAAAAAAAATCTTTTTTTTTATTTTTTTTATTTTATTAATTTTTTTTTTAAGATTTTTTTTTGAAATTTTTTTTTTATTTTTTATTTTTTATTTTAAAATTTTTATATTTTTTTTTATATTTATTTTTTTTTATTTAAAAGACGAGAGAGTACACATAGGCCTCCTAACCCGGTCTTATGAAATCTTGATTGATAGAATTGCCCCCAGGTAAGGGTAGGATTACTTAATGAACCCGTTTGGAGGACCCTTGCCTAGAACAGTCAAGCTGTCTCCACACTCTGGACAAGGCTTTTCTTTGAATCAACCATGATCAAAGAACACAGTTGGTTTAACCTTAGTGGTCTATGTCTTTTTTTTTTTATATATTTTTTTTATTTTATTTTTATTTTTATGAATTCATCGAAGAGAAACCATGGCCCAAAACCTTAGTCGAACAGGCTCAACATTTCTGCAAGCGCGATGAACGATAGGAACAGATCAAGGTTTCTCAATTTTGAATCCAAATTGAGAAATCTAAAATTTTTTTTTTTTATATATATATATATATTTTTTATTATTTTTTTTTTATGAACTCATCGAAGAGAAACCATGGCCTAAAACCTTAGTCGAACAGGCTCAACATTTCTGCAAGCGCGATGAACGATAGGAACAGATCAAGGTTTCTCAATTTTGAATTCAAATTGAGAAATCTAAATTTTTTTTTTTTTTTATATATATATTTTTTTGATTTTTTAATGAACTCATCGAAGAGAAACCATGGCCCAAAACCTTAGTCGAACAGGCTCAACATTTCTGCAAGCGCGATGAACGATAGGAACGGATCAAGGTTTCTCAATTTTGAATCCAAAAATGACAAATCTGATTTTTTAATTTTTTTTTTTATATTTTTTTTTTGAAAAGAGAAAGAGTGGAAATAAATTCAAAGAATTAGAACTTTCCAAACAAAAAATCTCATCTCATTTTTTTTGCGGAATTCAACATAGGCCACCAATTATAAAGTAGCCAAGGAATCGAGAAAAGAAATATAAGCATAGAGCAAAATATATGATATGCAAATATTTCATTTCTAGCATCGTGTTCTCAAATAAACGAGTCCCACCGGGTGATGCCAGCTTGATGGACCGCGCTCCTGCTTGGTTCTACCGAGGTCGGCGGACGTGGGAGTCCGTTTGGTCCGACCCTTTCGCAACCGGGGGGCAGGGGCGTGCATCAACATTTCTTTTTTTTGTGCGGGTGTGCCAGATTTTCTATTTTACTTGGAATTGCAAATGGTGATCCAGAGATCAACCTTCGCAAGTAAAAAGGAAATCAACTTCTTTCAAGTTTTCCATTGCACATATATTTAAGAAAAGAGACATTTTTTTGATTTGCCGTGAAAGGCGATTTTTTTGGCATTTATAGCCGATTTTGGCGTTTATAGCCGATTTTTGGCGTTTATAGCCGATTTTGGCGTTTATAGCCGATTTACAATCCTTATCAATAATGAAAGACAAGAATTGTGATTTTTGTCTCTTTTAAAAAATACAAACTACAATGAAAAGCAAGAAAAGGAGGATCTAACTTCTCAGGAGATTGTGGAGGACTCGTTTAGATTGACGGTCGCAAGCCATATGTGGGCTTCGCCATCATCCATGCAGATGAGAACAGAGGATGCTATTTGATTCACTTGGCTTGGCTATAACCTCGGGTTTTTAGAAGACAAAGACCAAAGGAAGGTCCTATGTCCAATAAAAAAACGAGTAGACGGGCTGAAAAGCCACATCTAAGCCATTGGAGGCAGGAGGAGAAGGCAAGGACCTTGGGGGGGGGGTACCCCCCAAGGGACTTTTGTCACCTTGTTGCGGTGGCCGGTGTAGAACTTCCGCAGAGTTTTTCTCTCTTTTTCCTTTCTCTGGATTTCTGTCTGTGTGCTTGTGCTTTTTTCTCTGATTTTTCTGATGTCTTCTGATGTTTTTTCTTCTTGGAGAGCCTCCTATTTATAGGCTTTTAGGTAGCCTTTTAGGTGGGTTTATGGGCTTTTAATGTCATTAAGCCACATAATGGGAGGAGTTACAAAATTGAATTGTTTATTTTGTAACTCCTTTTTCTTGGCTTCTGATTGGCCGGAGGAGATTGAGGGCATTTAATCGCCTTTAATCGCCATGATGGGAGGAGTTTCATGGGTTAAATGCCATGAATCTCTTGACTTGTAACTCCGAAATGCTTGCTTCTGATTGGGCCGTCCAAAGAAATGGATTAATGACTGTAATAAAGCTAGTCAATTAATCGCATTAAGTGGTCGCCGAGCAGCTGAAGAGTCGCGGGCCGTGCCACGTCTTTTGGAATTCTTCTGTCGATGATCATCGATGGATCTTCATGTAGATCGACATCAGATGACCATGTAATTTCAGGTGTTTGTTGCCAACAGCGGGTCGGTGCCATCTGTCCTGTCGATTTCTCGATCGGTCGGGTGGAAAGCACACTTTTTTTTGGTTGACCGGGTGGCGATCAATACTGTCTTTGATACTCTTGATGATTTACCCGTGTTTTGGACGGATATCAGAGGACTTGGTGTCTCAAAAGTATGAATTTTGGAAAGTACCAGAGGCTGGACCCCTCGAATCGCGAAAAAACGGCGAAAACCGGGGTTTCCGGGGCTTTCCCGGCGACCCCGGGGTCCATGGTCGCCGGCGACCCTGGCCCAGGGTCGCAGGGGCCTGCGACCTTGGGCCAGGGTCGCAGGGGTCTGCGACCCTGGGGGGGTTTTCCCCCTTTTTGGTCCCGTTTTGCGTCCGTTTTTGCTCTTTTTTGATTTTTTTTCTTCTGTACTTTCCTTTGACATTTTGGTCATTTATTGGCCTGATTTATTTGTAGGAAACCTGATGAGAATCCTTGCATTTTATTTTGCAAAGTTTCCAATTTCCTGAGAAAGCCGAAGACTTTGTCGCGCAGAGTTGCCGATTTCCCGTCAGAAGCTGAAACTGGGTCAAACGATGTCGGAATGACCTGAAATTTGGTGTGAAGCCTGCTGAGCAATAAATAAGACCAACCATAGGCTTTTGTTTGAGTTTTGAAGCCGTTTGGGGTCCTATCACCTGTAGACTTGCTTTTTGTCGCGATGAAGATGTCGCGGTTTGATGTGCGGTCAACCGATGTCCGATTGACTTGAAATTTGACAGGGAACCTATTGGAGTCATTTTAAGATGATCCATAGGTTCTGTCTTGGAAACCATGGTCCCGGAGAGCTTTACCACCGAGAGGCTTGATTTGGCTGTCGGAGAAGCGAAGTTAGGCCAAATGATCTTGAAATGGCTTGAAACTTCTTGTGTACTCCTCTTTTGGCTGTCTGGATGAATCTTGCAGTTTTTGTTTGATTCTGACAAGATTTGATTTTTGGAAGCAGCATTGCCTATTTATGGCAGGTTGCGACTTCATGTAGCTCTTTGGATCTTGAAAAGGCAAAGTGACATTTTTTGGTGTCAACAGCCTCATCGTCTGGTCGATTACCTCGTGCCAGCTGATGCCCAATGGCTTCAAAGTCATCATGGGCACGGCGAGACTGAATGAGATCTTAGGGACCAACCTGGGTGTCCATGACATCGAGGACGTTTACGACATCTGCAAGGCTGGGGGAGACAATTATTATCTTCGGGTGAAGCAGTACCGAAGGGGCTTCTTCCTGGCCTTGGAGGATTCTGATGGACCGCGCTCCTGCTCGGTTCTTACCGAGGTCGGCGGACGTGGGAGTCCATTTGGTTCCGACCCTTTCGTAACCGGGGGGCAGGGGCGTGCATCAACATTTCTTTTTTTTTTTGTGGGTGTGCCAGATTTTCTATTTTACTTGGAATTGCAAGTGGTGATCCGGGGATCAACCTTCACAAGTAAAAAGGAAATCAACTTCTCTCAAGTTTTCCATTGCACATATATTTAAGAAAAGAGACATTTTTCTTAGTTTGCCGTAAAAGGCAATTTTTTTTGGCATTTATAGCCGATTTTGGCGTTTATAGCCGATTTTGGCGTTTATAGCCGATTTTTTGGCGTTTATAGCGTTTATAGCCGATTTTGGCGTTTATAGCCGATTTACAATCCTTATCAATAATGAAAGACAAGAATTGTGATTTTTTTCTCTTTTAAAAAAATACAAACTACAATGAAAAGCAAGAAAAGGAGGATCTAACTTCTCAGGAGATTGTGGGGGACTCGTTTAGATTGACGGTCGCAAGCCATATGTGGGCTTCGCCATCATCCATGCAGATGAGAACAGAGGATGCTATTTGATTCGCTTGGCTTGGCTATAACCTCAGGTTTTTAGAAGACAAAGACCAAAGGAAGGTCCTATGTCCAATAAAAAACCAAGTAGACGGGCTGAAAAGCCATATCTAAGCCATTGGAGGCAGGAGGAGAAGGCAAGGACCTTGGGGGGGGTACCCCCCAAGGGACTTTTGTCACCTTGTTGCGGTGGCCGGTGTAGAACTTCCGCAGAGTTTTCTCTCTTTTTTTTTTTCTCTGGATTTCTGACTGCTGTCTGTTGATGTTCGTTGTGATGTTTTTCCGATCTCTATTCCTTTGGAGTGCTCTCCTATTTATAGGCTCTTGGTAGCCATTTAGGAGAGTTTATGGGCTTTTAATGTCATTAAGCCACATAATGGGAGGAGTTACAAAATTGAATTGTTTATTTTGTAACTCCTTTTTCTTGGCTTCTGATTGGCCGGAGGAGATTGAGGGCATTTAATCGCCTTTAATCGCCATGATGGGAGGAGTTTCATGGGTTAAATGCCATGAATCTCTTGACTTGTAACTCCCGAATGCTTGCTTCTGATTGGGCCGTCCAAAGAAATGAATTAATGACTGTAATAAAGCTAGTCAATTAATCGCATTAAGTGGTCGCCGAGCAGCTGAAGAGTCGCGGGCCGTGCCGCGTCTTTTGGAATTCTTCTGTTGATGATCATCGATGGATCTTCATATAGATCGACATCAGATGATCATGTAATTTCAGGTGTTTGTTGCCAATAGCGGGTCGGTGCCATCTGTCCTGTCGATTTCTTGATCGGTCGGGTGGAAAGCACACTTTTTTTTGGTTGACCGGGTGGCGATCAATACTGTATTCGATACTCTTGATGATTTACCCGTGTTTTGGACGGATGTCAGAGGACTTGGTGTCTCAAAAGCATGAATTTTGGAAAGTACCAGAGGCTGGGCTCCTCGAATCGCGAAAAAACGGCGAAAACCGGGGTCTCCGGGGCTTTCCCGGCGACCCCGGGGTCCATGGTCGCCGGCGACCCTGGCCCAGGGTCGCAGGGGCCTGCGACCTTGGGCCAGGGTCGCAGGGGCCTGCGACCCTGGCCCAGGGTCGCAGGGGTCTGCGACCCTGGGGGGGTTTTCCCCCTTTCGTGTCCCGTTTTGCGTCCGTTTTTGCTTTTTTCTGATTCTTTTTTCTTCTGTACTTTTCCTTGACATTTTGATCATTTATTGGCCTGATTTCTTTGTAGGAAACCTGATGAGAATCCTTGCATTTTATTTTGCAAAGTTTCCAATTTCCTAAGAAAGCCGAAGACTTTGTCGCGCAGAGCTGCCAATTTTCTGTCAAAAGCTGAAGCTGGGTCAAACGATGTCGGAATGACCTGAAATTTGGTGTGAAGCCTCCTGAGCAATAAATAAGACCAACCATAGGCTTTTGTTTGAGTTTTGAAGCCGTTTGGGGTCCTATCACCTGTAGACTTGCTTTTTGTCGCGATGAAGATGTCGCGGTTTGATGTGCGGTCAACCGATGTCCGATTGACTTGAAATTTGACAGGGAACCTATTGGAGTCATTTTAAGATAATCCATAGGTTCTGTCTTGGAAACCATGGTCCCGGAGAGCTTTTGTCGCCGAGAGCTCCTTTTCGGCTGTCGGAGAAGCGAAGTTAGGCCAAATGATTTTGAAATGGCCCGAAACTTCTTGTGTACTCCTCTTTTGGCTGTCTGGAAGAATCTTGCAGTTTTTGTTTGATTCTGACAAGATTTTATTTTTGGAAGCAGCATTGCCTATTTATGGCAGGTTGCGACTTCATGTAGCTCTTTGGATCTTGATGAGGCAAAGTGACATTTTTGGTGTCAACAAATGCCCCCTCGAGGTACAGCGGCGAGTTGCTTAACTTTTGTAGTCGATGTGCCTCGAAGAGATTTTTGAAGGAGAGCCTGTGACTTGACCAAGAGTCTTTGAGCAATCTTTCTTTTGGTATTTGTAGCCTTTTGAGCTTCCAGGGGAATTTTATGGTAGTGAAAGGGATCACGTACCATCTCGAGGCAAAGTTTTGAAGATGACATCAGGGATGTGGATTTGGGTTCTGACCTTGTGACCTAACAGGCTATATATGGCAGGTTAGGGGGTCGGGTTTGGTTTTGATCGTGTGACCCAACAAGCTGTATGTGGAATGTTGGGGGATCAATTTTGGTTTTGATCTTGTGACCTAACAGGCTGTATGTGGCAAGTTAGGGGATCAGGTTTTGGTTTTTGGTTTTGGTCTTGTGACCTAACAGGCTGTATGTGGCAAGTTAGGGGACCAGGATTTGGTTTGATTTTTGTGGAATGTCAATTTCAAGAATTTGGCTCAATTTGGTAGATGAGGCTGGATGGTTTGATTTTTGGAAGCTCATGGGGCTTGGAATTTTCTTTTGTATGGTCCAATCAACTCAAAAGAGGCATGGAACCATTTTTGTATGCTCTTGGTAAGAGGGATTTCTCTTTGACTAAAAGCCCAATTTTTTTTTTTTTTTTTTTTTTTTTTTTGCCTAGGTGGTCAAACCTGGCTCATATGGGCTAACCCATGGGACCTTAAGCTTTTGAAATGGCTTAGATCTCATATGGTGTCATTTTTGTAAAGAATATCCAAAAATATCTCATTTGGATAGAGAATATCTAAGAATATCTTTACTTGGAGAGAATCTCTCATGATCCCTTTATTTTTGGGATAGAATATCTCAAGATATCTTTCTTTTGGGAAAGAATCCGTCATAGATTGATTTTTGGGAGAAAATCTCTCAAGATCCCTTTATTTTGGGATAGGACATCTCAAGATATCTTTCTTTTGGGAAAGAATCCGTCATAGATTGATTTTTGGGAGAAAATCTCTCAAGATATCTTTCTTTTGGAAAGAATCTTTCTAATCTCTTTCTTTTGGTAAGGTTACTAATTAGTAACACTTACCTCTTTCTTCTTTCCTTCTTTGGTTTGCTCTCCTCTATAAAAGCAAAGAGAAGGTTGGATCTCTTGCTCTTATTACTTTCTTTTGCAATAATCTCAAGAGGGCTTCAAGACCAAGAGCTTTTCTTCTTCAAGATCTTCAAGAGTTTTCTTCTTCTTCTCCATCAATGGCTTCAAGTAAGTTCTTCTTTTTCAAGAAAACCCCATTGTAGGGAGAAAAAAAAAGTTCTTTCTTCTTTTTTCTTTTTGTTTCTTTCTTTTTCATTTCTTCTTCTTTTTTTTTCTTTTTTCTTTTCCACGTGTTTTCCCCTTTTTTTTTTTGAGAGAGTTTCTTTTCCTTCTTTTTTTGTTTTCTTTCTCCTCCTTTTTTTTTAGAGAAAGTTTCTTTTCTTTTTTTTTTTGCTCATCATGATAATGCATTTTTTTTTTCGCAAATCTAGATGTTCATGCATGCCTTTAATTTGTAAATTAAATTTGTAGCATGATTGATGCATTGCATCCTGAAAGTTTTTACAAATTTGGGAACTTGGAGCTCGCAGTGATGTTGAGCCCTTCCTGATTTTGCGGGCGGAGACTTTTAGGTTTCGAAAGTTTGGAGTTTCGGAGCTCGCAGCGATGTTGAGCCCATCTTCAAGCTTTCTATTTCTTTCGGGATAGTTCCTTTTCTTCGGAATTGCCCCGTCATCATGTCAAAATTTCGCCAGATTTTTTTTTAGCGAGATTCTGTCATTTGATGTTTGATCTTTTTCTTTTCCATCCTTTTCAGGTGGTTCCTCCAGAGCGAACAAGGGTAAAGAGCCTGCTACAAGCGTACCTCGTCGATCTTCTAGATCTTCTAATCCGGCCGTTCAGCAGGCTTTCGAGAAGGTCCAGTATGTTGAGAGAAATCTGGAAGAGTGCGACTCCCTCAACAGAGATGAGATGAGGCAGCGACTGATCACTCTCAAGGGAGAGGAATTCTATAAGATCATGGTAAGCAGTCGTCCATGGCTGATGGAAGATCAGAGCGTTTTGCCCAAGCCTACCTTCTTCTTTGGTGATGCAGTCCCTGACTGACATTACATACCAGAGGAGATCTTTTCAGTTTTCCTTCACAGCAGATGGTGAGAAGAAGACTGTTACTACCCGGTCGATGTTTGATCGCACCGTCTCAATTCTGAGCCTTGCCCCCACGTGCCCTAAGAGGGAAGATCCTCCAAGTTGGGTTAGAAGGACAAATGTAATCAAGACCGGGGTTTTTGTTGGTGGTTCTCCCGGATATACGGAGAGGTCGCCTGTTGACATGGACTTGTTGATGCCATCAAGCGGCTACCAGGGCTCTGATTATCCGTCGGTCGATTTGAGACCGGTGGGCCTTGGTATTTTCAGTGGTGACGGCAGCAATTGGATCAAGCCTTTCCGACTTCGTGGCCGCTTCAATGCTGACTCCGAGTGGAAGTCGTGGACTGATCGCGTCCTGCTGATTGGTGGCGCCGTTTTGAAGGAAGCGGGATTTTTGATGCGGTCCGCGCCTTTAGGGAGACCGTGATCTTTTCCGACGAGGCCTTCATGGCTATGCTGGAGTCGTTCCTCCCTCAAACCAATACCTTCGTTGTGACGAATGGTGAGATTGGTTTTTCTTTGAAGGAGCTGAGCGCTATTACCGGATTGCCCATCCTCGGCAAACTCTATGAGGAGTTTATGCCGATTGACAGCGTCCTCGAGGGGCAGTCTGAGGAGTTCAGGCTTTTATACTTTCAGCTCGTCGCCTTCTATGATTTTTTGAAGGAGAAGGGGGGTTCGAAAGTTAGATCCAGCAGTTGGAAGAGTTTTTGCTCTTCATTCCCCAACTTTTTTGATAGTAGGGAGCCTTCTGATAGCATGACCCAGGAAGCTGGAGCTCAGGATCCAAGTTCAAAGAAGATCTTGGCCATGCAAGAAGAGTTGAGAGATTTCTGTGCAAGCACAAACGCCATATGTCCTGACATTGCACTGCGGAGAGATCTCGCTGTTTACCTCACTTATTGGCTTGGTGAGGCTGTATTTGCTGGAGGAGATGGAACGCACATCAGGCCGCATTGTATTTTCCCGGCTTGTCAGATGGCGTTTGGAGAGCAGCTTGCTTTGGTGCCTGCTCTTTACTCCTACCTGTGTACCGAACTGCAGGCTGCTGCTTTTCTGGTTCGGCTTGGGCTTCCCATGAATAGGGTATTTTCAGCCCATATCTTTTATTCATGGTATGTATACCACTGTCCTGGCTTCCATCGGCTGGGTGCTGCACAGGATGATGATCCTCTGATGATTCGACTGGCTAAGGGCAAAGCCGTGTCCGAATCACTTTTGTTTGCCCGCATGAGGATCCGACGGTTCAGGGACGTCGAGATGGGGCAATCTTCAGTGAAGCTTTCTCCGGAGTTACGGAAGAAGGCTTTTGATTTTGGTGCCTCCCGAGACTCTACCAGGGCGGGGTCGGGAAGGCATTATTCCTTGACAAATGCAGAGAGAGAGTGGCTTTTCAGCATACGTGTCGGCACGATGGTGTACCGTAGACATCTTTTCGTCGACATCCAGCCGTATGTACCCTCTCGCTTTGCTTTGCAGCTTGGCTTTTCTCAAGGCGTTGTTGGAGCGCCTTCGAGTATGGTGAAGCGCTTTGGAGGCTTACAGGACGGGAGAAATGCATGGGCTTTCTATAGTGCTGAAGACACTACAGCCATGATTTCTTATCCTGTGTTGCTGACTTCCCGTACTGCCGGCTTTGCGAAGTGGTTCGCGGAGAGCTTCTCGGCATATCGGGGACTTTCCAGGAAGGAGCTTGATGTGAAGCTGGCATCTGGAAAGGGCCTTGGAAAGTCGGATGGCATCCGGCGAGAGGAAGTTTGGGCCTTCCTTTCTGGAGAGAAGCACAAGATAGGCTTTCTCGGTGACCAGGGCGTCATCGGTTCTGAAGCTGTTCGAGAAATACCTGACGAGGCTTTGGAGCAGCTAGAACAGGAGGAAGCCGAACTTGGCGCTTGGATGCAAGCGGCACAGAGGCAAGCTTCCGTGGAGTCTACTGGCAAGAGCAGACCATCCAGTGATGAGTCGAGTGGCAAACCTGACTCTGACAGCGGGGCAGGTTCCTCTAAGAAGCGAGCCCGCAGGAGTAAGAGGAGGAGGAGTCATCATAGCAGCAAGGGGCAGCATGAGGACTCTCCTAACTTGGAAGTTCCTCTTACTATCGATGAGGATGTGCCAGTGGATGCTGACGAGCCTCCGGAGAAGAGAAGCCGAGAAGAAGAGACCGTCGGTGAAGGTATGATTCTTCCTTTTTCTCTTTCCATTTCTTTTCATGGGATTTTTTCCACGTTATGATTTGCTTCTTGTTTCTGCTTTTCTTTTTTTTTTTTTTTAGCAGAGGTAGACTTGGTGATGCCTGAGGTCCCAACCGATGACGTGGTGATGGATCCTGTTGAGGCACCTGAAGAAGAACCGAGGGACTCTGGAGTAAGTCCAGAATCTCCAATTGGTACGACTTCTTTTGCTCTTTTTTTTTTGTTTGTGACTCGGCTTGCTAACACATTTTTTGTTGCCAGCTAACTTGCCACAGGGTTCTGATGACTTTGAACCATCGATGGACGCATATGTTGATGATGCTTTCGATGAGTTCATGGAGGAAAAAAGTGTTCCGCCAGTCGTCGAAGAAGGTATTTTGTAGTTATAACTCTGATAATGATTTTCAAACAGGGTCATATTCATACCTTTTTGTGTTTCCTTTGCAGGTTTTGAAGTGGCAGAGGAGGATCCGTTGCTTCCAGAGCAAGAGATGCCAGAGGTTGATCCAGAGGTAGAGATTCCTGGGACCAGCTCTGACAATATTGAGGAGATTCCTCGCGCTGAGATTCCTTCCCGAGCAGGAGCAGCTTCAGCTGGAAAGAGTTCTTTTGTTACTCTTTCAACAGATGATGATATGAGTAGCCGACCAACGGAGTTGGGCGAATCCTCAGCTGGGCCATCTCTTCTTTTTGCGAAGAAGGTGGTGGTGCGAGTTGTGAGCTCTTGGATTGAGACTCTCTTTTCTGGGCACTTGGAAGTCGGATTTGGCATGATCCAGCATGTGCAGGAGATTCTCAATGATGCTGAAGAGGCTGGTCTGGATGTCACAGGTGCCAGGGCGATCGTTGATAGGATCATTGCACTGGGTGACAAGTGGTTTGAGACCGTGAGTTTGGCTGATGACCAGTTCTTCAAGGAGATGTTCCTGGACCCTGCTGATAAGGCTAAGTCTGACCTGGATGAGGCTACAGAAAGCAAGAAGCTGGCAGTCCGAGAGAAGAATAAAGGAGAGCTAGCCATCATCAGGCTGACACATGACCTCAACATCCTTGACAGGGAGGTCGATGAGGCCAGGAAACGTCTTGAGCATTTGCAGGCACAAGTCGCTGCCAAGTGGACTGCCATAATAGAAGCTCGCGACAGGGAGAGTGCCCTGATTCACCAGGTTGCAGAGGCCGAACGGGTTCTCAAAAGGAAGTCTGATGAGGATGAACAATGGCAAACTGCTCGAGGTAAGCTTCCTGGTGTGAGAGAAGGGGTACAGCCCACTCCAGCATCTCATGGCAAGTTCCTGAAGAAGCGTGCCTTGGAATCCTTGACGGCTGAGGCTAAAAGTCTGCTTGGGGAGCTGAACTCTTGGCTGGAGACCATTTTTGATTGAGCTCCTGTATACAGAAACCATCCTTCTTTTTTTTGGTACCACTTGTATTTTTTTTTTGTACTTATTTTTTTGTAGTGTTTGTGAACACTTTCTTTTTTTTGGTACCACATGTATTTTTTTGGTACTCTTTTCTCTTCTTTTTTTTTGTTATCCCTACGCTCACTTGAATCTTTTTGTGATAAAAGTAATTGCTAAATGGGATGCTCTTTTTTTGTTATCCCTACGCTCACTTGAATCTTTTTGTGATAAAAGTAATTGCTAAATGGGATTTGATCAAAAGGTTGTCATTTTGTGAAAATCTTTTGTCAAGTGATTGTTTTGGCATGAAAGCCAGGTTTTTGTTTGTGGCGTGGAAGCCAATTTTGGCATGAGAGCTAGCTTTTTTTTTTTGTGTGGCATTGATAGCCGAGTTGTTTTTTTTTGTGGCATCTATAGCCAGTTTTGGTGGCATTGATAGCCTGTTTTGTTTTGGTGGCATTGATAGCCGTTTTTTTTTTTTTTTTTTTGAAATCCAAGTTTTTTGTTTGTGTGGCATTGATAGCCGGTTTTGTTTTTGGTGGCATTGATAGCCGGTTTGTGGCATTTATAGCCTGTTTTGATGGCATTTATAGCCGGTTTGGTTTTCAAAAAAAATGCAAGTATCGACTAAAAGTCGCCTCCCTGCTGAATGTTCTTGCAAGTATCGATGGAATGTCGCATCCTTGCTCATTCGGTTGCGAGTATCGATGGAATGTCGCATCCTCGCGGATTTGGGTGCAAGTATCGATGGAATGTCGCATCCTTGCTTTTCAAAATTTTGGTTTTGCGGGTACTGACTTGATGTCGTTTCCCCACGATTTTTGAAATTTGTGGTTTTCTCGAACCTTTGGGTTATGGATATCAACTGGAATGTTGCGTCTCCACAGTTTTTTAGGTTTCTTCGAACCTTTGAAATTTGGGTTGTGGATATCAACTGAAATGTTGCATCTCCACAGTTTTGGATTTTGCAAGTATCGACGAAATGTCGCTTCCCTGCGATTTTGGAAGTGTCGAACGTGGTTCGCTTGCTTCCGATTTGTGCGAGTATCGACTAAGCGTCGCTTCCTCGCGGTTTTTTGAAAAACCATTTTTTTTTTTGTTTAAAGACACGAGGGTCATAAATTTTGACCTAAAACCATTTTGGCGGTAAAAGGCAGGGTGGACTAGGGTGGAAATCCCTGAATCCGGATTTTGTTTCAAACCATGAATTTTGGGTTCAAAGGTTGAAAATTTTGGTCAAGTTAGGGAAAGGTTCCTAAACTTGGATTTTTTTTTTTGAACAATGAAACGATGAAAGTAAGCATTGTTTTAGATTTCTAGAAATTTCAACATTTGATATGAAAATTCTAAAAAAGGGTGGGTTTAGCGAGCGTGTACCTGGAAACCGGTTTTGGCCGTACAGGCATTGCTCTTACCCAGTTGGGTAAGTCTTCAAGGGTAGTACCGCTTTAAGAACTTGCCGTTGATGGGCAGCATACATCTGTCACCTTCCATGTTTAGGAGTGCGTATGCGCCATTGGAGAAAACTTTGTCGATGACGTAGGGTCCCTCCCATTTCGGCTCAAATTTGCCTTTGGACTTATGAGCGAAGACCATTGGTCTTTTTACCGCAAGAACCAAGTCATTCTTTTTGTAGGCGCGTTGCCTGACCTTTTTATCGAAAGATCCTGCCATACGTGCTTGGTAAAGTTCAATGCTTTGTTGAGCTTCGAGCCGTCTCTCATCGAGATTGTCCAGCTCATGGAGGCGCAATTTGACATTGCTTTCTTGAGTCATGTCATTTTGCAAGGATACCCTCAAGGAAGGAATTTGTACTTCCAAGGGCACGACAGCTTCGCATCCATAGACCAAGGAGAATGGTGTGCTATGGGTTGGTCCTCGAACGGTGGTTCGATAGGCCCACAAAGCTTCAGACATTTTGTCGCTCCAGTCTCTTTTGTGATTAGAGACCATTTTTTTGAGGATTTTGCAGAGTGTCTTGTTGAAAGCTTCTGCTAACCCGTTTGCTGCCGGATTGTATGGAGTCGAAGGACAGCTTTGGATTTTGTATTTGTCGCAGAACCTGTAGAATCGATGATCCCGGAACTGTGGTCCGTTATCATGGACGAATCTTTTGGGTATACCGAAACGACAAATGATGTTGGTGCGCAGGAACTGAAGGACTGATGAGGTCTTCATTTCGTTAAACGCAAATGCTTCTGACCACTTGGAGAAGTAATCCGTAGCGGCGAAGATGAAGCGATGACCTTTGCTTGAAGGGGGAGAAATAGGACCTATGATGTCCATACCCCAGGCTTCGAAAGGCCATGAGATCGCTGTAGGATGTAGCCATTCTGGAGGCATGTGAATGTAATCTCCATGAACTTGGCATTGTTGGCAGTGCTTGGCAAATTGCATTGCGTCAGCTACCATGGTAGGCCAGTAATATCCTAACCTTTTTATCTGATCATAGAGCTTAGGTCCAGCCTGATGAGCTCCACAAAGACCAGCATGAACTTCTTTGAGTGTTTCTTCAGCCTCTTGTTGTGACAAGCAGCGTAGAAGTACTCCGTTGAAGGATTTCCTGTAAAGGATTTTTGAAGGAATATCCAAATGGAAGCTTGGGGTTCGCCTTTGGATGCTTACCCGTTCTTTTGGATCTTCAGGTAGGATTCCGAACATAATGTAATCAATGAACGGATCCCTCCAGTCGCCAATTGAAGTTTGAAGGATTGAAATCCGACTTCCGACCACTTGGTGGCATTCAGCAACTGCTTGGTGTGTGTTAAGAGGAGGAAGGATTCTTCTTTCGCACACTGTGACTTGCATGTTTTCCCCTTCCTGGATTGCCATGGATGCGGCAAGTCCGGCTAGGGCATCTGCACGTATGTTTTCACCTCTACGAATGTGGGTGATGTGACAGATGTCAAACTTTTGCAGAAGTGACTGTGCCTTGTTGTAGTAGGGCAGCAAATCTGGCTTCCTGACTTCAAATTTCTGATTCATCTGGTTGACGATCAGTTGAGAGTCTCCAAAGACCTCCAGCATGGTGATACCGGATTCGATGGCGAGTTCCAATCCTAAGATCAGAGCTTGATATTCAGCTGCATTGTTTGTGCATGGTTCCAGTAGCGAGAAAGCGTGTGGAATCATGTATTTGTCGGGGCTAACAAAGAGGATGCCAACTCCCGAGATCAGCTGTCTTTTTTCATTTGTCCTGGTTGCACCGTCAAAGTACATGTCCCAGGAGGCACTTTGTGAGAAAGTCTCCACATTGTAGACTGGTTCGTCTGGGAGATCATCTCTGAGTGGAGAATCTTTAGGCAATGGATGCTCTGCGAGGAAGTCCGCTAGAGCTTGCCCTTTGATTGCTTTTTGTGGTATATACCTAATATCAAATTGTGACAGAAGGATGGACCATTTTGCCAGTCGAGCATTGAGAGAACCTGCCTTTGTGACAAGGACCTTCAAGAGGTTGACCCTCGAGACTAGGTAGACTGTGTTGGAAAGCAAGTAGTG
Organism: Litsea cubeba; assembly: GCA_012931725.1. NCBI lineage: Eukaryota > Viridiplantae > Streptophyta > Magnoliopsida > Laurales > Lauraceae > Litsea > Litsea cubeba. The sequence goes on from CM022950.1 coordinate 21,432,953, forward strand.
ACGCAGCTTTTGTACGGCGAACATCACTGCAAGACATTCTTTTTCGACTGGAGAGTAGCGATGCTCTGCACCTACTAGCATGCGGCTGAGGTAATATAGAGCAGCTTCTTTTCTTTGATCATTTTCTTGCGCAAGCAGAGCTCCCAAAGAGTGATCAAGGGCTCTTGTGTACAAGATGAATGGTTTTCCAGTGGTAGGAGCAGCTAACACTGGAGGTTTTGTCAGGTATGACTTGATGTCTTGGAAAGCAGCTTCACAGTCAGCATCCCAGACAAAGTTTACACCTTTTTCATCAACCGGGAGAATGGACGGCATTTCCCCGAAAGATTGGAGATGAACCGTCTGATGTAGGCTAATCTCCCTTGAAGCCCTTTGAGTTCTCTCAAGGTTCTTGGAGAGGGCATTTCTAGAATGGCTTTGACTTTTATGGGGTCAAGCTCTATTCCAGCTTTCCGAACTAAGAATCCGAGGAACTTACCCGACGAGACGCCGAAGAAGCATTTCAATGGATTCATTCGCAGTTTGTGTTTGCGAAGCCGGAGGAAGACTTCTCGAAGGTTTTCGAGATGATCTTCTTTTCTTTTGCTTTTGACGGCGAGGTCATCAACGTAACATTCAACCGTCTTGTGCTGCATATCTTGGAATATTTTCATCATAGCCCTCTGATATGTGGCACCAGCATTCTTCAGACCAAATGGCATGACAGTGTAGCAATACACGCCAAATGGGGTTCGAAAGGATGTATGTTTTTCATCCTCAGGATGCATCTTTATCTGATTGTAGCCAGAGAAACCATCCATGAATGTCATTCGCTCGAATCCACAGGTATTATCAATCATTACCTCTGGTATGGGGAGCGGAAATTCATCTTTTGGGCATGCGCCATTCAGGTCTCTATAGTCAATACAGACCCTGATCTGCCCATTTTTCTTTGTCACGGGGACAATGTTGGCCAACCATTCAGGATGTTGTTCCTCACGGATGAAGCCGACGCTTTTGAGTTTTTGAACTTCTTGTTCAATTTTATCCATCACATCTGGACGGAATCTTCTTTGGCCTTGCTTGACAGGCTTGATGTCTTCTTGAAGATTGAGTTTGTGAACTGCTATTTTGGGGTCTAAGCCTGGCATTTCAGCATAAGACCATGCAAAGCAATCAACGAACTCACGAAGAAAAGCGATATACTCGGGTAACTCATCATCCTTTATATTCTTGCTTATGAATACAGGACGTGGGTTATCTGGTGTTCCCAAGTCTATCTTTTGAACAGGATCTTCTGTTGGAAGGTTCGAAGGTGGTTCCTCCACAATATTTTCGGAGGCTTCCAGCTCAACGAAACCTTCTGGGGTTTCAAGGGCATTTCCAGACCAAGGTTTTGTTCCTTTCCACGGGTCTTCTTGATCGGTAATTTTCCCAAGGCTTGCTATGAGATGATCCCAATCGCCTGTTGAAACCGAGTCGAAGTAGGCTACTTCTTTTGGAGATGAGGGTTCTTCTGGGTCAGAAGTCCACACGTCTGTGCCATCGGACAACTCCTCTTCATTTTCGGAGAAATCGTGCCAATTGGATGAGCTTCCTGGATCTTTGTCAGGTGACTCATCAAAGAGATATCCAGGGAGATCGATGTCTTCATGGATTTGAGATGTTGAGGCTTGGTCAGTATATTGACTTTTAAGCCTTTGTGTCAACTGTCTCAAGGGAGTGTCAGGATCATACCCTAACCCGTGTGAAGACTTTTCTACATAGCCGTAGAGTCTCCAATCTTCCAGCTGGCTTTTGGTCAAGACGGGCCCCAATGGCGTGAGAATACCGCGTCCTTCTCCCAAACCGACTGGGTTTTGAGCGTCATAGCCCATTTTCTTCATAATAGCTTGTGCCACAGAACTGTATAAGGATAGTTGAGGCGTACCTTTATTTTGGAAAGGTTCAAGCATGGAGTTTGATGAAGAAGCATCCGATCTATGGAAGAAGATCGGTTTTTCCTTTGCTGAAGTTGCTGGAACAACGAAGGAAGCTGACGTAGGATCTTCTATGTCAGAAGTTGTCTCCATTGGAGTAAGAGCAGGCTGAACTTGCTGAGTGTCAGCTTGGCTTGACGATGTGTCGTCTTCTGGCTCTGAATCCGAGTCCGTGTCTTGCATGATAGACACGAAAGAGACAACAAATTTGCCCCCAGGCTTTTGTTTTGCCTTCTTCACTTTAGTTGTGATGACCTAAAGGCTTTGAAGATTTGAGGGAGATGATGAAGGGAGTTTGCATGCTCTCTTCAGATTTACCGGATGGTTTGTTTTCTTCCGGTGATTGTTGAGGAGCTTTGCCTTTATCTTTCTGGAGATTTTCGGCAAAGGATGCTGTATGCTTCTCCTCTTCTTCTTTTTCACCTTCATACATTTGTGAGTCTGCGAAGTGGATTTCTTTACCTTTGAAGGGTTTTCTGTCCGCAAAGACTCGATGTATCATGCCGTCGTCGCCAACAAACTTGATGCATTGATGTAGAGTTGAAGGGACAACACCATTCTCATGGATCCAAGGGCGTCCGAGAAGGATGTTGTAGCATGAAGGGGTCTTTATTGCATACACTGTGACCTCAGAGATAAGATCACCGATCTGCAATTTGAACCTGATTTTGCCGATAGGCCTTTGAGTACTCCCATCGTATCCAAAGATAGATACAGATGTGTGGCTCAGTTTGCTGGGTGGGATGCCCAACTCTTCAAGAGCCGATGTGGAGATAAGGTTGAGTGCAGAACCTGGGTCGATCTGAACTCTATGCATAGGCATTTCCTTGATATACCCTGTGAAGTACAGGGGTCGGTTATGCCTGGTTTCGCCAAGTAGGAGGTCATCCTTTGTGAAGGCGATGGTTGCACTGGCTGCTTTTTTAACCGAGAGGCATTCAATGCATGATCCCTCAGTTTTCTTCTTTTCTCCCTTTGAGGAGGCTTCTGAGTTTTTGACCCGGTAATCCATTTCAATTTGGAGGACTTGCGGGGCATGTTTGTCGACATCCTCATTCAGTTTTTGTAATTCTGAGATGAGATTATCACGAGTGTGCGGAGACATTCGCAACAAATCTAGGATGTGCAGACGTGCAGGTATGTGCTTGAAGTGTTCAATCAAGTCATACTTGAAAGCCTCCTTAGGGCCTGCATGTTCATCATTGTTGCCACTAGGGGCGCTTACAACATCTTTTCCCGAAGGATTTACATATGTAAAGGAAGATTGGTTGTAATTTTTGTGGTAGTCCCGGCCAGAGCGGGTGCCTCTACCAACTTCGAGAGCTTCTTGAGAAGGGTCTTCGTTTGGAAGATTGTCTTCAGGATCAAGAGGCTGTCGTTTTTCATTTGCTGAGGATGCATCAGCAGCAGAGTTACCATCCTCAGTGATTGTGTTGCATGGAGCATTTTCCGGGAACAAGTCCTGAACAGCATCCAGCAATCTTTCTTCTTCGTTGACTAATTCATCGTCCCAAGCATCAATGGCTGGGAATTCTTCAGTCAGGAAGGGTGTGAACTTTGAAGTCACAGTCTCAGGAGAAGAAACCTGAGAGGGTGTCATCTCAGTGAAAGTCACGTGAGACGAGGTGGCTCCAGAAGATACATTGCTAGGCGTCGCCGGAGTGTAAGTGCTCTCATCAGACGATGCTTCGGAAGAGCTATAATCCCGAATTATCACATTACAGGAAGCTCTGACGGGAGACGTTGCCTGATCGGAGTCAGACTCATCCTCGGATGTGAGAGGATCGTCTATCCAGCAATTTTCTCCATTTTCAGGAGTTAAGGGAGGATGTACCTGGTGGTCTTCAGGGACTTCAGGCTCTGGATTGCGAGGAGGCTCGTTGACGCGTTCTTGCTCTTGTTCTAGAGCGAGTCGCTGCAAGATCCTTGCATATTCTTCAAGATCAGGCATGGGAGCCGGATCTTCTTCTTCATCATCTCTTTGTGGCTCAACATTGTTGATTTCCACTGGAGTAATGAGAGGGTGCTGGTTCAGCAGCATTTTCTTGTACAGCTTCTTGGTCTTCTTCATCATCAGACCAGGATCCTTGTGGCTGTAGGGGGTTATACCAGATTACTGGCATAAGATGAGACTCAGGAACCCATTCTTCATCGGAGAGATATTCTCCTGTTTCAAGGGACTCCTCCCACTCATCTGTGTAGTTGGATTCGAATCCATCATCGGTGTCGCTGGACTCGTATCCATCAATGGAGAATCCAACTACCGAATTGCAAGAGTATGATGCCTCCTGCATGGCTTCTTTGAATTGAGGTGGCATGAAATCACTGAGAGTGAATTTCCTTACCCCCTTTGAAGTCTCTGGAAGGGATGTTTTTGTTACCTCCAGTGAAGCGGTAGAGGAAGCCTCTGCCTTTTCTTTGACCTCTAGTTTTGGCTGGGTCTTCTCTTGCCGTTTGAGCTTGAGGAGATGTTTCCTAGCCTGCCTTCGCTGTTGAGCTGTAGGCTTTGTTTTCACGACCTCCCAATTTTCATCTTCCAGGAGATCGGGATGTACCCATATCGGTTGTCCGTCTGGTGTCGGGTAAGGAACCAGTTCCTCGGACGCTTCGATTGAGTTTATCACCTTGAAGGAAGTAGTGATCTTCTTCTTCGGTGATCTTGATGTTTGTCCACATGTCACCATGTTGACGGAGGCAGACCCATAGTTTTTGTCAAAGGTGATGACTCCGTTTTTCCACATCTCATTTATTTTCTCTCTCACAACGAAGCATTGATTGAGAGGATGCGAGATCATCTGGTGGTATGGACAGTACCGAGGATCGTTGGTTTTGCCAACATCACCCGGTCTTTTTGGTTCAGGCAAGGTGAGCTTGCCGTTTGCCACAAGAGCCCCGAAGATTTCATCAACATCTTCATCAAACGGGTATTTCTTCTCTACTCGTTCTTTGAAGGCGTCAGAGAGTTCAGGTCTCTTACCAGCAGCTTTGTTTTCAGCTTTCTTTGGTGGCTGAGGAGCTGGCTTGGTCTGCACATTGAGGACCTCTTTCTTCTTTGGTTTAGAGGTTGCAATGGCGGTTGGCTCTTTTCTTGATGATTTCTGACTGTTGAGGTCTTTAATCACCGTTTCAGCTTCCATGGAAGCTTCTAGGAGTTCTCCCAGGTTTTTTGATTTGTTGCCGATGATCATGGAGCGGATTCTGGCTCTCATGTTGTTTCGGCAGATGTCGACTAGCGACGCTTGTGGCAATACATCAGAGCATTTGTATGCCATTGCTTTCCACTTGTGAATGAAGTCATATGTTGATTCATTCTCCCCCTGTTTTAGGCTGCACAGCTGAGCCATAGTAGCAGGGTGATCCTCACCTTTGAAGTGAGTCAGGAAGCGTGTCTCTAGCATGGCCCAGTTTTGGATTGAGTCCTCCGGCAGAGTGGAGTACCAATCGAAGGCCGTACCTTTTAGGGTACTTGCAAAGAGGCGGATCTTGAGTGCATCTTGATCCGCGATAGCTCCCGTCAGGATCTTGAAGTGGATGACGTGCTGTCTGGCTGATCCTTTCCCCGTATATGTTTGGAGAGTAGGATGCTTGAATTTGGTGGGGAACGGGACCGAGTCCATCCATAAGGGATATGGTGGCTTGATCCCATGCTCCTTGAGTATATCCTCTTCTTTTGCTTTGGCGAGGATACCTGTCTACGTCCTTTTTGGTAAGGGCGCGTGACTCATTTTCTTCTCTATTTACCTCGTCGTCTTGATGATTCGGAGAAGGTTCATTGTTCGCCTGATTTTGGAAGGCGAGGAGAAGGTTTTCCATCAGAGTTTCAATCCTCTGCTGGCCCTGTTCCAACTGCTGGATGCGGGTGATCGCATCTTCTGGAGGTGGATTGCGGGGTGGTGGCTCAGAATTTGTAGCCAAGACATTCATCCTTCGTGATTCGAACGAAGAAACTGTCCTGGTGACTGAGCTGGGGCTCGTTCTTTTCGAAGAGGAGCTTGAGGAAGGATCACTCTGCTGTCCTTTGCTTGAAGGAGCAGGGGATTCTTCTGAATGTCTTCTTGTCCTGGAGACGCTGCTGGTCATTGGACGTCGGACATGGATTTTTGTTGCTGATTTTTGGCGCCTTCTGGTTTTTCCAACCATATGGACGGCAGCAACTTGGTTGGGTCTTTCTTTTTCGACCCATTTGGGAGAGACTTGAAGTGTGGGAGGCTGGGTCCTTTGCTTCTGTAGTCTCTTTTGCCGGTATAACGCGCGGCGGCGTATACGGCGAGCAATTTGAGCTTCGGTCAGCTCTGACTGGGCTTTGACGATGAAGGATGTGCTCCCTCGGGCGCAGCAGCCGAGTCTGTCTTCTTTGTAGCTGGGCAAGGACAGGATGCGAACCCTATCCTTCGCCAGTTGCAGCGAAGCTTTGAATTTGTGAAGTTCGGCCCCTGTAGATATGAAGGGTCGAACTGCAGATTTGTAGGCCTTAGCAGATGCTTGTGGAGGCCTTGTGATGCATGACTTGATTTTGGGCTTGTAGGAACAAGCCGGCTCATGCTGGGATGACTTTGAAGTCAGGTTGGAGATGGGTCTCTCCTCTTTCATGTAAGCAAGAGGATAGAACTGGTTCTCCTTGAGTGGGGCCAGGAATGCTGGCTTAGTGGATGCCTGGGACCTTCTCTGTTTTGGTGAGGGTCTTGGGGACCAAGTCTTGGGGTAGACCTGGTTGTTTGTAGGTTGAGGCTTCGTGGGGCTGCCACGGGCTTCAGGCCTTCTTGTGCTCGCCTTTGGTGTCACGGTAGTGACACGTTGAGAGGCGTGTTTCTGCTTCTTGGAGGGAGCAGCTTGTTCCTCAGGAAGTGGGAATGGTCCCAGCGTCCCGAAGACGATAGTCCGGGGAGTCGAGGTCGACCCGGAGTTCACAGAGTTGCCGAGGGAGTTGACACTTCGGCAGCTGATGGGGCGCTTGTAGGTGCGCGTGGTTTGCTTCTGTTGAAGCATGAGTTGGTGCTTGCTTTCGTCGAAAGTAATGGTTAGTGAAGCTGCCATTGTTAGTTTTTTCGAAAATTTCTGAAACAAGACCACATCCATTAGTAATCACAAGAATATAATGATCATAAATGGGAAGTTCTATGGTTTCGTCTTTTCAAATTGCTCGAGGTAGATGACCCGAGCAATATGAGGAAGGCAAAATGCCATAGAGGGTACAATTGTTCTGATCGCAGGTATGGTAAGCCCGGAATGGGCATCCCAGTGACTGCTAGAAGCAATTGTGAACTTAAATTCGACTTATCGAGAAGCAGAGCTTGCTCGAAGTAAGAAGAATATAAAGTTGGAGTTACAAATGTGCCGGTCGCAATACAGTAGACCCTGAAAGGGCGTACTAGTACCGCTAGACACATATGTTTTGAGACCGCATCTATGAGATGAGATTCTCTGTTTTGAAAGGTCAAGATTGGATTCATCAAAGAGAGCAGATGGTATTCCAATCTGAACACGGGCTCAGCGATTTCCGCGAGCGCCAGTGCTCAGAAAGAAATGAACCATGATTTCTCGGATCTGAATCTAAAAATGACGAGTTTTTTTTTTTTTCGAAAGGCCAATATCGGGTTCATCAAAGAGAGCAAAAGGCACTCCAATCTGAACACGGGCTCAGCGATTTCCGCGAGCGCCAGTGCTCAGAAAGAAGAAGACCAAGATTTCTCCAATCTAAACCCAAAATGACGGAAGTTTTTTTTTTTTGAAGTTTTTTGAAGATTTTTTTTTTTTTTTTTTTAAAAAAATCTTTCTTTTTTTTTTTTTTTTTTATTTATTTTTTTTTATTATTTATTTTTTAAGATTTTTTTTTTTGAAATTTTTTTTTTTATTTTTTATTTTTTTTTTAAAATTTTTATATTTTTTTTTTATTTAAAAGACGAGAGAGTACACATAGGCCTCCTAACCCGGTCTTATGAAATCTTGATTGATAGAATTGCCCCCAGGTAAGGGTAGGATTACTTAATGAACCCGTTTGGAGGACCCTTGCCTAGAACAGTCAAGCTGTCTCCACACTCTGGACAAGGCTTTTCTTTGAATCAACCATGATCAAAGAACACAGTTGGTTTAACCTTAGTGGTCTATGTCTTTTTTTTTTATATTTTTTATTTTATTTTTATTTTTATGAATTCATCGAAGAGAAACCATGGCCCAAAACCTTAGTCGAACAGGCTCAACATTTCTGCAAGCGCGATGAACGATAGGAACGGATCAAGGTTTCTCAATTTTGAATTCAAATTGAGAAATAAAATTTTTTTTTATATATATATATATATTTTTTTTAATGAACTCATCGAAGAGAAACCATGGCCCAAAACCTTAGTCGAACAGGCTCAACATTTCTGCAAGCGCGATGAACGATAGGAACGGATCAAGGTTTCTCAATTTTGAATTCAAATTGAGAAATCTAAAATTTTTTTTTTTTATATATATATATATTTTTTTTTGATTTTTAATGAACTCATCGAAGAGAAACCATGGCCCAAAACCTTAGTCGAACAGGCTCAACATTTCTGCAAGCGCGATGAACGATAGGAACGGATCAAGGTTTCTCAATTTTGAATTCAAATTGAGAAATCTAAAATTTTTTTTTTTTATATATATATATATATTTTTTTTTTAATGAACTCATCGAAGAGAAACCATGGCCCAAAACCTTAGTCGAACAGGCTCAACATTTCTGCAAGCGCGATGAACGATAGGAACGGATCAAGGTTTCTCAATTTTGAATCCAAATTGAAAAATCTGATTTTTTTTTGTTTTTTTTTTTTTTGAAAAGAGAAAGAGTGGAAATAAATTCAAAGAATTAGAAATTTCCAAACAAAAAATCTCATCTCATTTTTTTTTTGCAGAATTCAACATAGGCCACCAATTATAAAGTAGCCAAGGAATCGAGAAAAGAAATATAAGCATAGAGCAAAATATATGATATGCAAATATTTCATTTCTAGCATCGTGTTCTCAAATAAATGAGTCCCACCGGGTGATGCCAGCCTGATGGACCGCGCTCCTGCTCGGTTCCTACCGAGGTCGGCGGACGTGGGAGTCCGTTTGGTTCCGACCCTTTCGTAACTGGGGGGCAGGGGCGTGCATCAACATTTCTTTTTTTTTTTGTGGGTGTGCCAGATTTTCTATTTTACTTGGAATTGCAAGTGGTGATCCGGGGATCAACCTTCGCAAGTAAAAAGGAAATCAACTTCTCTCAAGTTTTCCATTGCACATATATTTAAGAAAAGAGACATTTTTCTTAGTTTGCCGTAAAAGGCGATTTTTTTTGGCATTTATAGCCGATTTTGGCGTTTATAGCCGATTTTGGCGTTTATAGCCGATTTTTGGCGTTTATAGCCGATTTTGGCGTTTATAGCCGATTTTGGCGTTTATAGCCGATTTACAATCCTTATCAATAATGAAAGACAAGAATTGTGATTTTTGTCTCTTTTAAAAAAATACAAACTACAATGAAAAGCAAGAAAAGGAGGATCTAACTTCTCAGGAGATTGTGGGGGACTCGTTTAGATTGACGGTCGCAAGCCATATGTGGGCTTCGCCATCATCCATGCAGATGAGAACAGAGGATGCTATTTGATTCGCTTGGCTTGGCTATAACCTCAGGTTTTTAGAAGACAAAGACCAAAGGAAGGTCCTATGTCCAATAAAAAACCGAGTAGACGGGCTGAAAAGCCATATCTAAGCCATTGGAGGCAGGAGGAGAAGGCAAGGACCTTGGGGGGGGTACCCCCAAGGGACTTTTGTCACCTTGTTGCGGTGGCCGGTGTAGAACTTCCGCAGAGTTTTCTCTCTTTTTTTTTCTCTGTATTTCTGACTGCTGTCTGTTGATGTTCGTTGTGATGTTTTTCCGATCTCTATTCCTTTGGAGTGCTCTCCTATTTATAGGCTCTTGGTAGCCATTTAGGAGAGTTTATGGGCTTTTAATGTCATTAAGCCACATAATGGGAGGAGTTACAAAATTGAATTGTTTATTTTGTAACTCCTTTTTCTTGGCTTCTGATTGGCCGGAGGAGATTGAGGGCATTTAATCGCCTTTAATCGCCATGATGGGAGGAGTTTCATGGGTTAAATGCCATGAATCTCTTGACTTGTAACTCCCGAATGCTTGCTTCTGATTGGGCCGTCCAAAGAAATGAATTAATGACTGTAATAAAGCTAGTCAATTAATCGCATTAAGTGGTCGCCGAGCAGCTGAAGAGTCGCGGGCCGTGCCGCGTCTTTTGGAATTCTTCTGTTGATGATCATCGATGGATCTTCATATAGATCGACATCAGATGATCATGTAATTTCATGTGTTTGTTGCCAATAGCGGGTCGGTGCCATCTGTCCTGTCGATTTCTTGATCGGTCGGGTGGAAAGCACACTTTTTTTTGGTTGACCGGGTGGCGATCAATACTGTCTTCGATACTCTTGATGATTTACCCGTGTTTTGGACGGATGTCAGAGGACTTGGTGTCTCAAAAGCATGAATTTTGGAAAGTACCAGAGGCTGGGCTCCTCGAATCGCGAAAAAACGGCGAAAACCGGGGTCTCCGGGGCTTTCCCGGCGACCCCGGGGTCCATGGTCGCCGGCGACCCTGGCCCAGGGTCGCAGGGGTCTGCGACCCTGGGGGGGTTTTCCCCCTTTCGTGTCCCGTTTTGCGTCCGTTTTTGTTTTTTTTTATTCTTTTTTCTTCTGTACTTTTCCTTGAAATTTTGATCATTTATTGGCCTGATTTCTTTGTAGGAAACCTGATGAGAATCCTTGCATTTTATTTTGCAAAGTTTCCAATTTCCTAAGAAAGCCGAAGACTTTGTCGCGCAGAGCTGCCGATTTTCTGTCAAAAGCTGAAACTGGGTCAAACGATGTCGGAATGACCTGAAATTTGGTGTGAAGCCTCCTGAGCAATAAATAAGACCAACCATAGGCTTTTGTTTGAGTTTTGAAGCCGTTTGGGGTCCTATCACCTGTAGACTTGCTTTTTGTCGCGATGAAGATGTCGCGGTTTGATGTGCGGTCAACCGATGTCCGATTGACTTGAAATTTGACAGGGAACCTATTGGAGTCATTTTAAGATGATCCATAGGTTCTGTCTTGGAAACCATGGTCCCGGAGAGCTTTTGTCGCCGAGAGCTCCTTTTCGGCTGTCGGAGAAGCGAAGTTAGGCCAAATGATTTTGAAATGGCCCGAAACTTCTTGTGTACTCCTCTTTTGGCTGTCTGGAAGAATCTTGCAGTTTTTGTTTGATTCTGACAAGATTTTATTTTTGGAAGCAGCATTGCCTATTTATGGCAGGTTGCGACTTCATGTAGCTCTTTGGATCTTGATGAGGCAAAGTGACATTTTTGGTGTCAACAGATTCCAGTAAGAATATCGAGGAAGATCTCTTCTGTGTATCGGGGGATTGGGAATTCGGCGCTGGTGAGGACAGGAGGCTGATGGTCCCTCGCCACCTCGGGGCCGTTCCAAGTAAATACTACTTCTTTCCTCTATTTGTTTTGCTCAACCTTTATGTTGCTGGGCTGATATTCTTATTGTTTATGGTGCAGAACTGCACGCGAGGCGACGCCGGGCTGTGAGTGAAGGCTGGAAGAAGAACATTGACGACCATAAGAAAGTCGAGAGATACAAGGGACACGAGACCAGATCGGCTTGGAAGCTGCTGGGGTATACGCCGAGGTACCGCGGCCACTATAAGAGAATCGGAGTGGCTCCGGAGGACGAGCCGCAGCCTGGTCATCCTCCTGTCACCTTGGCCGTGCCTGCTAGGGTTCCTTTGATCGATCCTACTGCGAGCCGAGCTACATCTGGCGCTGAGGCATCCACTTCTTCTGGCTCGGGGTCGCCGAACTTAAGGGAGATAGTAGACGCTTATTCGTCCGATCAGGAAGAAAGAATGGAGGGAGGCTCAAGAGGGCCCGGTACCAAGGATCTGGCGACTAAGTTTAGGCGCGGATCCTCTTCTTCTGCGACACCATTGTCTGCCAGCACCCGCGTGGCTTCGGGCTCGGGGGGCGCTGCTGTCACTTCCGCTCCTGCCACCACACTGAGCGAGGGTGCGCAGAGGCATTCATCGGATCGCCCGAGGGAGGGGTCCCCGCCTAGGAAGAGGTCCAAGGCGGGTGAGAAAAACTCAGGGGCTAAACAGCCCCCGAAGGGTAAGACACCTGCGCAAGCTCCCGGGGGTATGGCTCCGCCAGAGAAAAGCGCGCCGGCTAGCAGGGTGACTGGCGAGGCGGCTCGCGAGCTCGCCGCCTCGGTAGGGCAAGGGTCCGGATCGGCTTCCGGACCTCGTACCGCCCCAGTATCATGGAGACCCAAGATGGAGACGCAGCCCGGGAAGCCTCTAAACGTCGAGGACCGGGTGATGGGGAACTCCGACGTCATTGGAGCCCTCGCAAAAGCTTGTGCCTTGCCGCGTGACATGGAAGTGCATGCGAGGTATGACAGCGAAAGTCTGTTGGTCTCGACGATTCAGGCTGATCTTTTGGTAAGTATCTTCGACGCCTTCCTTTAAGTGCTTCAGTTCAGCTGCTTTCATCTGACTTATTTTTCTTTTTGCAGAACGTGCAGAGGCTCTTGGTAGTGATGGAAAGGAGTGACAAGAACGTCGCGAAGGTCACCCAGCTGGAGTCTGAGAGGGAAAAGTTGAAGAAGGAGCTGGAGGAGCTGAAGAAGAGTAGCGCCGAGGCGACCGCACAGCTGGAAGTAGCTCTGGTCAGCGTTACTGATCTCACGTCGGAGACCCATCAATTAAAGGGTGATATCTGGACGAAGACTAAGAGGATTGCCGAGCTGGAGTCGGAGCTGGCCAGAACGAGGTCTGATACGGCGGCTGAGGTAACGAGGCTCCGCGGCGAAGTGCTAGCCGGGCGTGTCGAAATCGAGAAGCTGAAGAAAGAGAATGCCGAGCTGAAGAAGGAGAATGCTGGTCTTAAGGCTTCTCTGCTGTCCGAGGCACAGTCTTCTTTTCAGAAGGGGGTGGACCAGGCCACTGAGGAGTACGAGAAGCAGGTGGAGGATATCACCTCCATTCTGTTCGAGGATGGGTGCTTGGCCGCACTGAGGCGTGCTGGAGTTCCCGAAGACCACCCGGTCTATCAGAATCTACCAAAGTACTCCGACCCAGTCCCTGAGCCGAGCTCCGCACCCTTGGGTGAGAGTGCCTCAGTCGATGCCCCTGCAGCTGGTCCTGTCTCGGATGGCGCTCCAACTGTTCCGTCTATCAATGATGCCCCAGTCGTGCCTCAGGGCGACGCTGCTTCTGCCCCTCCTGTGGTGATGCACCAGACAAGGCCGCGGTCGTAGCCGAGACCGCCAGTTCATCAGAGATGGTGATCATATTAGTGGAGTCGCCGAAGCCGCTGTAGTTATATCTTTCTTGCTTTTGCACTTTGTAATTTTTCTTTTCTATCTTTAGCATGTAACCTTCAGCCCTATAATATCCTTTGCCTTTAATGAAAAATAGAGCTCCTTTACTTGTTCACTCGTGCTCCATTTTCTCTCTTTTTTGAGTTCGGCTCTTTTATGCTTGAGTCCGGCTGAGTCCCTTTAATGCGACGTGACGTGTGAGCCATGAGTTGGAGAGAGTACCGAATTATCTTCATAGTTATCTGTACTGATTCTCCGTGTTCCGAAGACCATAAATAGCAGTAAGTGTGGTGGTATGGCCAACGAGGAAAACGAGCGGATGGCTCCACGTGGCGCCATCGAAACCGATGGTCAACATGTAGGAAGACGTGCACCTCATGTAGGGCGTGGGAGACCTCGCCTCATAATTTCCTTTGAAGACCGGGCCCTTCTTCTTCCTATAAATAGGAGTAGCGAGCTCGCCATGGGAGAGAAAAAAGAACCAGGACATCTTAATTTTTATATAAACATAGGAACCTATCTCTTTTCATTAACCAACCTGGCAGCCATGCTCGGTAGAACCTTAGGAACCTTTGACCCGGGTGGAACCCTTGCGCCAGAAGACGGCCTCCTCCGGGAGGGATAGTCCGTCGTAGTCTGCGCGCTCTCTGAAGACGAACCTCGTGGACTACGCGCTCTCTGAACTCGGGTCCACGTCCAACTCCCTCCGATGCGGCTGCATGGGAATCTTCGCAGCCGTGGGTTGGTGACACCCCGCGCGTTCGAGGGGCTTGTTTTCATCCCACAGGGTCCTGCGTGGAATCATGCCACAGATCCTCCTGTGGGATATCCAGACCTCTGAGCAGCGGGCAAGATTGAGAGGTCCTCGGGCTGAGGGGGCTCTTGTTTGCAAACTTTGGTCTCACTAACCAAAGGGTATTGTAGAGCTCAGCGAGGTTCAGAGTCCCCCAAAGTCTCCAAGCAGTGGACCAGCGAGGATCAGAGTCTTCAACTCCCTCCGATGCGGCTGCATGGGAATCTTCGCAGCCGTGGGTTGGTGACGCCCCGCGCGTTCGGGGGGCTTGTTTTCATCCCACAGGGTCCTACGTGGAATCATGCCGCAAATCCTCCTGTGGGATATCCAGACCTCCGCGCAGCGGGCAGGATCGAGAGGTCCTCGGGCTGAGTAGGCTCTTGTTTGCAAACTTTGGTCTCACTAACCAAAGGGTATTGTAGAGCTAAGTGAGGTTCAGAGTCCCCCAAAGTCTCCAAGCAGTGGACCAGCGAGGATCAAAGTCTTCAAGCTTCCAATCAAGAGGGTGTTGAAGAGCTCAGGACGCTGAAGACCGGACTGAAGAGTCAGTGAAGATCAGAGCCACCTAGAGTCTTTATTTCTTTTTTTTTTAGAGGACTGCGAGCCTCCCTGCTGTATTTTATTTTCTTTTCTGTAATCCTTGTAATGATGTAATTACAATAAATAAAAAGAGCAAATTTTCTGGTCACATGATCTGTGCACAATATTTCTGTATTTTTGCATTCTTTTTTGTCTTTTCTTGTACTGTTTTGCGGTACTTGTGTTTTTGTGCTGCTTTTCTGCATTCCAGTGCTTGCACTGCTCTTTCTCTTTCGAAGACTGTCATTGGCCGAAATGGACCGCCATTGGCCGAGACGAACTGTCATTTGCCGAGACGAACCCAGAGTCTCGAGGATCTCGGCTGTGCGAGCCTGAGTTCGGGAACGATCTCGGGGGGTGTATGAACCCATAATTTAGGAAGCGACCGGATGTATGGATCCGAAGCCTCTTCCAGCGTTAGGAACCCAAAATTTAGGAAGCGATCGGATGTATGAATCCGAAGCCTCTTCCAGGGTTAGGGACGCAAAATTTAGGAAGCGACCGGATGTATGAATCCGAAGCCTCTTCCAGGGTCAGGGACCCAAAATTTAGGAAGCGACCGAATGTATGAATCCGAAGCCTCTTCCAGGGTCAGGGACCCAAAATTTAGGAAGCGACCGAATGTATGAATCCGAAGCCTTTTCCAGGGTCAGGGACCCAAAATTTAGGATGTATGAATCCAAAACCTCTTCCAGGGTTAGGAACCCAAAACTGCCGAACTCAAACGAGGTGAGATGACACAGATTGATGACAGGGCAAACGCTACTTTCATTGATTCTGAGACTTTCGTTACATTTTTAGAAATAGAATTTCTTCAAATGAGATGCATTCCATGGTCTCAGCAGCTGCCGGCCCTCTAAGTCTTCGAGTTTGTAAGAGGATCGTCCTGCCAATGAGACCACCCTGAACGGGCTATGCCAGTTCGGGGCCAGTTTTCCTTCATTCGGATCTTTGTCAGCTGGCAGGGTCTTCTTCAGAACCAGTTCTCCTACGGAGAAACTTCTTTCCCTGACTTTTTCATTGTATCCTCTGGCTAGCTGCTGCTGATAGTCAGTCAGTCGTAGGGCTGCTGCTTCTCGACGCTCGTCCACTAGGTCCAGCTCCATCGCCAGGTTTGTCTCGTTTCGGCCCTGGTCGACCAACTCTGTCCTCATGGTGGGGAGGCCAATTTCTAAGGGAATGACCGCCTCCATCCCATAGGCCAGAGAGAAAGGTGTCGCCGAGGTGGATCGCCTTGGAGTCGTTCTGTATGCCCACAACACGCTGGGAAGCTCCTCTACCCATCTCCCTTTTGCCTTGTCCAACCACTTCTTCAGGCCGTCCTGTGGATATGCCAGAGTGGAGTAACGGTTCCTGATGCCATGCTCTTGGCAGAAGTCTTTGAAGGATTTGGAGTCGAACTAAGTCCCGTTGTCCGAAATCAAGGTCCTGGGGATGCCGAACCTCGTTATGATGTTCTTCCACATGAAGTTCTTGGAGTCCCTATCAGTGATGGAGGACAGCGGTTCAGCTTCTATCCACTTCGTGAAGTAGTCCGTAGCAACTATCAGCCATCTCTTGTTCCCTGGAGCTCGGTGGAGTGGCCCCATAATGTCCAGCGCCCATTGAGCAAAGGGCCATGGACTAGAGAGGGGACTCAGGTCTTGCACTGGCTGATGAAGATAGTGGGAGAACTTCTGGCATTTCTCGCATTTCCTGGCGCATACCTGCGCATGCTTCTGCATGTAGGGCCACCAGTAACCTTGGCATATAGCCCTGTAGGCCAATGATCGACCTCCGACGTGACTGCCGCAGATTCCTTCATGAATCTCATACAGAAAGTTGTCCACCTTGCTCGGATGGACGCATTGGAGGTAGGGACCCGTGAAGGATTTTCTGTAGATTTGCCTTCGGGAGATAGCCAGAATCGAGCTGCCTTGAGTCTGATTCGGTGGGCTTCATTCTTGTCTTCGGGGAGCTGGTCGTCCTTTAAGTAAGAGATGATTGGATCCATCTAGCTCGGGCCGAGATTAGCACAAAGGACTTGCCGATGTGAGTGGAGCTCTAGGCATGATCTTGATATCGATCCAACATCGACAGTCCTTTTCTTTCCTGCTTCAACAGCGGAGGCCAGGTTTGCAAGCGCATCAGCATGCGTATTGGTATCTCTGGAGATTTGCCTGACCTCAGCTGTCTGGAAATGAGAGAGTAGTATTCTCGCGAGGGCTATGTAGGCCGCCATCATGTCGTCCCTGGCCTGGTAGTCTCCAGCGAGCTGGCTAGTTACCAGTTGCGAATCGCTGAAGATGTTGCTGGGCTCCGAGGATTCGTGCGCTGTTCAGCCCCGCTATCAGAGCTTCATACTCTGCTTTATTATTTGTTGCTTTGAAGTCCAAGGTGAAGGCTTGCTCTATAACCAGTCCCTCTGACGATTGGAGGACTATGCCGGTGCCAGCTCTCTCGGAGGTGGACGAACCATCAACAAAGACCTTCCATGCCGAGGCGGGAGCTTGTTCGACCTCGGTAACTTCAGACTCATGCCCCATGCCCCCTAGTTCCGTGCCGGGCTGGGTCGGAGCCGAGCTCGGCGAGACGAACTCTATAATGAAGTCTGCCAGAATCTGGGCTTTGATCGCAGTCCGGGGATGGTACTGAATGTCATACTGCCCTAGTTCGACTGCCCATTTTGAGATTCGCCCTGAAAAGTCAGCTTTTTTGAATATAGAACGGAGTGGATGCTCCGTGATCACCACAATGGTGTTGGAATGGAAATAATGGGAGAGCTTGCGGGAGGCGCTGACGAGTGCCAATGCAAGCTTCTCCAGCAAAAGGTATCTGGTCTCGGCATCAAGCAGGATCTTGCTTGTATAGTAAATTGGTTTTTGGACTCCTTCGTCCTCTCTGATGAGGATGGAGCTCACCGCATGATCCGAGACCACAAGATATAGATACAAAATCTCCCCCTGAGTTGGGGTAGAGAGTAAGGGTGGTGAAGACAAATAAGTTTTGAGTGCTACCAACGCTTGGTTGCACTCAGGGGTCCATTGAAATTTTAAGTTTTTTCTTAGAAGCTGAAAGAAAGGCCGGCACTTATCTGATGATCTGCTGATGAAGCGATTGAGTGCTGCAGCCATGCCTGTAAGCTTCTGGACCTCCTTTATAGTAGATGGGCTCTGGATGCCCAAGATTGCGGTAATCTGGTCCGAGTTGGCCTCTATTCCCCTCCGCGTTACCAGGCTCCCGAGGAACTTACCAGAAGCTACGCCAAAGGCGCACTTGGAAGCATTTGGGTTGAGCTTGAACACGCGAAGGATGGTGAAGACTTGGGCCAGATCCGCAAGATGGTCGTTGGAGTGCTTGGATTTGACGACCATATCGTCGATGTAGAGTTCCACTGTCTTGCCGAGCTGAGCCTGGAACATCTTTGTCATGAGGCGCTGATATGTTGCCCCCGCATTCTTCAGCCCGAAGGGCATCAACTTGTAGCAATAAGTGCCGCGGGGGGTGATGAATGCGGTTTTCTCCTCGTCTGGCTCATACATCGGAATCTAACGGTAGCCTCTGTAGGCGTCGAGGAAGCTCATCCGGTCATGGCCAGTGGTGGCGTCGATCATCTGATCAATCTTTGGAAGGGGGAAACTATCCTTAGGGCAGGCCCTGTTGAGATCTGAGAAGTCCACACACACCCTCCATTTTCCAGTCTTCTTCTTAACCACCACTGTATTGGCCAGCCAGACCGGGTACTGGACCTCCCGGATTGCGCCTGCTTCCAGCAACTTGTCGACCTCTTCGACTACCGCGTCTGTCTGTTGTAACCCCGTCCTTCGGGCTCTCTGTACCACTAGCTTGTAGCTGGGATCCACATTTAGCTTGTGGCACATGACCTCGGGGTCGACCCCAGGCATTTCGCTCGGGGTCCAGGCGAAGACATCCACGTTCTGTATCAGAAACCTCGAGAGCTCGGCTCTCTCCTCCTCAGGCAGTTGAGTGCCGATCGGGGAAAATCTGTCAGGGTCTGCTGAGTCGAGCCTGACTTCGGCTAGGTCCTCAATACTTTTCTTGTCAGGATCTCGGCTGATCTCATCTAGCCCTTTTTCGAACTCCGCCAGGTTGACGCGCTCTGGCTCCTTTTCTCCAGGGACCATGGCCAGCATGCACTGCCTGGCCAGCTGCTGATCTCCCTCCACTGTGACCACCTCCATCTTGCCTTCATTGTCTTCGAGTACGAATTTCAGCTTCTGGTGGAGGGAGGAGGGACTGCTTCCATCTTGTGGAGCCACGTTCTGCCCAAGATAACGTTGTAGGGAGAAGGGGCGTCCACTACCAGAAAGTCGGCCAACACGGAGGCTCCGCCCACTCGGGTTTCCAGGGTGATTCTTCCCTTAGGATAGACTGGTTTGGCAGAGAACCCTATCAGGGGCGTACGGACCTCCTTCAGTTTAGCTTCGGAGAGTTTCATCTTCTTGATGCATTCATAGTAGAGGACCTTGGAAGAGCTGCCGGAGTCGACGAGGATCCTCTTCACAGTGAAGTCTTTTAGCTTCATCGTGAGGAGCAGGGGATCACTGTGAGGAAGCTAGATTCCCTCCAGGTCTTTGTCTGAGAATGAGATGGTTGGTCGCTCGCGGCGCGCTCTCTTGGACGCTGGCCCGAGTTCGGCTCTCATCACCTCCTTCCCATGCGAGGCCCGCCTGGCTTCGGCACGAGCCTGAGGGCTGCCTCGAGCTGAGGGAGAGGGAGTTGAGGGCGCCAGATGGATCACATTGATGATCTTTTCAGAGTCTTCGCTGTCTGGATCCTTAGTCGCGCTCTGATGAGCTCGGCTACTGCCGCCGCCGCCGACATCTCCTGCCTTCATTAACTCTGCAAGGTGGCCTTCCTTGGCGAGCCTCTCCAGGTGATACTTCAGAGTCCTGCACTCCTAGGTCCTGTGCCCGTTACCCTTATGGTAGGCATAGAACCTGGTTTGGTCACGGGTGGAGGGTTCGCCTTGCAAGGGTCGAGGCCACTTGAAGAATGGCTTGGTCTTTATCTTGTTCATAACCTGGTGGATCGGCTCCTTGAAGACGATGTTCACAGCCTGGTAGGCGTCGGAGGGAGGTCTGGTCCTCTTGCTACCCCCAGAGCCGGACGCCGTAGCTTTCGCCGAATTGGAGACCCAGGCTTGCTTCGGCTCTTGCTTCTGGAAGGGCTTCTTACCCCTCTGCTGGGGCTGGTTGCTCCTCTCCTTGGGTTCCGGGCCTTCGTCCTCCCGAGCCCGGATCTCGTCCTCCTCCCGGGCGACATAGCGCTTTATCTGGGACATCAAGGCCGGCATGGAGGTAACGGGATCTCCAACCAAATCTTTCCGCAGCTTGTGCCCTGGTAACAGGGCGTTCTGGAAGGCAAAAATCGCCACCTCTTCTCTGGTATCCTCGATCTGGCCGTAAATCGCCCATAACCGCTGGGCGAACTGGGTGAGGCTCTCGCCCTGCTTCATCTTTAGGGCAAGGATATCAGCATCGGTCTTGGGGACGACGCTGTAGGCCTGGAACTTCTTCAGGAAGGAGAGCTGGAGCTCTCTCCAACTCGAAATAGACTTCTCCGGTAGAGCGCAGAACCACTCCAGAGGGAGGTCGCTTAGACTGGAGGAGAAGATCTTGCAGTTGAGGAGGCCCTCGTTCCCCCAGATGGACATCTTCTGAAAGAAGTGCCGGAGGTGAGCGGATGGGTCAGACAACTCGTCGTAGGGGACGAACCGCGGGACAGAGAACTTCTTGGGCAAGGGAGTTCTCTCGATGTCCCATGTGAAGGGAGAGGCCCCCAAATTTATGGGGCCATAGATTTCTTGCTGGTCCCGCATCTCCAGGTTATGCTGAAGAGCCAGCTTGATGCGCTTGTCGAGCCGCTCCTGCTCGTCGTCCTTCTCTGGTGTCAGTGCTCTTGGCTTTCGCTTCGAATGGCCTCGGCTATGATGGCTATGAGCTCGTCCATCGCGGCCACGATGGCTATGGGTGTTGCTCGAGCCTTCATCGTGGGCCTGGCTGCGCTTCTGATCCAAAACGGCTCTCAGATCCTCACGGGAGGGCTGGACTACCTTACTCTGGACAGCTCTCTTCTCGCCTTGCGGCTCTGAGGGCTGCCTTAGCGAGGCATTTTGCACCGCTCTCAGTTGCTGCTGGAGCTAGCGGATTATTCACTCCTGCTTCTGGAGGAGAGTGTTTTGAGCTGTGATGTCTCCTCCATCATCAGGGGGTTGCACACGGCGTGGCTCTTCCACTACCGCAGATTTGCCTTTGAGAGGGCGCTCATGTCGACGCTCGTCCCGTCGGGGAGGCATGACTTCTTCATCAGATAGCGAGGTCTCATGCCCCTCTTGGAAGGGAACTTCGACGAAGGGACACGAGCCTATGCGTTCTTCGCCTGCAGACGCGCCATGCACCGTTCCGGACCGTTCCTGAGGAGGGACGTCCGTCGACGGGCCCGGACGCTCGAGTCTTGCTCTCAGGGACTCTCCGCCCTTCTTAGCTTTTGGAGGCATGGCTTCTGGGAAGATTGAGAAGGTTGGGAATGTTGGGATAGTACTTCCCCACAGACGGCGCCAATTGTAGGTGCAGAAAAATATGACCCACAATAATCGGGGTGCCTTACAGGACTTATCCAAATGAAGAAGACGATCCGCTGCCTCTTAAGCTTGAAAGGGAAGAGCAAACGGTCAGAGGACCCTGGCCTGAGCGGCGCAAGGCTCTCCGATGCCTAAGTCAGTAGGTGAACTAGAACAAAGGAAGGAGTGGAAGAAGAGAGGAAGAGTGGCGACTCTCAAGTGTGTATAATGCGTACCTTGCATGTGAAATGGGGTTCTATTTATAGAGAACTGGACGATATCTTGGATGATATTTTGGCGTGGGTCCCGTGATTTGATAGGGAAGTCATTATCAGCCCAGAAAGTAATAAATGCGGTCCATTCCGGCCCACTTTGCATTTAATGCCAGTCGGATCAGCCCACATCGCATTTAATATGCGTCATGTTAGGCCAGATCATGTTGGACGCCTTTCGCGGTAGAGGTCCCATCGGATCCACCCTCGGGCCTTGCCCTGATTTGGCTTCAGCCGCTGGATGCCGCCCTGTCAGTGATCTGGCGAAGATTGTGGACGGCTGGATGTCGCATCTGTCTCACTGGCTCGCGACCCTATTCCTCCACGTGTCTGATGGCGTGGCGGGCGAAGGGCGCGAGTGGGGATTCTCCTTTGCTTCGGCTTTCGTCCCGGATCCTTTGGCCGAGGTCGAGCTTTTAGCTGAGGTGGGCACCTGGGTAGCCGAGCTCGGCACTAGCGGCCAGGACCTGCCTGACTTCAGCTGAGGCCCCTCTATCGTGGTAGCCGAGGTGAGTCTGGTGCCACGTGGATGGCAAGCGGACGGCACGCGGATGGCACGTGAGAATGCTTAGTCCCATCTGATGGCCGTGATTAGCGTAATCCTGGAGCTTTGAAAATCTCCCCACACATTACAAAAATACCAATAAAAATATGTGAAAAGAAAAAATCAGAAGAGGCTGAAAAAGCGATCAATTAGGTAGAAAATGGCACATGGTCGCCCGCGACCGTGCGTGCATTATTGTCGGCGACCCTGGGTCGCCTTATTTCGGTGAAAACCCATATTTTTTGGTCATTTTCTCATTTCCATGGTGATTTTTTGAAAATCTGGTTTTCGAGGCACAAAATCCGTCGAACTTTGGCAACATCACGGATTCGCCGTTGAAATCATAGATTCGTCATCGGACATCTTGAAATCGTCAACCATCCAACCAAGAAAGGACAGATTGAGAAATTAATATATGCCCGACCGATCGAGAAATCGATATAACATATGGTACTGGCCCACTCGCAACAGTCAATGTTTGAAATTGCATGATCATCCAACGACAATTGATATGAGAGATTCATCGCTGATCAAGGCTCCCTACGTCGCAGGTAGAATTCCAAAAATCGCGACATGGCCCGTGACTCTTCAGATGCTTTGGCGGTTACTTAATGCGGTTAATTAACCATTATTATGAACGGCCCAATCAGAACCCACAAAACGGGAGTTACAAATCAATTCAATTATGGTATCAAACCATGTAACTCCTCCCATTATGAAGAATCAATGCAAATAATGGCCCATTATTTTGTTACGGCCAATAAAAAATCTAGAAAAACGAGTTAAAAAAACATAAATTCAAAATGTGTAACTTTCTCCCATCATGGAACATTAATGTGTTTAAAGACCATAAACTCCTAACATGCCCACGAAAGGCCTATACAAGGAGGTCTCCCCAACCATTCTAAGGCAATATTTTTTTTTTCGCCATTACACACGAACTCTCCTTCGTTGCTACTACACTCGAACGACGGCCTCTCCTTCATTGAAGAAATTCTGCAACAACCGATGGACATGCATTTCTCTCGGCGCTACCGAGGTTGGCAGACGTGAGAGTCCGTTTGATCCAACCCCTTCGCGCCTGGAGGGCAAAAGCGAGCATCGACATTTTTTTGGGTGGCTGTGCCAGATTTTCTATTTTACTTAGAATTGCAAGTGGTGATCCGGAGACCGACCTTCGCAAGTAAAAAGGAAATCAACTTCTTTCGAGTTTTCATTGCACATATATTTAAGAAAAGAGACATGGTTTTGAAATGTCGTAAGAGGCGATTTCATATGTTTTGCCGGGAAAGGCGATTTTTGCCGTAAAAGGTAATTTTTGGCATTTGTAGTCGATTTTTGGCGTTTATAGTCGATTTAGAATTCTTATCAATAATGAAAGACAGGAGTTATGATTTTTTCTATCTCTTTTAGAAAAATACAAACTACAATAAAAAGTAAGAAAATGATTATCTAACTTCTCAGGAGATTGTGGGGGACTCGTTCAGATTGACGGTCGCAAGCCATGTGTGGACATCGTTATCATCCATATAGATGAGAACAGAGGATGCTCTTGATTCACTTTGCTCGACTTCAACTTCAGATTTTTAGAAGACAAAGACTAAGAGAATGTCCTATGTCCAAAAAAAAGCTAAGTAGACGGGCTAAAAAGCCACGTGTAAGCCATTGGAAACAGAATGAGAAGACAAGGATCTTGTGGGGGGTGCCCCTCAAGGGACTTATGTCACCTTGTAGTAGTGGTTGATGCAGAACTTCAGCAAAGTTTTCTCTTTTCTTTCTCTCAAATTTTATGTCTGGATTTCCAAGATCGATGCTTGGATTGTTCTGGATCCGAATTCTTTGGAATGCTCTCCTATTTATAGGCCTTTGGTAGCCATTTAGGAGAGTTTATGGGCTTTAAGACCACATAATGGGAGGAGTTATAAGATTTATTTCTTTATTTTGTAACTCCATTTTCTTGGCTTCTGATTAGCCGGTGGAGAGTTAAGGCTTTTAATTGCCTTTAATAACCATAATGAGAGGAGTTTCATGGCTTTAAGTGCCATGAATCTTTGATTTGTAACTCCTTTTTCCTTGATTCTTATTGGGTCGTCTGAAATAATGAGTTAATGACCGCAATAAGTTTCCATAAATGGGTCAATAAACAGCATTAAGTGGTCGCCAAGTCGTTTGAAGAGTCACGGGCCGTGCCGCTTCTTTTGAAATTCTTCTTGCGACGATCATCGATGGATCTTCATGCTGATCGACATCGGATGATCATGTAACTTCAGGAAATGATTGCTAACAGCGGGCCGGTGCTAACTGTCATGTCGATTTCTCGATCAATCGGACAAAAAGTGCACTTTCTTGGTTTACCGATTGGCAATCAATGATGATTTGATACTTCGGAGACGGACCCGTGATGTAAACGAAGATCGACGGATTCAGAGCCACGAGAGTCAGAATTTTGGAAAACCACAGGGGCTAGAAGTCTCAAAACGCGAAAAGGGACCGGAAAACGGCCCTTCGGCGGAAATCTGGCCACTCGGATTTCTAGGGTCGCCGGCGACCTTGGGCCATGGTGGCGGCGACCATGGGCCAAGGTCTCCGATTTTCGGCCGTTTCGTCTGGTTTTTTCCGATTCTTTTTCCTTCTGTATTTTTCCTGACATTTTTGTACATATATTGGCTTGATTTTCCTATAGAAAACTTGACGAGAATCCTTGCATTTTGGAGTGAAAAGTTTTCAATTTTCCAAGAAAGCCGAAGACTTTGTCGCGCAGAGCTGCCGATTTGTTGTCCGTAGCTGAAACTAGGTCAAACGATATCGGAATGACCTAAAATTTGAGGTGAAGCCTCCTGAGCAATAAATAAGACCAACCATAGGCTTTTTTTTTAGTTTTGAAGCCGTGTGGGGTCCTGTTGCCGGTAGACTTGATTTTGTCGCAAAGAGGATGTAGCTCTTTGATGTGTGGTCAACCGATATCCGATTGACCTGAAATTTGACAGGGAGCCTATTGGAGTCATTGCCTGTTTATGGTAGGCTGCGGCTTCATGTATATTTCTTGAGGTTGAAGAGGCAAAGTTACATTTTTGGTGTCAATAAATGTCCCTTCGAGGTACAGCGACGAGTTGCTTAACTTTTGTTGTCGATGTGCCTCGAAGAGAACCTTGAAGGAGTCTTTGACTTGACCAAGAGTCTTTGAGCAGTCTTTCTTTTGGTAGAGTAGTCTTTTGAGTTTCCAGGGGAATTTTATGGTAGTGAAAGGGATCACGTACCATCTTAAGGCAAAGTTTTGAAAGTGACATCAGGGATGTGGATTTGGATTTTTGTTTTTGACCTTGTGACCTAACAAGCTGTATGTGGCAGGTTGGGGGGTCGGGCTTGATTTGGTGCCAGCTCTTTACTCTTATCTGTGTACGAACTGCAGACTGCTGCTTTTTTGGTTTGGCTTGGGCTCCCTAAGAACATGGTATTTTCAGCCCATATCTTTTATTCGTGGTATGTATACCACTGTCTTGGCTTCCACCGGCTGGGTGCTGCACAAGATGATGATCCTCTCATGATTCGGTTCGTAAGGGTAAAGTCGTATTCGAATCTCTTTTGTTTGCCGCATGAGGATCCGACGGTTTAGGGACGTCGAGATGGGGCAATCTTCAGTGACGCTTTCTCCAGAGTTGCGGAAAAAGGCTTTTGATTTTGGTGCCTCCCATGACTCCACCAGAGCAGGATTAGGAAGGCATTACTCGTTGACAAATCAGAGAAGGAGTGGCTTTTCAGCATATTTATCGGCACATGGTGTACTGTAGACATCTTTTCGTCGATATCTAACCATTTGTACCTTCTCGCTTTGCGCTACAGTTGGGCTTTTCTCAAAGCATTGTTGGAGCGCCTTCGAGTATGGTGAAGCGCTTTGGAGGTTTACAGGACGACATAAATGCATGGGCCTTTTATAGTGCTGAAGACACTACAGCCATGATTTCTTATCATGAGTTGTCGACTTTTCGGACTGCTGGCTTCACGAAGTGGTTCGTGGATAGCTTTTTGGCATACCGGGGACTTTCCAAGAGGGAGCTTGATGTAAAGCTATCTTTTGGAAAGGGCATTGGGAAGTCGGATGGCGTCCGGCGAGAGGAAGTTTTGGCCTTCCTTTCTAGAGAGAAGCATAAGATAGGCTTTCTCAGTGATCAGGGAGTCATTGGTTCTGAAGCTGTCTGGGAAGTACCTAATGAGGCCTTAGAGCAGCTAGAACAGGAGGAAGCTGAGCTTGATCTTGGATGCAAGCGGCATAGAGGCGAGCTTCCGTGAAATCTACTGGTAAGAGCAAACCATCCAGTGAGGAGTCAAGTGGGAAACCTGACTCTGACAGCGAGGCAGGTTCTTCTAGAAGACCAACCCACAGAGGCAAGAGGAAGAGGAGTCAGCATCGCAAGGGACGGGATAAAGACTCTCCTAATTTGGAAGTCCCTCTCACTATCAATGAGGAGGTGCCAGGGGATGCTAACGAGCCTCCGGAAAAGAGGAGCCGAGAATAAGAAACCGTCATTGAAGGTATGATTCTTCCTCTTTCTCTTTTTGTTTCTTTTATAAAACTTTTCATGTTCTGATTTGACTTTTCTCCTCCTCTCTTTTTTTAGCAGAGGATGAAGACTTGGTGATGCCTGAGGTTCCGACCGATGAGGCGGTGACGAATCCGATTGCGGCACCTGAAGAAGAACCAAGGGACTCTGGAGTGATTCCAGAATCTCCAAATGGTTTAACTTCTTTTGGTTTCTTTTTTTTATTTTTTTGTCTGTGACTTGGTTTGCTAACATTTTTTTTTGTCAGCTAACTTGCCATAGGATTCCGGTGACTTTGTATCATCAATGGATGCAAATGTTGACAATACTTCCAATGAGTTCATGGAGGAAGAAAGTATCCTACCAGTCGTCGAAGAATGTACTTTGTAATGATAACCCTGATAATGATTTTTTTTAACAAGATCATATTCATACCTTTTGTGTTTCATTGGCAGGTTGTGAAGTGACAGGAGAGATCCCATCGCTTTCTTCAGAACTAGAGCAATGGGTGCCAGAGATTGATTCGGAGGTAGGGACATCTACAGCCAGTTCTGACATGGCAGAGGCGAGACCTCGTGCTGAGATTCCTTCCCCTGTGGCTCCAATTGGAAAGAGTTCTTTTACTACTCTTCCAATGGGGCATGACATGAGCAGCCGACCGACGGAGCGAGACAAATTTTCATCTAAGTCATCTCTTCTATTTGCGAAGAAGGTGCTGGCACGGGTTTTGAGTTCTTGGATCGAGGCTCTCCTTTCTGGACACTTGGATGCTGAATTTGGCATGATCCAGCACGTGCAGGATATTCTCGGTGATGTCGAAGATGCTGGTCTGGACGTCACAGGTGCCAAGGCGATCATTGATAGGATCATTGCACTGGGCGACAATTGGTTTGAGACCATGGCTTTCCCTGATGGTGACTTCTTCAAGGAGATGTTCATGGATCCTGCTAATAAGGCTCAATTTGACATGGATGAGACTACACAGAGTAGGAAGCAGTTCATCCGAGAGAGGAACTTAGAAAAGTTAGTCATCATCGGGCTGAGGCACGACGTTACCATCCTTGATAGAGAGGTCGCCGAGGCTAGGCAACATCTTGAGCATTTGGAGGCGCAAGTCGCGACCAAGTAGGCTGCTATAACAGAGGCTCTGGACGGGGAGAGAGCTCTAATTTGTCAGGTTGCAGATGCTGATCGAGTTCTCAAAAAGAGGACTCAAGAGAACAAATGATGGCGAACTGCTTGGGATAAGCTTCCCGGTGTCGAAGAAGGGTTAAAGCATTCTCCAACATCTCATGGCAAGTTCCTGAAGAAGCATGCTTTGGAAATTCTGACGGCTAAGGCCAAAAGTATGCTCGAGGAGCTGAAACTTTAGTTGGAGGCCATTTTTTACTGAGCTCCTGGTTTCTCACTTCTTGTAACAGAAACTCTTCTTCTTTTTTTTTTGTACCACATGTATTTTTTGGTACTCTTTTTTTTGTAGTGCTTGTGAACACTTTTTTTTTTTGTATTCCTTACTTTCACTTAAATCTTTTTTGTGATGAAAGCAATTGCTAAATGGGAAATGATTGTTTTTTGAAAATTTGATCAAAAGTTTGTCATTTTGTGAAAATCTTTTGTCAAATGATTGTTTTGGCATGAGAGCCAGATTTTGGTTGTGGCATGAGAGCCAAATTTGGGTTTATGGATAAGAACCAAAATTTTATTTTTGGTGCGAAGGCCAAGGTTTGTTTGTGGCATGAGAGCCGAATTTGAGGCATTGATAGCCGGGTTTTATGGCATCTATAGCCGATTATGGTTGCGTTTAAAACCGATTTTGGTGGCATTTATCGCTGGTTTTTTTTTAAAGCCAAGTTTGGGTTTGTTGGTGTGAAAGCCAGGTTTTGTATTGTGGCATTGATAGCCGGTTTGTGGCATCTATAGCCGATCTTGATGGCGTTTATAGCCGGTTTTTGTGGCTTTTATAGCCAATTTTGGTGGCATTTATAGCTGGTTTTGGTTTTAAAAAATACAAGTATAGACTAAAAGTCGCCTCCCTGTTGAATGATCTTGTAAGTATTGATGGAATGTCGCATCCTTGCTCATTCGATTTCGAGTACCGATGGAATGTCGCATCCTCGCGAATTTGGGTGCAAGTATCGATGGAATGTCGCTTTCTTGCTTTTCAAAAATCTTGTTTTGCTGGTACTGACTTGGTGTCGTTTCCCCACGATTTTTGAAATTTTCGATTTTCTCAAACCTTTTTGGGTTGTGGATATCAACTTTAATGTTGCATCTCCACGATTTTAAGTTTTTTCGAACCTTTGAAATTTAGGTTGTGGATATCAACTGGAATGTTGCGTTTCCATGATTTTAGGTTTTTTCGAACCTTTGAAATTTGGGTTGTGGATATCAAATGGAATGTTGCGTTTCCACGATTTTAGGTGTTTGCAAGTATCGACGAAATGTCACTTCCCTGCGATTTTGGAAGTGTCGAACGTGGTTCGCATTCTTCTAATTTGTGCGAGTATCGACTAAGCGTCGCTTCTCCATGGTTGAAAAACCATTTTTTTTAAAGACACGAGGGTCGTAAATTTTGATGTAAAACCATTTTTGTGGTAAAAGGCAGGGTGGACTAAGGCGGAAATCCCTGAATTCTGATTTTCATTTCAAACCATAAATTTTGGGTTCGAGAGTCGAGAATTTTGTTTAAGTTAGGGAGAGGCTCCTAAACTTGGGTTTTTTTTGAACAATGAAACGATGGAAATAAGCATTGTTTGAATTTCTAGAAATTTCAACATTTGATATTAAAATTCTAAAAGGAGTGGGTTTGACGAGCGAGTACCTGAGAATAGGCTTTGGCTGTGCACGCATTGCTCTTACCCAGTTGGGTAAGTCTTCACGGGTAGTACCGCTTTAAGAACTTGCCGTTGATTGGCAGCATACATCTATCACCCTCCATGTTTGGGAGACCGTATGCGCCATTGGAGAAAACCCATTTTGGCTCAAATTTGCCTTTGGACTTGTGAGTGAAGACCATTGGTCTTTTTACTGCAAGAATAAAATCACGCTTTTTGTTTGCGCATTGCATGACCTTCTTGTCAAAAGATCAAGCCATGCGCGCTTAGTAAAGTTCAATGCTTTGTCTAGCTTCGAGCCGTCTCTTGTCGAGATTGTCCAGCTCATGGAGTCGCAATTTGACATTGCTTTCTTGAGTCATGTCATTTTGTAGAGATACCCTCACGGAAGGAATTTGTACTTCCAATGGTACGACAGCTTCGTATCCATAGACTAAGGAGAATGGTGTCCTATGGGTTGGTCCTTGAACGGTGGTTCGATAGGCCCACAAAGCTTCATATAGTTTGTCGCTCCTATCTCTTTTGTGACTAGAGACTATTTTCTTAAGGATTTTACAGAGTATCTTGTTGAAAGCTTATAGTAATCCGTTTGCTGCCAGATTGTACGTAGTCGAAGGACATCTTTGGATTTTGTATTTGTCGCAGAACCTATAGAATCGATGATCGCGGAATTGTGGTCCGTTATCATAGACGAATCCTTTATGTATGCTGAAACGACAAACGATGTTAGTGCGCAAGGACTGAATGACTGATGAGGTCTTCATTTCGTTGAGCACAAATGCATCTGACCACTTGGAGAAATAGTCCGTAGTGGCGAAGATGAAGCGATGACCTTTGCTTGAAGGGAGAGAAATAGGACATATGATGTCCATACCCTAGGCTCCGAAAGGCCATGAGATCGTTGTAGGATACAGCCATTCTAGAGGCATGTGAGTATAATCTCCATTAACTTGGCATTGTTGGCAGTGTTTAGCAAATTGCATTGCGTCAGCTACCATGGTAGGCCAGTAATAACCTAACCTTTTTATCTAATTGTAGAGCTTAGGACCAGCCCGACAGGCTCCACAAAGACCAGCATGAACTTCTTTGAGTGTTTCTTCAGCCTTTTATCGTGACAAGCAGCGTAGAAGTACTCCGTTGAAGGATTTCCTGTAAAGGATTTTTGAAGGAATATCTAAATGAAAGTTTGGGGCTCGCTTTTGGATGCTTACCCATTCTTTTGGATCTTCAGGTAGGATTCCGAACATAGTGTAATCAATGAACGAATCCCTCCAGTCGCCCATTGAAGGTTGAAGGATAGAGATCCGACTTCTAACCACTCGGTGGCATTCAGTAACTGCTTGGTGTGTGTTAACAGGAGGGAGGATCCTTCTCTCGCACACCGTGATTTCCATGTTTTCCCCTTCCTAGATTGCCATAGATGCAGCATGTCCGGCCAGGGCATCTGTACGGATGTGGTTGATGTGATAGATGTCAAACTTCTGCAAAATCGATTGCGCCTTATTGTAGTAAGGCAGCAGCAGCAGATCAGGCTTTGACTTCAAATTTCTGATTCATCTAGTTGACGATAAGTTGAGAGTCTCTAAAGACTTCCAGTATGGTGATGTCAGATTCGATGGTGAGTTCTAATCCTAAGATCATAGCTGGTATTCAGCTGCATTTTTGGTACATGGTTCCAGTAGCGAAAAAGCACGTGGAATCATGTATTTGTCGAGGCTAATAAGGAGGATGCCAACTCCTGAGATCAGCTGTCTCTTTTTATTTGTCCGGGTTGCACCGTCAAAGTACATGTCCCAGGAGGCAGTTTGTGAGGAAGTCTCCACGTTGTAGACGGGTTCGTCTGGGAGATCAGCTCTGAGTGGAGTCTTTGGGCAGTGGATGCTCTGCGAGAAAGTCTGCTAGAGCTTGGCCTGTGATTGCTTTTTACGGTACATACCTAATATCAAATTACGACTGAAGGATGGACCATTTTGCTAGTCGTGCATTGAGAGAACCTGCTTTTGTGATAAGGACCTTCAAGAGGTTGATCCTTGAAACCAGGTAGACTGTGTTGGAGAGCAGGTAGTGATGTAGCTTTCGTACGGCGAACATCACTGCAAGGCATTCCTTTTCGACTGGAGAGTAGCGATGCTCTGCACCTACCAGTATGCGGCTGAGGTAGTATAGAGCAGCTTCTTTTCTCTAATCATTTTCTTATGCGAGTAGAGCGCCCAGAGAATGATCGAAGGCTCTTGTGTACATGATGAATGGTTTTCCAGAGGTAGGAGCAGCTAACACAGGAGGTTGGGTCAGGTATGACTTGATATCTTGAAATGCCACTTCACAGTCAGCATCCCAGACAAAGTCTACACCTTTTTTCATCATCCGAGAGAATGGACAACACTTCCCCGAAAGATTGGAGATGAACCGTCTGATGTATGCCAATCTCCCTTGGAGCCCTTTCAGTTCTCTCAAGGTTCTTGGAGAGGGTATTTCTAGAATAGCCTTGACTTTAATGGGGTCAAGTTTTATTCCAACTTTCCGAACTAGGAATCCGACGAACTTACCCAACGAGACGCCGAAGAAGCACTTCAGAGGATTCATCCGCAGATTATGTTTGCGAAGCTGAAGGAAGACTTCTCGAAAGTCCTCAAGATGATCTTCTTTTCTTTTGCTTTTGACTACGAGGTCATCAACGTAACATTCGACCGTCTTGTGCTGCATATCTTGGAATATTTTCATCATAGCCCTCTGATATGTGGCACCAACATTTTTCAAACCAAATGGCATGACAGTGTAGCAATACACGCCAAATGGAGTCCAAAATGATGTGTGTTTTTCATCTTCCGGATGCATCTTTATCTAATTGTAGTCAGAGAAGCCATCCATGAATGTCATTCGCTCAAATCCGCATGTATTATCAATCATTACCTGCGGTATGGGGAGCGGGAATTCATCTTTAGGGCAAGCATCATTCAGGTCTCTATAGTTAATACAGACCCTGATCTGTCCGTTTTTCTTTGTCACGAGGACAATGTTGGCCAACCATTCAAGATGTTGTTCCTCTCGGATGAAGCTAATGCTTTTGTGCTTTTGAACTTCTTGTTCAATTTTATCCATCACATCTGGACGGAATCTTCTTTGGCCTTGTTTGACAGGCTTGAAGATTGAGCTTGTGGACTGCTACATTAGGGTCTAAACCAGGCATTTCAGCGTAAGACCATGCAAAGCAATCAACGAACTCACGAAGAAAAGTGATATACTCGGGTAACTCATCATCCTTTATAATCATGCTTATGAATACAGGACGTGGGTTATCTGGTGCTCCCAAGTCTATCTTTTGAACATGATCTTTTGTTGGAAAGTTCGAAGGTGGTTCCTCCATAATATTTTTGGAGGCTTCCAGCTCAACGAATCCTTCAGGGGTTTCAAGGGCATTCTCAGACCAAGGGTTTGTTCCTTTCCATGGGTCTTTTTAATTGGTAATCTTCTCAAGGCTTACTATGAGATGGTCCCAATCGCCTGTTGAAATTGGGTCGAAGTAGGGTAGTTCTTCTGGGCCAGAAGACCATATGTCTGTGCCATCGGACAATTCTTCTTCATCGTCAGAGAAATCATACCAATTGGATGAGTTTCTTAGATCTTTGTGAGGTGACTCATCGAAGAGATATCCAGGGAGATCGATGTCTTCATGGACATGAGATGTTGAGCCTTGGTCGGTAAGTCGACTTTTAAGCCTTTGTGTCAACTGTCTCAGAGGAGTGTCGGGATCATGCCCTAACCCATGTGAAGACTTTTCTACATGGCCGTAGAGTCTCCAATCTTCCAGTTGACTCGTGGTTAAGGAGGGCCCCAGTGGTGTGAGAATACTGCGGCCTTCTCCCAAACCGACTGGGTTTTGAGTGTCATAGCCCATTTTCTTCATAATAACTTGTGACACAGGACTATATAGAGATAGTTGAGGCATATATTCATTTTGGAAAGGTTCAGGATGGAGTTTGACGAAGAAGCATCTGATATGTGGAAGAAGATCGGCCTTTCCTTTGTTGAAGTTGCAGGAACAACGAAGGAAGCAAACGTAAGATCTTCTATGTCAGAAGGTATCTCCATTAGAGGTAGAGCAGGCTGAACTTGCTGAGTGTCAGCTTGGCTTGACGATGTGTCGTATTCTGGCTCTGAATCTGAATCCGTGTCTTGCATGATAGACATGAAAGAGACGACAAATTTGCCCCCAGGCTTTTGCTTTGCCTTCTTCACTTTAGTTGTAATGACGAGAGGCTTTGAAGGTTTGAGGGAGATGAAGAAGGAAGATTGAGTACTCTCTTTGGATTTGCCGGAGGGTTTGTTTTCCTCCGGTGATTGCTGAGGAGCCTTACCTTTATCTTTCTGGAGATTTTCGGCAAATGATGTTATTTCTTTCTCCTCTTCTTTTTTTCACCTTCATACATCTGGGAGTCTGCAAAGTGGACTTTTTTACCTTTGAAGGGTTTTCTGTCCACAATGACTCAATGTATCATGCCGTTGTCGTCAACGAACTTGATGCACTGATGTAGAGTTGAAGGAACAACACCATTCTCGTGTATCTAGGGGTGTCCGAGAAGGATGTTGTAGCATGAAGGGGTTTTTATTGCATAAACAGTGGCCTCAGAGATAAGATCACCGATTTGCAACTTGAACCTGATTTTGCCGATAAGCCTTTGAGTACTCCCATCGTATCCAATGATAGATACTCAGCTTGCTAGGTGGGATGCCCAACTCTTTAAGAGCCGAAGCGGAGATGAGGTTGAGTGTAGGACCTGGGTTGATCTGAACTCTATGCATTGGCATTGCCTTGATGTACCCTATGAAGTACAGGGGTCGGTTGAGCCTTGTTTCGCCAAATAGGAGGTTTTCCTTAGTAAAGGCGATGGTTGCACTAGCTGCTTTTTGGATCGAGAGGCATTCGATGCATTATCCCTCAGACTTCTTCTTTTCTCCCTTTTGAGGAAGTTTCTGAGTTTTTGACCCGATAGTCCATTTCAATTTGGAGGACTTGCGGGGCATATTTGTCGGCATCCTCATTCAGTTTTTGTAATTCTGAAATGAGATTATCACGAATACGCTGGGACATTCGCAACAAGTTTAGGATGTGCAGTCGTGCAGGTATGTGTTTGAAGTGCTCGATCAAGTCATACTTGAAAGCCTCCTTGGGGCCTGCATGTTCATCATTGTTGCCACTAGGGGCGTTTACAACATCTTTTCCCGAATGATTTACATAAGTAAAAGAAGATTGGTTGTAATTTTTGTGGTAGTCCCGGCCAGAGCGGGTGCATCTACTAACTTCGAGAGCTTCTTGAGAAGGGTCTTCATTTGGAAGATTGTCTTCAAGATCAAGAGGCTGTCGTTTCTCATTTGCTAGGGATGTGTTTGCAGCAGAGTTGCCATCCTCAGTGATTGTGTTGCACGGAGCATTTTCCGGGAACAAGACCTGAACAGCGTCTAACAACTTTTCTTCTTCGTTGACTAATCCATCGTCCCAACCATCAATAGCTGGGGTTTCTTCATGATGATCAGTCGGGAAGAGTGTAAGTCCTAAGATCACAGTCTCAGGAGAAGAAGCCTGAGAATGTGTCATCTCCGTGAAAGTCACGTGAGATGAGGTAGCTCCAGAAGATATGGTGTTAGGTGTCGTCGGAGTGTAAGTGATCTCATCAGACGAGGCTTCGGAAGAGCTATAATCCCAAATTATCACCTTGCAGGTAGCTCTGACAGGAGATGCTACCAGAGTGGACTCGTGAGAGTCAGACTCATCCACGGATGTAAGAGAATCATTGGTCCAGTAAATTTCCCCATTTTCAGGAGTTAAGGGATGAGGTAGCTGGTGGTCTTCAGGGACTTCCGGCTCTAGATTGCGAAGAAGCTCGTTGACCTGATCTTGCTCTTGTTCTACGGCAAGACACTGTAATATCCTTTCATATTCTTCAAGATCAGGCATGGGAGCCAAATCTTCTTCTATGTCTGCTATTTGTGGTTTAACATGATTAGTTCCACTGGAGCAATGACAGGTGATGGGTCAGCATCATTTTCTTATACATCCTCTTGGTCTTCTTCATCATTAGACCGGAATCCTTGTAGCTGTAAGGGGTTATACCAGATTACTGGCATAAGGTGAGTTTCAGGAACCCATTCTTCATCGGAGAGGTATTCTCTTGTTTCAAGGGATTCCTCCCACTCGCCGGTGTCGTCGGACTCATATCCATTCATGGAGAATCCAACTACCGAATTGCAAGAGTATGATGCCCCCTACGTGGTTTCTTTTTTAAATTGAGGTGGCATGAAATCACTGAGAGTGGACTTTCTTACTCCCTTTGAAGTCTCTGGGAGGGACTTTTTTGTTGCCCCTAGTGAAGCAGTAGAGGAGATATCTACCTTTTCATGTACTTCTGGTTGGCTGGGTCTTCTCTTGTTGTTTGAGCTTGAGGAGATGTTTCTCAGCCTGCCTTCGCTACTGAGCGTTGGCTTTGTTTTCACAACCTCCCAGTTTTCATCTTCCAGGAGATCGGGATGTACCCATATGGGTTGTCCATTTGGTGTCGGGTAAGGAACCAGCACTTCGGACGCTTGAATTCTTTTTATCACCTTGATAGAAGTAGTGATCTTCTTCTTTGGTGATTTTGATGTTTGTCCACATGACACCATGTTGACGGAGGCAGACCCATAGATTTTGTCAAAGGTAATGACTCCGTTTTTCCACATCTCGTTTATCTTCAACGAAGCATTGATTGAGAGGATGCGAGATCATCTGGTGGTATGGACAGTACCAATGATCGTTGGTTTTGCGAACTTCTCCCTGTCTTTTGGGTTCAGGCAAGGTGAGATTGTTGTTTGCCACGAGAGCTCCGAAAATTTTTAACCAACATCTTCATTGAACGGGTATTTCTTTTCTACTCTCTCTTTGAAGGCATATGAGAGTTCAGGCCTCTTACCAGCAGCTTTGTTTTCAGCTTTCTTTGGTGGCTAAGGAGCTGACTTGGTTTGCATATTGAGGACCTCTTTTTTCTTTGGTTTAGAGGTTGCAATGGCGGTTGGTTCGTTCCTTGATGATTTCTGACTGTTGTGCTCTTTGATCACCGTTTCGGCCTCCATGGAAGCTTCTAGCAGTTCTCCCAGGTTTTTTGATTTGTTACTGATAATCATGGAGCGGATTCTTACTCTCATGTTGTTTCGGCAGATGTCGACCAGCGACGCTTGTGGCAGTACATCTGAGCATTTGTATGCCATTTCTTTCCACTTGTGAATGAAGTCGTATGTCGACTCATTCTCCCCCTGTTTTAGGCTGCAGAGCTGAGCCATAGTAGCATGATGATCCTCACCTTTGAAGTGAGCAAGAAGTGTGTCTCTAGCATGGCCTAGTTTTGGATGGAGTCCTCCGGCAAAGTGGAGTACCAGTAAAAGACCGTACCTTTTAGGGTACTTGCAAAGAGGAGGATCTTGAGTGTATCTTGATCCGCGATAGCTTCCGTTAAGATTTTGAAGTGGATAACGTGCTGTCTGGCTGATCCTTTCCCCATATATGTATGGAGAGTAGGATGCTTAAATTTTGAGGGGAACGAGACCGAGTCCATCCATAAGGGATATGGTGGCTTGATCCCATGTTCCTTGAGTATATCCTCTTCTTTTGCTTTGGCGATGATACTGTCCACGTCCTTTTTGGTAAGGGCGCGTGTCTCATTTTCTTCTCCATTTACGTCATCATCTTGAAGATTCCAAGGAGGTTCATTGTTTGCCTGATTTTGAAAGACGGGGAGAAGGTTTTCTATCAGAGTTTCAATCTTTTGATGGCCTTGTTCTAACTACTGGATGCGTGTGAGCGCATCATCTTAGATGGATTGTGAGGTGGTGGCTCAGAATTTGTAGCCAGGACGTTTAACCCTCGGGATTCGAACAAAGAAATTATTCTGGTGACTGAGCTGGGGCTCATTCTTTTTTACGAAGAGCTTGAGGAAGGATCACACTGCTGTCTTTGACTTGAAGGAGCAGGGGATTCTTCTAAATGCCTTCTTCATGTCCAGGAGACGCTGCGAGTCACCGGATGTCGAACAAGGATTTTGGTTGCTGATTTTTGGCATCTCCTGGTTTTTCCAACGATATGGATGGCAGTAACTTGGTTGGGTCTTTCTTTTTTGACCCATTTGTGAGAGACTTGAAGTGTAGGATGCTGAGTCCTCTGCTTCTCTAGTCTCTTTTGTCGATACGACGCGCGGCGCATACACGACGAGCAATTTGAGCTTTAGTCAGCTATGGCTGGGCTTTGATAATGAAGGATATGCTACCTCGGGTGCAGCAACCGAGCCTGTCTTCTTTGTAGCTTGGCATGGACAGGACCCGGACTTGGTCCTTTACCTGTTGCAACGAAGCTTTGAACTTCTCGAGTTCGGCCCCTATAGAGATGAAGGGTCGAGCTGAAGGAATGTAGGCCTTGGTAGGTGCTTATAGAGGCCTTGTGATGTATGATTTGGTTTTGGGCTTGTAGGAGCAAGCTGGCTCATGCAGAGTTGACTTCGTTGTCAAGTGGGAGATGGGTCTCTCCTATTTCATGTAAGTAAGAGGGTAGAACTGATTCTCCTTGAGTGGGGCTAGGTATGCTGGCTTTATGGATGTTTGGGACCTTTTTTATTTTGGCGAAGGTTTTGGAGACCAAGTCTTGGGATAAACCTAGTTGTTTGTGGGTTGAGGCTTCGCAGGGGTATCGCGGGCTTCGAGTTTCTCGACGCTCGCCTTTGGTGTCATCGTAGTGACACGTTGAGATGCGATCTTCTGCCTTTTGGCGGCGCAGTTTCTTGTTCGGGAAGTGGGAATGGTCCCAGCGTCCTAAAGACGATAGTCCGGGGAGTCGAGGTCGACCCGGAGTTCAGAGAGTTGCCGAGAGAGGTGACGCTTCGGCAGCTGACAGGGCGCTTTTGAGTGCGCATGTTTTGCTTATGTTGAAGCATGAGTTGGTCCTTATTTTCGACGAAAGTAATGGTTAGAGAAGCTGCCATTATTAGTTTCGAAAGATTTTTGAAACAAGACAATATCCATTAATAATCACAAGAATATGTTGATCATAGATGGGAAAAACTATGGTTTTGTCTTTTCAAGTCGCTTGAAGGTCATGAACCGACCCAAACGACATGTAGAAAGCAAAAGGCCATAGATTGTACAATTGTTCTGATTGCAAGTATGATGAGCCCAAAATGAGCGTTCCAGTGACTGTTATAAGCAATTGTAAACCTAAATTTTACTTATTGAGAAGCATGGCTTGCTCGAGGTAAGACGAATATAAGGTTGGAGTTACAAATGCGCCGGTCGCAAATACAGTAGACCCTAAAAGGGCGTACCAATATTGCTAGGCACAAATGTTAGAGATCGCATCTATGAGATGGGATTCTCTTTTTTTGAAAGGTCAAGATTGGATTCATCAAAGATAACAAATGGTGTTCCAATCTGAACACGGGGTCATCATTTCTGCGAGCACTAGTGCCCAGAAGGGAAGGAACCACAATTTCTCGAATTTGAATCCAAAATGACGAGAGTTTTTTTTTAAAGGTCAAGATCGGATTTGTCAAAAAGAGCAAATGGTATTCCAATCCTAACACGGGCTCAACATTTCTGCGAGCACCAGCGTCCAGAAGAGAAGAAACCAGAACTTCTCAAATCTGAACCAGAAGATGACGGAAGTTTTTTTTGAAGATTTTTTTAAAAAAAATCTAAAGATGGAAGAGTACACATAGGCCTTATGAAATCTCAATTGATAGAATTGCTCCTAGGTAAGGGTAGGATTACTTAATGAACCCGTTTGGAGGACCCTTGCCTAGAACAGTCAAACTGTCTCCACACTCTAGACAAGGTTTTTCTTGAATCAATCGTGGTCAAAGAACACAATTGGTTTAACCTTAGTAGTCTTTGTCTCTTTTTTTTTTCGATCCCTAACAAACTCATCAAAGAGAAACGAAGGCTCAATCCCTAATCCAAACACGGGCTCAACATTTCTGCGAGCACCAGTGCCCGAAAGGAAAAGGATCAAAGTTTCTCAATTTTGAATCCAAAACGAGAAATCTGATTTTTTTTTGTTTTTTTGTTTTTAGATCCCTAAGAGACTCATCAAAGAGAAACGATGGCCCAATGCCCGATCCAAACACGGAATCAACATTTCTGCGAGCGCCAATGCTTGAAAGGAAAAGGATAAAAGTTTCTCTCAATTTTGAATCCAGAATGAGACTCTGATTTTTTTTTTGTTTTCATTTTTTATTTAGATCCCTAACAGACTCATCGAAGAGAAACGATGGTCCAATCCCCGATCCAAACACGGGCTCAACATTTCTACGAGTGCCAGTGCCCGAAAGGAAAAGGATCAAAGTTTCTCAATTTTGAATCCAAAATGAAAAATCTGATTTTTTTTTTTGTTTTGTTTTTAGATACCTAAGAGACTCATCGAAGAGAAACGATGGCCCAATCCCCATCCAAACACGGGCTCAATATTTCTGCAAGCGCCAGTGCCCGTAAGGAAAAGGATCAAAGTTTCTCAATTTTAAATCCAAAATGAGAAATCTAAATTTTTTTATTTTATTTTTTTTTTAAGATCCCTAACAGACTCATCAAAGAGAAACGATGGCCATTTTCACAATTCGAACCGGCTCAACATTTCTACAAGCACATAGACGAAATGGAAAGGATTAAAGTTTCTCAAATTTTAATCAAATCTGAGAAATCTGATTTTTTTTTAAAAAAGAGAAAGAAAGGAAATAAACTCAAAGATAGAATTAGGAATTTCCGAAAGATCCCCTCTCATTTTTAGAAGCGAAAGCCACCAACTAGAAAGGAGTCAAGGAATCAAGAAATGAAAGCATAAGCAAAGAGCAAAAGATATGATATGCAAATATTCCATTTCTAAGCATCATCTTATCAAATGAACGAGTCCCACTGGGTGTACCAGCTTGAAGGACACGCATTTCGCTTGGCGCTACCGAGGTCGGCGGACGTGAGAGTCTGTTTGATCCAACCCCTTCACGCCCGGAGGGCAAAAGTGAGCATCAACATTTTTTTTGTGGGTGTGTTAGTTTTCTTATTTAACTTGGAATTGCAAGTGGTGATCCGGAGATCGACCTTCGTAAGTAAAAAGGAAATCAACTTCGTTCGAGTTTTCATTGCACATATATTTAAGAAAAGAGACATGGTTTTGAAATGCCATAAGAGGTGATTTCATTTGTTTTGCCGTAAAAGGTGATTTTTGGCATTTATAGCCGATTTTTGGCATATAGCCGATTTACAATTCTTATCAATAGTGGAAGACAAGAGTTGTGATTTTTTTTCTCTCTTTTAGAAAAATACAAACTACAATGAAAAGCAAGAAAAGAAGGATCTAACTTCTCAAGAGATTGTGGGAGACTTGTTCAGATTGACGGTCGCAAACCATGTGTGGACTTCGCCATCATCCAAACAGATGAGAACAGAGGATGCTCTTGATTCACTTGGCTCAGCTTCAACCTCAGATTTTTAGAGGACAAAGACAAAGAGGAGGTCCTATATCCAATAAAAAACTAAGTAGACGGGCTGAAAAGCCATGTCTAAGCCATTGGAAGCAGAAGGAGAAGATAAGGACCTTGGGGGGAGGTGCCCCCCAAGAAAATTTTGTCACCTTGTAGCAATGGTCGATGCAGAACTGTAACAGAGTTTTCTCTTTTCTTTCTCTCAAATTTTCTGTCTGGATTTCCGAGATCGATGCTTGGATTTTTCTGGATCCGATTTCTTTGTAATGCTCTACTATTTATAGGCCTTTGGTAGCCATTTAGGAGAGTTTATGGGCTTTAAGGCCACATAATGGGAGGAGTTACGAGATTTATTTCTTTATTTTATAACTCCTTTTTATTGGCTTCTGATTGGCCGGTGGAGAGTTGAGGGCTTTTAATTGCCTTTAATCACCATCATGGGAGGAGTTTCATGGCTTTAAGTGCCATGAATCTTTGATTTGTAACTCCTTTTTCTTTAAGTGCCATGAAAATGTCCTTCGGTGGAAATCCGACGACCCAGATTTCCATCGAAGGGCCGTTTTCCGATCCCATTTCGCGTTTCGAGACTTCTGGCCGTTGTGGTTTTCCAAAATTTTGACGTTCGAGGCTCTAAATCCGTTAATCTTCGTCAACATCACGGGTCCGTCTCCGAGAGTATCAAATCATCATGGATCGCCAATCGCCAAACCAAGAAAGTGCACTTTCTTTCCGATCGATCGAGAAATCAACACGACAGATAGCGCCGGCCCGCTGTTAGCAATCATTGTCTGAAATTACATGCTCATCCGATGTCGATTGGCATGAAGATCCATTGATGATCGTTGCAAGAAGAATTCCAAAAGACGCGGCACGGCCCGCGACTCTTCAAGCGAATTAGTGACCACTTAATGCTGTTAATTGACCCGTTTATGGCAACTTGTTGTGGTCATTAACTCATTATTTCGGACGGCCCAATCAGAATCGAGGAAAAAGGAGTTACAAATCAAAGATTCATGGCACTTAAAGCTATGAAACTCCTCCCATGATTGATGGACCGCGCTCCTGCTCGGTTCCTACCGAGGTCGGCGGACGTGGGAGTCCGTCGGGTCCGACCCTTTCGTAACCGGGGGGCAAGGGCGTGCATCAACATTTCTTTTTTTTGTGGGTGTGCCAGATTTTCTATTTTACTTGGAATTGCAAGTGGTGATCCGGGGATCAACCTTCGCAAGTAAAAAGGAAATCAACTTCTTTCAAGTTTTCCATTGCACATATATTTAAGAAAAGAGACATTTTTCTTAGTTTGCCGTGAAAGGCGATTTTTTTGGCATTTATAGCCGATTTTGGCGTTTATAGCCGATTTTGGCGTTTATAGCCGATTTACAATCCTTATCAATAATGAAAGACAAGAATTGTGATTTTTGTCTCTTTTGAAAAAATACAAACTACAATGAAAAGCAAGAAAAGGAGGATCTAACTTCTCAGGAGATTGTGGGGGACTCGTTTAGATTGACGGTCGCAAGCCATATGTGGGCTTCGCCATCATCCATGCAGATGAGAACAGAGGATGCTATCGATTCGCTTGGCTTGGCTATAACCTCGGGTTTTTAGAGGACAAAGACCAAAGGAAGGTCCTATGTCCAATAAAAAGC
Source organism: Litsea cubeba (assembly GCA_012931725.1). Classification (NCBI taxonomy): domain Eukaryota; kingdom Viridiplantae; phylum Streptophyta; class Magnoliopsida; order Laurales; family Lauraceae; genus Litsea; species Litsea cubeba. The sequence continues at coordinate 21,475,548 of CM022950.1, forward strand.
CGAGTAGACGGGCTGAAAAGCCATATCTAAGCCATTGGAGGCAGGAGGAGAAGGCAAGGACCTTGGGGGGGGGGTACCCCCCAAGGGACTTTTGTCACCTTGTTGCGGTGGCCGGTGTAGAATTTTCGCAGAGTTTTCTCTCTTTTTCCTTTCTCTGGATTTCTGTCTGCTGTCTGTGCTTTTTTCTCTGATGTTTCTGATGTTCTGTGATGTTTCTGATGTTTCTGATGTTCTGTGATGTTTCTGATGTTTCTGATGTGTTTTCTTCTTGGAGAGCCCTCCTATTTATAGGCTTTTAGGTAGCCTTTTAGGTGGGTTTATGGGCTTTTATTGTCATTAAGCCGCATAATGGGACGAGTTACAAAATTGAATTGTTTATTTTGTAACTCCTTTTTCTTGGCTTCTGATTGGCCGGAGGAGATTGAGGGCATTTAATCGCCTTTAATCGCCATGATGGGAGGAGTTTCATGGGTTAAATGCCATGAATCTCTTGACTTGTAACTCCCGAATGCTTGCTTCTGATTGGGCCGTCCAAAGAAATGGATTAATGACTGTAATAAAGCTAGTCAATTAATCGCATTAAGTGGTCGCCGAGCAGCTGAAGAGTCGCGGGCCGTGCCACGTCTTTTGGGATTCTTTTGTTGATGATCATCGATGGATCTTCATGTAGATCGACATCAGATGATCATGTAATTTCAGGTGTTTGTTGCCAACAGCGGGTCGGTGCCATCTGTCCTGTCGATTTCTCGATCGGTCGGGTGGAAAGCACACTTTTTTTGGTTGACCGTGTGGCGATCAATACTGTCTTCGATACTCTTGATGATTTACCCGTGTTTTGGACGGATGTCAGAGGACTTGGTGTCTCAAAAGCATGAATTTTGGAAAGTACCAGAGGCTGGGCTCCTCGAATCGCGAAAAAACGGCGAAAACCGGGGTTTCCGGGGCTTTCCCGGCGACCCCGGGTTCCAAGGTCGCAGGGGTCTGCGACCCTGGGGGGTTTTCCCCCTTTCGTGTCCCGTTTTGCGTCCGTTTTTGCTTTTTTTTTATTCTTTTTTCTTCTGTACTTTTCCTTGACATTTTGACCATTTTTTGGCCTAATTTCTTTGTAGGAAACCTGATGAGAATCCTTGCATTTTATTTTGCAAAGTTTCCAATTTCCTGAGAAAGCCAAAGACTTTGTCGCGCAGAGCTGCCGATTTTCCGTCAGAAGCTGAAACTGGGCCAAACGATGTTGGAATGACCTGAAATTTGGTGTGAAGCCTCCTGAACAATAAATAAGACCAACCATAGGCTTTTGTTTGAGTTTTGAAGCCGTTTGGGGTCCTATCACCTGTAGACTTGCTTTTTGTCGCGATGAAGATGTCGCGGTTTGATGTGCGGTCAATCAATGTCCGATTGACTTGAAATTTGACAGGGAACCTATTGGAGTCATTTTAAGATGATCCATAGGCTCTGTCTTGGAAACCATGGTCCCGGAGAGCTTTTGTCGCCGAGAGCTCCTTTTCAGCTGTCGGAGAAGCGAAGTTAGGCCAAATGATTTTGAAATGGCCCGAAACTTCTTGTGTACTCCTCTTTTGGCTGTCTGGAAGAATCTTGCAGTTTTTGTTTGATTCTGACAAGATTTGATTTTTGGAAGCAGCATTGCCTATTTATGGCAGGTTGCGACTTCAGGTAGCTCTTTGGATCTTGAAAAGGCAAAGTGACATTTTTGGTGTCAACAATGATGGTGATTAAAGGCAATTAAAAGCCTTAACTCTCTACCGGCCAATCAGAAGCTAAAGAAAGGAGTTACAAAATAAAGAAATAAATATTGTAACTCCTCCCATTATGTGGCCTTAAAGCCAATAAACTCTCATAAATGGCTACAAAGGCCTATAAATAGGAGAGCATCATAAAGAAATCGGATCCAGAAAAATCCAAGCATCGATCATGGAAATCCAGACAGAAAATCCGAGAGAAAGAAAAGAGAAAACTCTGTTAAAGTTCTGCATCGACCACTGCTACAAGGTGACAAAAGTCCCTTAGGGGGCACCTCCCCCCAAGGTCCTTGTCTTCTCCTTCTGCTTCCAACGGCTTAGACGTGGCTTTTCAGCCCGTCTGCTTAATTTTTTATTGGACATAGGACCTCCTCTTCGTCTTTGTCCTCTAAAAATCTGAGGTTGAAGCCGAGCCAAGTGAATCAAGAGCATCATATGTTCTCATCTGCATGGATGATGGCGAAGTCCACACATGGCTTGCAACCGTCAATCTGAACAAGTCTCCCACAACCTCCTGAGAAGTTAGATCCTCCTTTTCTTGCTTTTCATTGTAGTTTGTATTTTTCTAAAAGAGACAAAAAAAAAACCACAACTCTTGTCTTTCACTATTGATAAAAATTGTAAATCGGCTATAAAAGCGAAAAATCAACTATAAATGCCAAGAATTGCCTTTTACGGCAAAAATTTTCACGGCAAAACAAATGAAACCGCCTCTTACGGCATTTCAAAACCATGTCACTTTTCTTAAATATATGTGCAATGAAAACTCAAAAGAAGTTGATTTCCTTTTTACTTGCGAAGGACGATCTCCGGATCACCACTTACAATTTCAAGTAAAATAAAAAATTTGGCACACCCACCCAAAAAAATATTGATGCTCGCTTTTGCCCTCCGGGAGCGAAGGGGTTGGATCAAACGGACTCTCACCTCCGCCGACCTCGGTAGCGCCGAGCGAAATGCGTGTCCACCACGTGCCGGGTGTGCCAGCTTGATGGACATGCATTTCGCTCGATGCTACCGAGGTCGGTAGATGTGAGAGTCCGTTTGATCCAACCCCTTCGCGCTCGGAGGGCAAAAGCGAGCATCAACATTTTTTTGGATTGGTGTGCCAGATTTTCTATTTTACTTGGAATTGCAAGTGGTGATCCGGAGATCGACCTTCTCAAGTAAAAAGGAAATCAAATTCTTTTGAGTTTTCATTGCACATATATTTAAGAAAAGAAACATGGTTTTGAAATGCCATAAGAGGAGATTTAATTTGTTTTACCGTGAAAAATGACTTTTGCCGTAAAAGGCGATTTTTGGCATTTATAGCCAATTTTTGGCGTTTATAGCCAATTTACAATTCTTATCAATAGTGAAAGACAAGAGTTGTGATTTTTTTTATCTCTTTTAGAAAAATACAAACTACAATGAAAAGCAAGAAAATGAGGGTCTAATTTCTTAGGAAATTATGGGGGACTCGTTCAGATTGACGGTCGCAAGCCATGTGTGGACTTCGCCATCATCCATGTAGATGAGAACAAAGAATGCTCTTGATTCACTTGGCTCATCTTCAACCTCAGATTTTTAGGGGATAAAGACCAAGAGGAGGTCCTATGTCTAATAAAAACCTAAGTAGATGGGCAGAAAAGCCACGTCTAAGCCATTGGAAGCAGAAGGAGAAGATAAGGACCTTGGGGGGGTTGCCCCCCAAAGGGACTTTTGTCACCTTGTAGCAGTGGTCGATGCAGAACTTCAGCAGAGTTTTGTCTTTTTTTTCTCTCGGATTTTCCATCTGGATTTCTAAGATCGATGCTTGGATTTTTCTGGAGCGGATTTCTTTGGAATGCTCACCTATTTATAGGCCTTTGGTAGCCATTTAGGAGAGTTTATGGGCTTTAAGGCCACATAATGGGAGGAGTTACAAGATTTATTTCTTTATTTTCTAACTCCTTTTTCTTGGCTTCTGATTGGCCGGTGGAGAGTTAAGGCTTTTAATTGCCCTTAATCACCATCATGCGAGGAGTTTCATGGCTTTAATTGCCATGAATCCTTGATTTGTAACTCTTTTTTCCTTGATTCTGATTGGGCCATCCCAAATAATGAGTTAATGACCGCATAAGTTAATTGCCATAAATGGGTTAATTAACAGCATGAAATGGTCGCCAAGTCGCTTGAAGAGTCGCGGACCGTGCTGCGTCTTTTGGAATTCTTCTTGTGACGATCATCGATGGATCTTCATGCTGATCGACATCAGATGATCATGTAACTTCAGACAATGATTGCTAACAGTGGGCCGGTGCTATCTGTCGTGTCGATTTCTCGATCGATCACACAGAAAGTGCACTTTCTTAGTTTAACGATTGGCTATCAGTGATGGTTTGATACTCTCGGAGATGGACACGTGATGTTGACGATGATCGATGGATTTAGAGCCTAGAAAGTCAAAATTTTGGAAAACCACAGGGGCTAGAAGTCTCGAAACGCAAAAAGGGACCGAAAAACGGCCCTTCGGCGGAAATTTGGTGACCCGGATTTCAAGGGTCGCCGGTGACCATGCACCCAGGTTCGGCAGCGACCATGGGGCTGGCGACCATGGGGTAGGGTCGCCGGCGACAATGGGCCTTGGTCGTGGCGACCCTCGGGTTTTTACCCCTTTGGTCGTCGATTTTCGGCCGTTTCGTCCGGTTTTTTCCGAATCTTTTTCCTTCTGTATTTTTCCTGACATTTTTGTACATCTATTGGCCTAATTTCCTTGTAGAAAACTTGACGACAATACTTGAATTTTGGAGTGCAAAGTTTCCAATTTTCTGGGAAAGCTGAAGAATTTATCGCACAGAGCTGCCGATTTGTTGTCAGTAGCTGAAACTGGGACAAACGATGTCGGAGTGACCTGAAATTTGAGGTGAAGCCTCCTGAGCAATAAATAAGACCAACCATAGGCTTTATTTTTAGTTTTGAAGCCTTGTGTGGTCCTGTTGCTAGTAGACTTGATTTTGTCGCGATGAGGATGTCGCGCTTTGGTGTGTGGTCAACCGATGTCCGATTGACCTGAAATCTGACAGGGAGCCTATTGGAGTCATTTTGAGACAATTCATTAGCTCCAATTTGGAAACCATGGACCCGAGGAGTTTCACTGCCGAGAGGCCTGATTTGGCTTCCGATAGTCAAAGTCTGGTCAAATGTTGTCAAAATGACCTGAAACTTGACGCGTAGCCCTTTGTAAGCATTTTGATGTCAGTCATGTGCTCTGTTTGATGAGTTATGGCCTCGGTAGTTCTCGCTGCCGAGAGGTTTGATTCTACTGCTTAAGGGTTTATGTAGGGTCAAACGTTGTCGGTTTGACTTGAAACTTGGCGTGGAACCTTTTGGAGGTATTTTGAGACCATCCACAGGCTCTGATCGAAGATTTGATATTTTCAATACCGTCACCGCCAGGAGCTTCTATTCAATTGTTTTGAATAAGTGAAGTTAGGCCAAATAATTTTGAAAATGGCACGAAGCTTTATGTGTACTCCTCTCTTGGCTGTCTTAAAGGATCTTGCAGTTTTTATTTGATTATGATAAGATTTGATTTTTTGGAAGTAGCATTGCCTATTTATGGTAGGCTGCGGCTTCATGTAACTTTCTTGAGGTTGAAGAGGCAAAGTGACATTTTTGGACAATAGGCACTACTACAAGGTGATTGAAGATCATTGCCCCCCCCCCTCCCTCGAAGGCCCTCTCTTTCTATCTCCATGGCTTAGACACGGCTCTTTAGGCCATCTACTTGGATTTTTATTAGATATATGATATCTCCTTCATCCTTATTCTCTAAAAGTCTGAAGTTCAAGTCTATTCAAGATAATCAAAAGCATCCATTGTTATCATCAGCAGGACGACGACGAAGTGCAAACATGACTTATTACAGTCGATCTGAACAAGGCCCCACAATCTCCTGAGAATTTAGCTTTCCTTTTCTTTCTTCTTAATGTATTTGTATTTTTAAAGTGACGCAAAAAAAAATCACAAGTCTAGTCTTTTTTTATAAGAATTGTAAACCGCCTCTTACGGCAAAACATAAAATCGCCTTTTACAGAAAATAAATAAAATTCGCCTTTCACAATATTCAAAATTCAATTTATGTCTATTTTTTAACACATATGCAATGAAAGTTAGAAAATAGTTTATTTTCTTTGTTTGTCTGGTTTTTTTTTTTTTTTTTTGGTCCGCTTGTTATTTTCAAGAAGATTAGAAAACTTGGCATACTATTATACAAAAGAAATAATGGTTGTTCACTCGTCTTCAGTTATAAAAGGGTTGGACCTCACGAATTCTCACATTCCCTGATCCCAATAGTCCCGAAACGAACCGCAAACATAGGAATGTCATATTTAAATCTAGAAACTTGAAAAATAATGTAACGTCACATGTATCCTGAAAAAGTTGGTATCTTTAGTTTTACTAATTTTTAAAATCTTATGTGTGTGTGTATATATATCAAACTTATTCAAAAGGAAAATAACTGCACCAAACTTACATAAACTACAAATAAAAAATGAGTTTAAATGAGGAATCTTTTAATGGTGTCCAGCTTTGATATATCTAGACCTCACGTAAACCTACCACCTGATGGTATCTTGAGATTTAAGCATTTTTAAAATTATCTATATCAAAATTTATTAAAAAAAGGTATAACTAACTTACATATATACACTACAAATGAAAATGTATTTGAAAATTATTAAAATAAAATAAAATGAATAATATATTTATGTATTTTAAAATTATTTTTAAAGTTCAATAAAATGACTAAACTAAGATTATATAACCTATATCCAATATTTAAAATAGGTCACAAAAATCCGGCTTGCTCACTCAACCTACCTTTAGTGACTCTCTAAAATATTTATTTAACTTAAATCTAATAATTGGTTATTTAAAATTCAAATATAGTCCAAAATAAAATGTCTGTTTGTATAAATATTTTAGATTGGTCTAAGCCTTTTCAGTATGTATAATATCAAATGAATTAAATATTGAAGATTTTTCTACGAAAGAAAATTCTCAACATGAATTTTTTCTTAAATGAAAAGGGATCTTAATTAAAGGATGTTTAGTTACGAAATGGTATTAAGTGCGAGGAGATGGAGAAAAATGCATATTAACAATTGCTTCATGATTAGTTGGGCCTACACTTAAAATGACAATAAATAGAGTAATTAGCATGGGGTCCAAGTCTATTTTGTGGAGTCAAAGTCAACTAGAAATTGATTTCAATTGGAATCAATCTCTTTCATATATATATATATATTAATATTCAGGTGGGAACCGTTCTCACATATTATGTAAGAACTTTTTTGTGGGGCCCAATTGTGTGCCTTATTCAGGGATGGGACCAGGGGGGATGGAAAGATCTATGTGAGACCACCCAAAGTATCAAGTTTGACCCCAAACCCAACCCCTTCATCCGTGGCCCACAAGTTTAAGGGCTTCATTTTCAAAAAAGTATTCAACCCTCAATCCAACGGTTCAGTCCATTCGAATGTGTGCCAATCTTAGGGATTAGTGACAATCAGGAAGTTCCATATTGGTTGGTAGGTTTGGATGGATTGCTAGTTGAGCCCCACAAAAAAGTTCTCATATAGTTCTCACTTAAATATTTTCCTATATATTATTCTTTTATTTTTGCATAATAATTTACTGGATTGAGGGCAGAGTCAAATCAACTTAAAACGTATCTAAAGGCTCAAGCAAAAGAGTCCAGGCAGAAAGCATAAGATACTAAAAGACAAAAAAAAAAACTCCATTTTCCATACCAAAAGTCAACAATATTCCAAATAAAATACCATCATAACCCACTATATATTTTATTCATACTTTTTATTTCACTTCACTCCACTTGACTTTAATATTAAAATGCCAAACGGGCCCTAAAGGAATTGGAAAAGGAGGAGTGAGTTGCAAATGAAAGTGTATATACTTTTCCGACTTGAGCCCACGTTCAAAATTGTAGCTCTAAGAAAACATAAGTTATTAAACATTATTAGCTCACTATACATTGCAGAAAGTAATAGATTAAAATATAAAGTTATATATTGCAGATGTATTCATAGATGACTTGCTCCAAAATTATATGCATTTGGCTTGTATAAAATATAATCCTTTCACATCTGGTATGAATTCCTTACATCATCATACACCTTAATGTTCACTCATAATTCTGTCAACTCGGCTATTATATGTAAGACTTCGTTTAAATCTGAAACACTCAATGATGTATAAAAATAAAGATTTCTATTAACAACTGCTTTTATTTTGTTTATAGACAGGGGGAATGATAGGAACTGTCCTTAAAATAATTTTACTTTTACATGACTGTTTCAGCATAGCCAATACAAGGCCTGAAATCATGTTTTAAAGCAGTATGAAAATAGTGATAATGACATGCATTGTTATTTGTTTACAATAAGACATTAACATATTATGTTCTTTGTTTGAATTTTGAGTGGTTTTGAAGATTGTTTAACATTCATGTAGAATTTTCATCATACATCAGGAATGCATACATTGAGTCAAGCTCATTACATTTAGTTCCATAAAAAGCATGAGAAGAATATTTGCAACCATTTTCAATTGCTTTTGTAAATGTAAAAATTATTGCAATCATATTTTTTAATACACTATAACAGCCAGTCAAGAAAATCGTGTAGCATACAAGTGGATTGGGCTGATATCCTGGTTTTAATTAGGCCTTTCCCAAAAAAGATAGGACTCTGAAAAGTACTGGAAAAAAAAAATTAAATTATAGACCTCTATGTGGAATTGCTAACAAAAGTTATGTTTCAAGAATACAATCATGTAAGGGCTAGTGGCAACATTCGAAACCTGTGCAACGATTCAGATAACATGGTAGAAATGCAAGACAGAGGAGTCAGATCTGAAAACAGTTTCTTCTCATTTCATTTCTACAGTTTCTTACAGAAGACAAAACCTCCACTTATATATACATATACAGAGATTAATTAGAGCTATGCAACTAATCATGGATTAGTTACAGTTATAACTAACTTGACTCAACGAGTACTCTAAGATCAGCACACTCTAGCTTAACTCAATTAGCTTCAGTTGTGATTTGTCAGTGTCACGCCCTCACTTGTAAAACCGGAGATTATGCGTGAGATTAGGGCCAATTAAATTTTTTTTCAATATTAACAAACAACATATGGCCCCAATCATGTCCCAAAAGGATTGAAGACCGCTGTGAGGTACAAACAATTCCTCAAATACAAAAGATGTATAGCGGAAGCTTCAAGAATACAAGAGGTATCTCATAAAGTATAGTTAAGAGCAAATACTGAAATATTATCTAATATCCAAGTTTAAATCAGTTAATCAAAAGTATTAATTATAAGAAACCAAAACAGCAAAGTAACCAAAAGATATGTCAATGGTGAATATGCGTAAAATTTACGCATCAGTCATGTTTGTCTACAAGTATTTACGCATCTTGTGTGTAAATTAGATGTGTAAATGGTGTGAAACTGAGCCCATTTTCACATCAAGATTTGAACACATATTCAGGTGGTAAAAGATAATACCAAGCTGCATGTGATTTCAAAGATTACCCGTTGGAGGCGGACGGTTTGGTTTTGGGGCAATTTCCGTTAAAAAGGTTCTGGGTTCGAAACCCCCTCCAACACATTTAGAAAAATAATAATAAAAGAGACATTTCCATCAAAGAGGTTCTGGATTTGAAACCCCCTCCCAACGCTTTTACAAAAAAATAATAAAAGATGCATTAAGACCGATGAAACCAATGAATGAAAAACCTCCATGCATCACATCCCCTTTTATGAAGGTGACTTCTCTATTTCTCTCTCTTGCCTTGCTGTACCAAAAAAAAAATCCTTTATAAAATCTATTTCTATAATTGATTAATATTAGCATAAAGCTGGTGATCAGATGCATGGGTTAAGTTTTATGCAAATTGAATAATGAATTAAAATAATATTGAACTAAATATTAATTAATAAAAATATTAACAATAATCCTATTTTCTTAACCATCAGACAATAAACTCATATTTCCTTAACCAAACATGTTGGAATGCATTTTTTTAAGGTGATCATTAATAGAAATGTATATTTTTTAAAAGTATAGTTCATGTTAAAAGACATGTCCTTTTTTAATGATCTAAAATGCAAATGAAAACTTTTATATAAATCAGACATTTTTTGTCTTATTTTCATATCATTATAGTAAAATATAATTTAATGCTAATAAGTATCATTTATAAAATCGTTTAATACATATACACATATCATTGAAACAAACATAGAAAAATGAATCATGTGTAAATGATACGAAAATAGTGTTATTAGACAAACATTGTAAAAAGAAATGAATGTGTAAACGTTACATACTTAAAATTTGAATATTCATCATTTACATGTGTAAATTGTATTTACATGATACCCCACGCGTAAAAGACAAACGACCCCTAAGCATGTGGTTCTCAGGTACGGGGACAGTACGATTATACAATGTCGTCTATGCTATAGTGTAATAGGTCATCAAGCTGATATGCCTGAACTTCTTCCGTCGTCTCCTCCTCGGTATAGAAGGGCTCGGTAACTATGCACCAAGAGCAGCACCATCAGACACGACCGTTGTAAGACCCCGACCCCTAATTTCCTTGATTAGTATGTTTTTAGCTGTGGGTTAGTTCTATAAGTGAGTTTATTGGTGGTTTGGCTTCGTTTGTGAGTTTGATTAGATTTTTCATAGCTTTGGAGAATTTTGAGAGTCGTTGAGTTTGGTTTGACCCGGCCCGGGGTGGCCCATGTGATGAGTGTTTGTGTGGGGATTTATTCTTTATTTCAAAATATTTTGATTTTCACTCCTTTTGACTTGTTTTATTGATCTCATCAACTTTCATGTCTTGCCCATTTGAATTTGAAACTTAGAAATTACGGTTTTCGAGAAAAATGGCAAAAATGACTTTTCACACTAAATCTGGGCATAAATTTCAACATCTCAAAACCATGCCAAATTTATACTTTTTGGAAACTAAATTTTTCGAGGATCTCTTTATCCTTCTTCATCGATCTCGATCGGGGCCCGCAAGACCATGATTTACTCATTTTAAATTTCAGCATAATGGGGCCCACAACCCACTTAAAACCCACATAAAACCACGTGAGTTCACTCCTTCTTCTTCATTTTCCTGCAACAAACGAACGAGAGAGAGAGCTCCTCTCCCAGCCACCTTCTCTCCTCTGCATGTCTTGATCTTCTTGGCCCAATGAGAGATTTGATCTCGCCATTCCCTTTCCCATTCTCCAAGCTTTCCAAAGAACCCAATTTTGAAAGAATCTCAGCTGGATTGTTTTCTTCTTCAAGTTCTTCTCCTTGTTTGGGACACCTAAAGGTTAGCATTGACTTCCATTTCAGATTTATAGCTTTTATGGACCATTGAGAAGATTTTTAGCATGCATGCAAGGAGGTTCTTGAGAACCCCTTTTCATTTCAAAATCTGGGATTTATTTTGAGATTGTTTTTCCTTAAATTTGTAGCTTGGAAGTTGAGCTGTAGGAAGAGTGTTCTTGGAGTGATTTAGGACCCTTTTTGGAATCAGGCAAGTGAATCAACTGATTGGGATGTATGCTAATGGATTTATGTTTCTTCTTTAAGGCTTATTTTTGAAATAACTATGTCATTCTACTCTTTTTCATGAGTTATATAATTTTGTTTTCATAAGGTTTTGTGTTTCAGATTTTTGTTTAACTTTTACAGGATTTTATGTTCATGGTTATTGGAAAGAAATCTCTGATTAGGGATTGTTTTATAGCTGAACTTTAAATCTGAAATTTCTGCACTATTTTAATGATCAAACAGATTCAGATTTCTACAGGATTTTTATGAACAAATGAGTTCAGATTTCAGCAAGATTTTTATATACAAACGGGTTCAGATTTCTGCAGGATTTTTATGAACAAATGAGTTCAGATTTCAGTAGGATTTTTATATACAAATGTCATATACTTTCTGGGGCACCAATTTATTTATAGAAATCCGACATTCTAGTTTCAAATACACAAAGGTCAAGTGAAAGGTCTTAGCATATACTTGAAAGCTCGTTTTGAAAGTTTAGTTTGTACTCGAAAAATATCGTTTGACACATGTTTTGATTTATAAGCATCAGTTTTTTTTTCGGATATCGTCTTGCCTTCGTTTTGACTTATAAGTATCAGTTTTGTTTCAGACATCGGTTTGCAGTTGCTTTGACTACAAGTATCAGCCTGTTTTCGAATTGTTTCAAGAACTAAAAAGGGGATCACTTCTTATGCTCGATATGTTCATAGCTTATGCTATTTTGTTCCGTTCTACTTAGCTTGTTTTGATATGTGATTTTTCCCTATTTTCGATCTGTCTTGTATATGTTTCGTTTTGTTTTGTGCATTCATTATTACAGGTGAATACCACTGAGCTTGGACTGCCCCTTCAGTCTAATCCACTAGTTGGGGGGTCCTTAAACATAAGGACTATCTGCAGATTAGTCGTGTATTTTATACACACCTCTGTTCTGTTTTCGGTTCCACGGCTGGCCCCACCCACCTCGTGTGGCATGGGATTCTGTTTTGTTCTGCTTACTCTTGTCATCATGTATGATAAAGAAATGATGAGCTATATGCGGATTTATTATTCATGATATATTATGTACTCAAGCTAGTTTTGTTTCGTACATTGTTCATGTACTTTCGTTCTTCGAAATGTATCTTAGTCATGTATTTGTTTTAAGTTCAGTAAATTATTTTAATATTATTCTTTTAAACTTAATTTTTGTATATATTATACCTCAATTGATCACTTGCCAGACCGTCGTGTCTGATATACTACTTTTGGTGCTCTAGATAGCAAGTCCTCATTTTGAGCTAATTCGTGTGCTGCTGGCTGTTGAGCTACGAGTTTTGCAGGCTTGTTGTGTCAGCGATGTCATTTAGATGTCGTGCTTGACTCCGGAGTTACGTTACACATTTGGGTAGTATTTGTTCTTAGCTTGTTATTTTGTACGGCTTTTGTTAGCCTTTTTCATTGGGATTGTAATTAACGCATTTGCTAATTTGTAACTTGATTATGTTTGGGTAATAAACAGCATGTTATTGTCAGCTCTGTATATGTTATTATCTTTATTTATTCTAGTATGAATTAAGTATTGCTATGACAGCTTTACGCTGATAGGTTGAGTGCGACACGAAATCCGATGGCCACGGACTCCGGGTCGCAACGCCATGTAAGCTTCCGTGAAATATTCAGGTTGTGTGAAATTTTGTAATCCTCACACACGCGGATCCTGGGGAAAGCAACCCCGAGATCGGATCGCTGTAGGATCCCGATTTCGGGGGCGTGACAACGGTCGATTAGTAATATATATATAATGTCCACAGATATGCAGTACGAATAAGAGTAAACGATAGATAAGATCATAGGAAATGCATAGCATTTGAATCATAATTAATCTAACATAAACATCTAACAAGATAAGTGGTCCACATATGCTAATCACCACGGGATAGTGTCATTGCTCTCCCTACTCTTATTGAGTCATGGCAGAGATATATATCAATTCGGAATTATAACCCGGTTAATCAAAACGATACCACTTACGGTATCTAGCGGTGTCCATTACACCAACCCGAACTGCAGACGGTCCTAAGCTCAAAGCCCTAACACAGGTGGTGCCTCAGCTGTGTTGAAAGTTAACAACTGAGTGGTGCCTGACACAAAGAGTCCTAAAGAAACATCAGTGAGGGGCTAAGCTTTCTTGCGTGAATAAGATTCATCAGAACGATAGAGAAACTACTTTACTTAAGATCATATCAAACTTATGGACAAAACTTCAAACTTACAATAGTAGTTCCCCTCAAGCCTTATAATCAAAGCCACCTAGCCTTAACACCTCATACAAATTTCAGAACAAACGGAACATCAAATGGGATCCTAAGTCCAACATCTAAGTTCTTCATACGATCCCAAAACAAATCAAAAGTAAACGAAGCTAAAGAACATGGACATTACATGTAGACGAAACCAGATGGCACAATTCAAAATCAGAAGCGATAAACAATCCAAACCTAATTACAATGTTATACCCGCGGTATCGTACATTCCTACTCAGTCAATGGAAGGGATTAAGGTTCGCGATACCCGAACAAACCATCTTCGTGCATAAATATAAAGGAGGGTATCTCGTTGCCCTATACCGTCCATGATTGAGTTAGGTTGAATCCTGATACAACCGGAATAACCATAAAGAACGTCGACTCAAAACATCCTCACACATAGTCAAATGAGTCCCAAAAGGGTAGCCAAAGTCCCTCCAAACTAAGTCTAGAAAGTCCCTTCCAAAGGGGATACAAACTGAAAATAAACAGCACTGGCTGTTAACCGACCAATTCGGTTAGCCGTGGAGGTGACCGCCAGGTGACCGCTTGTGCAAAAAGCCCGAAAAGGGTGCTCTCTAGAAATGTGACCGCTGGGTCACGGAACTGTAGGTCGGTTAGCCGTGAGCTGACCATTAGCTAACCGTGGATCAAAAGGTTGAGGACATAACCTCCACGGTTACCTCGCGGTTAGCCGCATGGGGCATTCACAGCTAGCCGCTACCCATTCACGGCTAACCGTGAAACTACATAATTCACCATCAGAATTCTGTTTTGCTTTAGATTAAGGGAAAAACACCTCCCTTTCGCATCCATACCAGTAGACACAAGACAACAGGCCTAGCCCTCCTCCAAATGAAGTAGACACTCTCCTCATACAATCCATACACATCCCTTTCCATTCCATTCGTATAAATATATTAACCTAATTATCATGTTTTCAAATCAAAACCTATCAATTGAGCAAGAGGTTATCTAAATCATCATTGAATCATATAATGAAAGAAGACAAGCATATCCAAGCCTAAATATACATATTCACTTGCCTTGATGAAGAGCTTTGACAAAATCAAGAAAAAATTGGGGAAAATCCTCTTTTGAGCTCAAATGTTTAAAACAACCTCTCAACCCAAAATCAATCTACAAAATGGATGCAAATGGGTTGGGTGAGCTCATATATTCCATTTCTAAGCAAAGGATAAAGAAAAGTCTAAGTTTAACAGCTTTGTGACCCTATCTAGAAGTGGGTTGTGAATGGAATGCTCCAAGAGAGAGATGGGTGAGATTAATAGAGCTTGAGGAAGAAGAAGGAAGTGTCCGCCGGCGACGTCGAAGCTCCGGTGGCCGGAAAAGGTGAGGAGGCAGTGAGGGGGGTGAGTGAATGAGGGAATGAAGAGATGAGACATGTGTTTTATTAGGTTAGGCTTAATGAGAAATTCCAATTTAGTCGTTTGGTCCACTAATGATGATATTTGGGCCCCTTTGACGCATCGAATCGAAACGCGATAAAAGGCTAATGGTCGTAAAATGCGGAGACATAGCCGATGCACCCAAACTCATAAAAACTCGTAATCTCATAAAAACCCATGAAAACTTCCTCAAATTTAAAGCCAACCCCCTACTCTACCCAAATGCGCTTCGAATCACGCGAGATTCTGCACATGTGATTCAAACGTCAAACCCACTCGCTAAGACTCTAAACACAGTTAATTAACTAAAAAAATTAATTATAATTAATATAGAATTAAGGGTCGGGGAGTTACAGTCAACAGATACGACTCGGCTCCAGCCCACTGAAGCAAATACCTTTGTGGATAAACAAATACATCAGTACTGCAATAAGAAAAACTATAAAAATGATCAAATGCATAAAGCATCGACGAACGCGAGAGATCTTAGATTTGAAAGAAAAGACAAGAGATCTATTATTCATCAAAACCCACATTCCGCGATGGAATGTTGTAGTAGAAAGCCGTGAGGGGGCAGTGCCATCGGGTTTGATTATTTTGAAGCAGATGAAGAGAGAGAGAGAGAGAGAGAGAGAGAGAGAGAGAGAGAGAGAGAGAGAGAGAGATATGCGAGTTGCTAAGAAAGGGGTGAGAACCTTACATCCCAGGAGTTATCGATTTACACACGTTTGCACGGTAGAGAAAAGAAGAGGAGGGGAGTAGTTAAGGTCGCTTACAGGAAAGCAGCATGAGAGAGAGGCATTTATGGACATGACTGGAGATGAGAAAGAGATTAGGGCAGTGGAGATGAGATCGAGATTGAGATAGAGACAATGATACATTATGGGTGAGGGTTTTGAATCTTGAAGTGGGTTCAATGAGAGGAATTGATTCGAGAAGTAGGTTTTTCCTTTAGAGGGGGCATTTCTTAGGAAGAGAGAGGGAAGATAAAAAGAAAAAAAAAGCGAAGTTGATTAAAGAGGCATTGAGGCAGGGAGAGAGAAGATGAAGAGGAGTCGTCTTTGGGGCGTTTCTTTTTGTCATTGTTCTTTAAACCAACAAAAATAGAACGGTTAGATATAATCGGCTGATATTAGTAGGAGATTAATAGAGCTGGTATTAATTAGTACGGGGTCAATCAGAATTGGAGATGGTCAAAATGAAATTTAAAATTGGCAATTGGATTCAATTCGCTTCATTATAGCTAATTATATAATTAGCTTGATCATCCCTGCTTAAAGCACGAGCACGTAAATGCATACAAAAATATTATAATAGTATTGATTGGAGGGGAGGATTTTGGAATATTAATCAATTATATGAATCAGTTTTAATTAAAATTTTGTTAGCATCAATGCTCAAAAATCAGAAAATAAAAAGTAAAAAAAAAAAAACTATAAATTTTTATAATAAGTAAGAAATTAATACAAATCTTATGTCACGTTGAATATTATTCACTATATGTCAAGTACTTTAGTTTTTTTTTATTTATATAAAATGTTTTAAGAATGATCGATCTTACAGATGTGTCTAATTTGAAGTGGAGTGATAAAATTGGATTGATTGGATATGAGTTTAAAAGTAGACCCCGTTTACAAACAAAAGAAATTATAAAAGTTCATAATTCTTAAGATAAGTTTACCTAAAATCAATATAATTATAGAGAGTATACTGATCATAATTTTAAATTATTAAGTGATATAGACATGAGTTTTTTTTATCAAGAAAGTATAGTTTTTATCTTTGTTTAGATCCATTTTGATCAATGGGATTCAAAAACAAATAAGACAGTTATCTTAACCATATTTAATAAATAGAAATGACTAAAATTACCCTTGAACAACTAAATAATTGGAGAGAGAATAGAGTAATAATTACAATTTAGAAATCAAGATTGAAATTGGTTCGGTCAAAATTAGTAAATTTAATATTAATATAATAGTGGTTGAGAAAGAAATTGTCAAAATCATTTAGATTTATAAATAAACCATTAAGAAAATCTATTAATTTATAGGTCAACATTATGCAATTTGGGGTATTATTTATATGTGATCAATCCAATAGTCATAAATGCATTAAACAAAAAATTAAGTTTAAACACAGTTGGGTCAATTTTAATGGATTGGGTCTAAGTCGATTTCATTTAACCCAATAAACAACTATTATAAAATCATTGTAACTTATAAATATAAAATAAAATTAGGTCAATGGCAGCATGTTAAATTTGGGTGAGGTGTAGGTCACTTTTAGATCAAACTAAAGTGAGAGGATTTTACATACTCTTTTAAGTTACGATTAATAATAAGAACCTTGCATAAGGTCATTTATAAATATTTGTAATCCCATAATTGGAAAAAGTTTTAAAACACATTGATAGTAATAGCAGTTCTGACCCAGCTGACCACCTAACTTGAACCCAATTTAGTTGCTCAAAGTTGGAGTTGATCTTTCTTATTTTCTTGTAGCTTTGAGTTAGCAGTTTTAACCTAATTAATCAATAGAATAGGTTAGAATTAAGTCAATAA
The DNA here is from genome assembly GCA_012931725.1 of Litsea cubeba. Taxonomy (NCBI): domain Eukaryota; kingdom Viridiplantae; phylum Streptophyta; class Magnoliopsida; order Laurales; family Lauraceae; genus Litsea; species Litsea cubeba. The sequence continues at coordinate 21,493,184 of CM022950.1, forward strand.
CCTTCAAACCTAACCTAATTTGCCTTATTCTTTGACCCTCCAACAACTTAACTTGGATGTAACATTAACACTTTGTTATCATCCTTTTGAAGTGACACTTCAAGATGAGTGGAATTTGTCAATCATTTATATATGACTTCCTATCTTTAAACTATTATTTTATCTCATGATACCTGTTGTCATTCTTTTTCATCTATGACTATTTTGGCATATAAATAAGGCATTTTCTTCCATTTTAGTCCACGACTCCCATTCACTTTTCAAGTACTGGCCTCCCGTCCTTACAAGGATCTTATTTCATTTTCTCGAAAAGTTATTATTGTTGTATTGCCACGGAAAATTGAGCTGACCGATGCTAGTGGTACCTAAGTCTATGTCGGAACTTACATAAATCATGACAATTCTCATTTCAAATATTTTATTTTTACTCATGATTTTTATATATGTTAAATTATGTACATACACTTACAAAAGAGCATATCTTCTAATACATATGTATTATAAAAGATATTTTTTTAATTATGATTTTCTTGTACTTTTTAATCAATTTAGATAGCCACATAATTTCGATTTAATTAAAGTGTGTTAGTTTCTTTAAACAAAAGGGACTTACGCTTCTCGGAAGACAATGAATCTTGTTGAAAGGAGTTTAGATATAAAGAACTATTTGAATATGTTTTTATTTATTTTAATCTTTAGTGTTATTTTTTATTTACATTGATATTATTTTGAGTTCCTACCTTATGCTTGTGAACATTCCCACTAACTATGATGAGTTCATCTTTGAATTAAATTGTAAAATCATTTATGAGTTTATTTTTCTCAATTGCAATTATTATACCTATATCAGGAATGGGTGGAATAAAAAAAGGTGTTTTTATTTTTTATTTAAGAACTACATCCTAACTTAACCCAACCTTTTTTTTGTTGTAACTTATTTAGTAAATTGAAATTTTATGTCATCAGTTTCAAAAGTCCTTAGAAGTTTATGGAATGAAAGTAATATCACTATAGTAATAAATAAAGAAGAAGAAATTGAAAGGAAAAATAAAAAAAATAGAATTAATCATGCGAATGAGACTTTGGAACTTAAAATTGAAGTAAGAAAGGTTGTACTAGATAAGGTTTAAAGGAATTCAGATCGTGAATGACATTTATGTCTTGCACGACTTATTATTTCAAAAGATGTTAAAATTAAGGATTCAAAACCGGGAATTCAATTGAACAATCAATTGTCAAATTGAACTTCAATATCTAAATCAAATCACCCCAACTTCATATGCAAAACTAGCAAAGGATTTCCGTATCGAGCACGGGCAATTAATCAACAAGTATAGATAGAGAGAGCGAAAGATGGGAGATGCAGTCTTTTTTATTGCATATTTCTAATACCTTGCAGTTGATAAATTAATCATATACACATTTATAAAATGATATAGATTAAGAACATTATAAGAACATTACAACATTCATTTCACTATAGCCTATCTACAAAAACGAAATTTCGAATGGAAACATAGTTAATACGAAAGTTGTAGGACATATTATTCTCTAACAAATGAGCTCAAGAACTGAATTTCTCAAAATTTATAAATAGCCCCAATAATTTTCCGAAATCACAAATAAGACCCTAAATAAAGGTCTCAAACTAGTTTCATAGACTATCAAAACTTCCCAAAGTTATTTTAATCCACAAATTTGATCAAATAACATATAAATCTATTTAAATAGCTAATAATATAATTAATTTTAATTATGTGATTAATAGATCGGTGTCTCACAATGACTCTGGACTTTTCAAAATTGGGTCGTATCCCACTATTGGGCTTTAGTATAAAAATAGATGCCCACGTAGCCCACGTGTTACGCAGCGCCGAGCCGGGCACATCCTCAAGTGGCCGGTGTTATTATTCCCACATTTGCTAATTTTGAAATCTGATCCCTCTTGTCAACTTTTAGAGAAGAAAGTCTCAGTCGCATCAGACTCTATCTTCAACCCCACTCAAGGGCCACAAAATACACCTTCGAAAGGGGCCCTTTTTTCGGCCTTCAGCGTCGGTCGTATAATCCTCTGCGGCCGGAGAAGATAAGAACGCCCCTTCTCACGGTGTCTCGTATTCCTCAAATGACGAGCGAAAATGACTCGGAACTTTGTGGCCCTTTGGTAGCCACTTGATATCATAAGATGGGGTTCATGGGGACAAGACTCGAGAAAAATGAACATATGCCCTCAACTTTTTATCAGCATCATCACACAATATGTCAAAGATATAAATATTCGTTGTCCTTTCTTGATGATGACTGAGTAGTGCTTTTAACTTGCTTTTGAAAGTAGTCTTTATTTTCTTTGCACAAATGTTAATGCATGTCAGAATAGAAGACACGAAGCATTTAATTGTTGGTTAGGATTTTGACCAAATGTCACCCGATTCGAATCATCTTAGCCATTGATATTGCGATGGAACTAAGTTCATACAATAAAGTATATATGTAACATATGTTAGTCTTCATTTATTACACCTGGTAGAATCAGTACCAAACTTGTAAGAAACAAGAATGCCCATCATGGGGTAGGTTTGTAGTAGGCTATGATCGATCAAAAAGTACATGCGTTTTTTTTTTTTTTTTTTAAGCCATCACAACTCTTGGGATTCGTTTGATTGTGCTAAATGATTTACGTAGCGTTTGGTTCGCTGTAATGAAAGTTGTAATGGAATGGTCATTCCAACGGAATGGTCATTAAAACATTTGATTCGCAAAAAAGTTGCGTAATGAACATTACCTCCGGAATCGAAATCCTATTTCCTTATGTAAAGGGATGGTCATTCCATCCGGGATGGGAAGGAATGACCATTCCATTCCTTTCTACTTTTTTTTAGACCAAAATACCATTTTTCATATCTATACATTATTATTATTATTAATATTATTATTATAAGAATATAAAATAGAAGAACTTGTGTGGGCCCCACCTATATACTAATAATATAATATATATTATTATTATTATTATAAGATTATAAAATAGAAGAATATGTGCGGGCCCCACCTATGTAATAATAATATAATCTATATATTATTAATTATAATTATTATAAGATTATAAAATAGATGAACTTATGTGGGTCCCACCTATATAATAATATAATATATTATGATTATAAGATTATAAAATAGAAGAACTTGTGTGGGCCCCACCGATATAATAATAATATAATATATAAATTATTATTATTATTATTATAAGATTATAAAATATAAGAGCTTGTGTGGGCCCTACCTATATAATAATAATATAATCTATATATTATTATTATTATTATTATTATAAGATTATAAAATAGAAGATCTTGTGTGGGCCCCACCTATATAATAATAATATAATCTATACATTATTATTATTATTATTATTATAAGATTATAAAATAGAAGAGTTTTTGTGGGCCCCACCTATATAATAATAATAATATAATCTATACATTATTATTATTATTATTATAAGAATATAAAATAGAAGAGCTTGTGTGGGCCCCACCTATTTAATAATAATATAATTTTATACATTGACTGAGTCAAAGATAAAAATCTAACAAAAGGTATTTTGGTCAGTCTTATGTAAATTTTATTCCATTCCAGGTCTCATTCCAGTATACCAAACGTAGGAACAAGAATCAACTGAGTTGATTCCTCAGCGTACCAAACGTTGGAATGGAAATGCCTATTCCTGCCTCATTCCATTCCAGACTCATTCCGGTCTCCATTCTATTCCCGCCTACAACCATTCCAGCGAACCAAATGCTACCTTAGATGTGTAACTGTAACCATTGTGCATGTGTTAGGTCTGCTTTTGCAGGTTTTATAAATAAATATTATGCGAAAATTAGGTGTACAAAATGAGGCTATTTACACACTATCATCCTTCATATATACCTTTATAGGTGTGAGAATATACTATTTACAAAATGAGGCACTGGTTTAGGTACTGTTGGTGATTTTTTCCTCATGTGGGTCCCATCAAAAACTTGTATTATTTCTTTCTGTTCCCATAGAGCCAACATCTATAATTCAAACCGTTCATTTTATTTTTTTGTCTAATTAATTCGTCCTAAGACCTTGACTAACAATCTTGAGACTTCATATATTTTGAATAATTTATGAAAAAGTCCTGATCTATCAATCTAATATTCTTAACTTCTTTAGTCCCTCAATTAATGATCCAAGATGTTCAGCATTATTGTATTAAATGGTACACAATAACATATATAGTTTAGTATCTTAATTTTTCATTAATTTTGAGAAAATATAAAATAAATCTAAAATGACTCGATATACGCTCATTTACTCATATAAAAATGATGATTTCGACAAGTACAATAATATGTTTCACTTGTAACACTTACATATGTAACACTATATATATATACACTAGTACATTGCCCGTGCCTGAAGGCACGGCGCGCCGCGTATATACAAAATAAGAATATTTACATGTATATTTCAAAATTACAATTTGCTGGATGGATGAGGGAGGTGCTGGTGTACAGGTGGGTGCACGGGTGTGGGGTGTGCAGGGACAGTGCAGTGATGGTGCTGACAATGTGCAGGCAGAGAGGTGAAGTGGTGATAGGGAAGAAGAAATGAGAGGAAGGAGAAAAGAAAAAAAAAGGAGAGAAAAAGAATGAGGGAGAAAGAAGGAGATGGAGAAGATGGCGTTTGTGCAGGTTCAGGGGGCCGCAGGCTGTTGTGGGTGCGCAGGCCAGGAGGAAAGAGAGAGATAGAAGAGAGCGGGAAAAAGAAAAGAGAGAAAAGTGGGGAGAGAAGAGCAGAGGAAGAAGCAAAAGTAGAGAAGGAGAGCAGAGGGACACTACAAGAAATTTCACTTTTCCCGGCGCTCAAAAAACGCCGGCAAAAGTCAAGAAAGCGCCGGGAAATTGAATTCCCGGCGATTTTAGATGCGCCGGCAATTCGCCGGTAATACTACGCCAGCAATGTATTTTACCTGCAAAATAAAGAAACGCCGGGAAAGGAGTAAACATTACCGGCGTTATTTTTCGCCGGAACAATATAAAATTTCGCCGGGAAAGAGGAGTAATAAAATTTTTAAAAACTTTTCCCGGCGTTATGTTTCGCCGGTAAAGGACTTCCCGCGTTATTTTTTTGCCGGAAAAAAGCCATAAAGAATTTTTAAACCTTTTTGCCGGCGTTACTTTTGCCGGGAAAAGGAGTTTTTTACCATTTTTTAAAGATTTTGCCGGCGTTTTTTGATGCTTTTGCCGGCGTGTTTACATTGCCGGCGTTTTTTTTTTTTGCCGGGAAAAGGAGTTTTTACAATTTTTTAAAGATTTTGCCGGCGTTTTTTTGATGCTTTTGCCGGCGTATTTACATTGCCGGCGTTTTTTTGCGCCGGGGAAAGTTAATTTTTTTTAATAATAAATTAACAAAAACTTTTTAAAAACTTTTGCCGGCGTTTTTTGCGCCGGGAAAACATTAATAAAATTTTTTAAAAATCTTTGCCGGCATTTTACTGCGCCGGCAAAGCATTTATATTTTTAAAAAAAAAAATTTTTTTAATATTTTTCCTGTATTTGTCAGCCTCCTGTACGCACAATTTCAAACACAACAAACATTACTTTTTGAACATTTCTAATATCATTAGAATACCAAATAAAACACTAACAAAAGATGATCCTAAATAACATATAATTAATGTCAGACACTCAGACATGCTCGGTGCTCCAAAAGCAAAAGAGAAATCTTGGTTATATAATGTCAGACACTCAGCCACTGAAGCTTGAGAGTGCTGTCTCCCAACTTGAATCATCAGATGCTATTGCCTGCATGGGTATTCCATAGAGATCTTGAATAGCAGCTATGTGGGATTGCTCGTAAATGGAACCGACAACGTGGGTTGAGTTTGGGGGAGATAGAGAGTTCAAGAGTCCTTCCCTTGAATGTTTGGGCAAGATGAGCTGAGATTCATCTTTCCCACTTGAGATATGAGCCCAAGATACTAGAAACTGGAAAACTCCTGCACCATCAAATAAGGAATGGCTCCCTCCAAAGCCCACAGCAAATCCACCACATGCAAACCTTGTTATCTGCACTCATAAACAAGGCAGGAATACTCATAATCACCAAATAAAAAAAGATTTCAGAAATCAAAATACAGGCCTGGAACCGATCTGATCTTGGCTGCTGATCTGAAGATCACAAATGTTCTGAACATTTTGAATGTAGAGTGCTGCCAGACCAACACAATTTGGTTGGTTTCAGGGGTAAACACTATCTCGTGAGGGTCTGAGAGTGCAGTCCATTTGATGGATTAAAAAGAGGGTATCTAACATTGTATGACCATGGTAAAATGGAGCTGTAATAGGCAAGTGCATGAATCACATGAAGGTGCAATAGAATAACACAGTCATCCACCATGTTTAAACCCACCTCATCTATCAGTGTTAGACGATTTGGATGTTATGTCCATTAATAACAAATATTTGGATGTGATCCACTATTCCCAACCCTTGCCCACAGTTCGACTGTGTATGCACAAAACTCTTTGAATTGTTTTCCCCTTTTAGATTAGTTAGGTCAGAATTTCAGATTGTTACAGGCCTGATTGTCGCT
>CM022950.1:21504450-21542142 GCA_012931725.1 Litsea cubeba
AAAAAAAAAAAAAAAAAAAAAAAAAAAAAAAAAAAAAAAAAAAAAAAAAAAAAAAGGAAAAGAAAAAAAGAAAAAGAACTCTCAAAAAAAAAAAGGGGAGGGAAAGAAAAAAAAAAAGAAAAAAAACAATGAGGCTGGCCCACAGGGCCACGTGCGTACGGCAGATCCGTACGGATCTGTCCGTACGGCCCACACAAAAAAAAAAAACATGAAAAAAAAAAGAAAAGAAAAGAAAGCAAAAAAAAACCGTGTGAAAAAAAAAAGGGAGGCAACACGTGGAAAAGAAAAAAAAAAGTAAGCAAAGAAAAGAAGAAAAAAAAAAAAAAAGAAAGAACTTTATTTTTTCCTACAATGGAGTTTTCTTGAAAAAAAGGGAGAACTTACTGAAGCCATTGATGGAGAAGAAGAAGAAAAGTCTTGAAGATCTTGAAGAAGAAGAACTCTTGGTCTTGAAGCCCTCTTGAGATTATTGCAAAAGAAAGTAATAAGTGCAAGAGATCCAACCTTCTCCTTGCTTTTATAGAGGAGAGCAAACCAAAGAAGGAAAGAAGAAAAAGGTAAGTGTTACTAATTAGTAACCTTACCAAAAGAAAGAGATTAGAAAGATTCTTTCCCAAAAGAAAGATATCTTGAAGGATTTTCTCCCAAAAATCAATCTATGACGGATTCTTTCCCAAAAGAAAGATATCTTGAGATATTCTATCCCAAAAATAAAGGGATCATGAGAGATTCTCTCCAAGTAAAGATATTCTTAGATATTCTCTATCCAAATGAGATATTTTTGGATATTCTTTACAAAAATGACACCATATGAGATCTAAGCCATTTCAAAAGCTTAAGGTCCCATGGGTTAGCCCATATGAGCCAGGTTTGACCACCTAGGCACACAAAAAAAAAAGAAATAAATTTTGGGCTTTTAGTCAAAGAGAAATCCCTCTTACCAAGAGCATACAAAAATGGTTCCATGCCTCTTTTGAGTTGATTGGACCATACAAAAGAAAATTCCAAGCCCCATGAGCTTCCAAAAATCAAACCATCCAGCCTCATCTACCAAATTGAGCCAAATTCTTGAAATTGACATTCCATCAAACCAAATCCTGGTCCCCTAACTTGCCACATACAGCCTGTTAGGTCACAAGACCAAAACCAAAAACCAAAACCTGATCCCCTAACTTGCCACATACAGCCTGTTAGGTCACAAGATCAAAACCAAAATTGATCCCCCAACATTCCACATACAGCTTGTTGGGTCACACGATCAAAACCAAACCCGACCCCCTAACCTGCCACATATAGCCTGTTAGGTCACAAGGTCAAAACCCAAATCCACATCCCTGATGTCATCTTCAAAACTTTGCCTCGAGATGGTACGTGATCCCTTTCACTACCATAAAATTCCCCTGGAAGCTCAAAAGGCTACAAATACCAAAAAGAAAGACTGCTCAAAGACTCTTGGTCAAGTCACAGGCTCTCCTTCAAAAATCTCTTCGAGGCACATCGACTACAAAAGTTAAGCAACTCGCCGCTGTACCTCGAGGGGGCATTTGTTGACACCAAAAATGTCACTTTGCCTTTTCAAGATCCAAAGAGCTACATGAAGTCGCAACCTGCCATAAATAGGCAATGCTGCTTCCAAAAATCAAATCTTGTCCGAATCAAACAAAAACTGCAAGATTCTTCCAGACAGCCAAAAGAGGAGTACACAAGAAGTTTCGGGCCATTTCAAAATCATTTGGCCTAACTTCGCTTCTCCGACGGCCGAAAAGGAGCTCTCGGTGACAAAAGCTCTCCGGGACCATGGTTTCCAAGACAGAGCCTATGGATCATCTTAGAATGACTCCAATAGGTTCCCTGTCAAATTTCAAGTCAATCGGACATTGATTGACCGCACATCAAACCGCGACATCTTCATCGCGACAAAAAGCAAGTCTACAGGTGATAGGACCCCAAACGGCTTCAAAAATCAAACAAAAGCCTATGGTTGGTCTTATTTATTGCTCAGGAGGCTTCACACCAAATTTCAGGTCATTCCGACATCGTTTGGCCCAGTTTCAGCTTCTGACGGAAAATCGGCAGCTCTGCGCGACAAAGTCTTCGGCTTTCTCAGGAAATTGGAAACTTTGCAAAATAAAATGCAAGGATTCTCATCAGGTTTCCTACAAAGAAATTAGGCCAATAAATGGTCAAAATGTCAAGGAAAAGTACAGAAGAAAAAAGAATCGAAAAACAGCAAAAACGGACGCAAAACGGGACACGAAAGGGGGAAAACCCCCCAGGGTCGCAAACCCCTGCGACCCTGGGCCAGGGTCGCAGGTGAAAGAAATCGCGATTCAGATCTGAAACTTCTCATAAAGAGACTACTATGGTTGATGCAAAGCATGACAGATTTAAAAAAATCTTATTTCTGCACTATGCAGCGGAAATCAGCCATAAAGAATCGCATAGAAACTCCATTAAATCATGACCAACATGTGTCTAATTAATAGAGATGATAGAAGACTATTACCTCGAGGATTTGTAGACTTCAAATCTCTGAAAAAATAGATCCAAAGGCGCGAACTCAGACTTGCAATTTGCAAACAAGTTTGCTGGAATTTTCTTGCACTAGTATTGCCTTTGATCTTCTCCTCTATCTCACTTCCAAATCTGATTGGCTAAGATGGTGGGATCTTAATCTAGGAAACAAGAACTATTTTTCTCATGAAAAATCTCAGACCTACAACTTTCTTCAAGGGAGAAGAAAGGAACTAGAGGGCTGGACGTGTGGGAGTGATTCTTGCTTACAAAACATGGTGGATGTCCAAGGGTACTTGGTTTCTTTTATAGAAACTTTTGTGGAAACCTTTCCCAATTAGTTATCTCTCCTTATTCTAATTTATGTCAAAAAAGGAAAGACTTATTTCCTTTAAGAAACACTCTAATTAGAAAAGGAAACCAAAAGGAACTTTCCATACAATTAGTAATACTAGTTGTAGAACACTTACTAATTTTAAGTTCCTAATCCAAAAAGGAAACTAACTCATAGGAATACTAATCCAAAGAGGAGTCCAACTTTCCAAGTAGAGTCCTACTCAAAGTTGGAAACCTTACCCATGGAAATCCTATTATGGACGTCCCACATATCAATGCACACCATGGCCCACATACAATTTATCTAGAGTTAAATTCATGTATGCCATCAAAGGCCTATTTGAATTTAAACTCAAAATTATTTTTCCACTAAAATAATTCATCCTTATGTTATATAAACATCTTAGGAAACCATGCCAATCTTGGTAAGTGACTAGAGAAGGGACCAAAAGACATATTTGCCATTGGCTCCCAAAATGACCAAAATGTCCATGCTAAACCCATAGCAACATAAAGATCATTTTAACCTTAACTCATTCCACTAAAGAGTTATGGTTGAACTCCAAGGACAAATATATAATATAATAAGCTCGTCATAAAATGACGGTTGTCTTCGACCTACTAAGTGTAATGACCTGAATGCCCCTCTATGTAACATCCATAATCGAGTCAGGTTATCACATGTACTATCAACCTTCCCGATTACATCTAAACCTTAGAACTTCATATCCTTAAACATAATCATCATTCGAATATCATTCTCTTGATCCAGGGAGCGACCCACAAGTTCAATATTCATATGGAACATCCATATACTAAGATCTTAGATTTTGATGATTAATCGGATAATTCTAAGGGGACGATTATTCCATCATCAGATGGCATAGATTTTTATATTGCATCTGCACGTCCCAACTAATCAAGTCCGAGTACCCAAAACACAGAGCTGTTGACCCATGAATAGAATCTCACCCATAGTGAATTAAAGCACAAGAACTTGACTTCGTCAGTTCATCCACAAATGCTCAAGATTAAGAGCACCGGTTACTTAGTAGCATGAGGTGACTTGATCTCTTTTCTGTGATAGTACTATTTTAGAGATCACACCTACAATGGTCCTGTTCAATGCATGACACATGCACTAATGAGATAGATCCGGGAAAGCCCTCCCGTGACTTATGTATGTCACCCTATATAGGAGAGTATCTCATTATAACTTCTACCAAGATGAAGTGCCCAGCTCCATCTTTCAGTTATGAACAAATATGATGTTTCCAGTTGTCCATGAATAAGACCTATCTGTGTGTAGACACTACACACCTAATTCATTTACTAGAAACAATGGGCCTTACACAACCATACATATATACATGTTTAAGCATACAAGAGTCTTTTCATTAAATAACCAGTTAAATATCCAGTAACAAAAGATGAGAATGCAACTAGTGGGCTTTAGGGCATACACCAATCCCAACAGCAGGCCCCTGCGACCCTGGCCCAAGGTCGCAGGCCCCTGCGACCCTGGGCCAGGGTCGCCGGCGACCTTGGAACCCGGGGTCGCCGGGAAAGCCCCGGAAACCCCGGTTTTCGCCGTTTTTTTTCGCGATTCGAGGGGCCCAGCCTCTGTTACTTTCCAAAATTCATGCTTTTGAGACACCAAGTCCTCTGACATCCGTCCAAAACACGGGTAAATCATCAAGAGTATCGAAAACAACATTGATCGCCACCCGGTCAACCAAAAAAAAAGTGTGCTTTCTACCCGGCCGATCGAGAAATCGACAGGACAGATGGCACCGACCCCGCTGTTGGCAACAAAACACCTGAAATTACATGATCATCTGATGTCGATCTACATGAAGATCCATCGATGATCATCAACAGAAGAATCCCAAAAGACGTGGCACGGCCCGCGACTCTTCAGCTGCTCGGCGACCACTTAATGCGATTAATTGACTAGCTTTATTACAGTCATTAATCCATTTCTTTGGACGGCCCAATCAGAAGCAAGCATTCGGGAGTTACAAGTCAAGAGATTCATGGCATTTAACCCATGAAACTCCTCCCATCATGGCGATTAAAGGCGATTAAATGCCCTCAATCTCCTCCGGCCAATCAGAAGCCAAGAAAAAGGAGTTACAAAATAAAACAATTCAATTTTGTAACTCCTCCCATTATGCGGCTTAATGACAATAAAAGCCCATAAACCCACCTAAAAGGCTACCTAAAAGCCTATAAATAGGAGGGCTCTCCAAGAAGAACAGACACACACAACATCAACAGACAGCAGACAGAAATCCAGAGAAAGGAAAAAGAGAGAAAACTCTGCGGAGATTCTACACCGGCCACCGCAACAAGGTGACAAAAGTCCCTTGGGGGTTACCCCCCCCCCCCCCCTCCCAAGGTCCTTGCCTTCTCCTCCTGCCTCCAATGGCTTAGATATGGCTTTTCAGCCCGTCTACTCGGCTTTTTATTGGACATAGGACCTTCCTTTGGTCTTTGTCCTCTAAAAACCCGAGGTTATAGCCAAGCCAAGCGAATCAATAGCATCCTCTGTTCTCATCTGCATGGATGATAGCGAAGCCCACATATGGCTTGCGACCGTCAATCTAAACGAGTCCCCCACAATCTCCTGAGAAGTTAGATCCTCCTTTTCTTGCTTTTCATTGTAGTTTGTATTTTTTTTAAAAGAGACAAAAATCACAATTCTTGTCTTTCATTGTTGATAAGGATTGTAAATCGGCTATAAACGCCAAAATCGGCTATAAATGCCAAAAAGCGGCTATAAACACCAAAATCGGCTATAAATGCAAAAAAAATCGCCTTTCACGGCAAATCAAGAAAAATGTCTCTTTTCTTAAATATATGTGCAATGGAAAACTTGAAAGAAGTTGATTTCCTTTTTACTTGCGAAGGTCGATCTCCGGATCACCACTTGCAATTCCAAGTAAAAATAGAAAATCTGGCACACCCACAAAAAAAGAAATGTTGATGCACGCCCCCTTTTGCCCCCCGGTTACGAAAGGGTCGGAACCAAATGGACTCCCACGTCCGCCGACCTCGGTAGGAACCCGGGCATCCGGGAGCGCGGTCCATCAGTACCAAGGCCCACCAAATACTTGGCCTGGTCTATAACAATCCATATGAGACACAAGTCCATGTTCAATGACATATGATCCATCTACATCCATAATGGGTCACAAGCCCATACAATTTAACCTCTCCATTCTAAGGTAATTCACATCCAACTTAGGCCATAAAAAGGGCCCGCCTAGCCACAGACACGGGTCAATGATCCACCAAATCAGATTACCGGGTCACCTCTAAGTATTCCTAGGTTTAGGTCCGCTATTTTCCATTTAATTAACAGGTATGAGCAATAATAAGGACAATAGAGTGATAGTCATAGTATGAGGGAGATGAATCTCCAAGTACACGAATCATAGGGAGATAGCAACAGTCCAACCTAGGTAAATGGTCCACTTTCGGATACAGGTCCATCTCAGGTAATTCGATCTTTAAGTGAAACCACAGATGCTAAGGAATATTGTGTTTGGTGCTTAGAAGTTATGTGCATCATTTGGTAATCGTATAAAGGTCGAATCATCTAAGATTACATAACCTGGACTTTAATTAGTGGACCCCACGAGTCAAGGTTGAGCCGTACCATTGACTCGTGGCTGGCACAGTGATGGAAGTCTATTTGAATGGTCAATGGGCCCTACATATGATTGCAACAATAGAAATTAGAATCTGGGGATCGTCACTGTACACAGTGTGCTCAACCGACCTCCTGGCCTGGGCGGTCAGCTCGGCACACTGGGACCAGAGAAGGAAAAACACCCTACAGGCAAAGCCTGCTTGTCCAGGACTTCCTGTGAGTTCGGCTAACTCCCTGGCCTGGGTAGTTGGCCGTGCACACTAAGAATCCTGGCTGAAGGGAATGTCCCAGGTTCTAGTCTCCTTTGTTGAAATCCCGCCTTTTTTTTGGAAATCCATCTCGGAGTTCGGCTAAGCAATGGAGCTCAATTGACTACTCAGTTCGGCCACCCAACTCAGCTCGGCAAAGGCCTAGCTCAGTTCGGCCACCCAACTAAGTTCAGAAAAATGCATTGAGTTCGGCTAGGCATTGAGGTTGGTCAAGCTCTTAGCTTGGTTAAGCACTGAGTTCGGCTAAGCTCGAAGTCCGGTCTGGCACAGAACCCGGTCTGGCGCTGAGCTCAGTAAAACACTGAGTTCGGCCACAACACTGAGTTCGGCCGTAACACTGAACTCGGCTTTGAGCACTGAGCTCGGCCTAGACACTTAGCTCGGCTAAACGCGAATCTCATCCTAACCATTATGCTCGGCAGAACTCTGAGTTCGGCTAGTGTTGAATCCAGCCATCGCTGAGTTCGGCCAGTGCTGAGCTCGGCAGTTGCTGAGCTGCGCTAACGCTGAGCTCGGCAACCGCTGGGCTCTGCAAGTGCTGAGTTCGGCAGTTGCTGAGCTGCACTAATACTGAGCTCGGCAACCGCTGGGCTCTGCTAGGGCTGAGCTCGGCCATCGCTGGACTCTGTCCATCTCTCCTATCAGTGTTGTGTTCTGTTACAGAACCCAGTTCTGCGACAGGACACAACTTCTCTTCCTTAAGCACAGGAATGGTGGTCCACCTCTGATCAGAATCCAGATCAAGTAGCACCCTATGGTCGCACAGGCCCCCTCACATAGACGTAGGGTCCTGATCTACCAAGGGTAGTCCTACTTCGATTCTGATCTCAATACTGCGAGATGGGTTCTTGTCATTCCATCTCCGAAAACTCATTCCCGTGACCCAATTCTTCTAGGATTCTCCATAGACCATTACAGAAGCAAAATAAATCATTCCTACATCATCCACCCATCATCAACCGGCCATTGATCATCCAAATGAGGTAATCCCATCCATCAATGGCCAAAGGAACCAAACAAACATGCTCAAGGATCGATCTAAACATATATATTACAAATTGGAATTCTACTGCAAATCAAAGGAAGGAACATGCAATCTAGACTACCAGCACAGTGCACTTGCCTTGATCGATTGAAGGTAGAAGGAAAAGGGAGAAAACCACAGGGAAAAAGAGAAAGGGTCTCGACAGTAGCTCTTATGGTGCAGGCCGATCTCGGCTGGCCTTCTGTTAAGGGGTTTCTGGGGCGAGGAAGAGAAAAGAGAGATTGGAGGGGGAGATGAGGGTTCGTTGGAGGAAATTGGGGAAGAAGAAGAGAGAAGAGATTGAAACTTGAGAGAAAGGAAAAAGGAGATGAACAATACTCGTTTGGGCAGGGGAGGGTTTTGTTTATATAGGTTGGGTTTTTGGGTTAGGGACAAAATTGCCCTTGGGGTTAGAATAGGATTAGGGTTAGGGTAGAGGGTATTTGGGTCTTTAGGTGATCTTCTAGAAGATTCTTTGGTGCAAACCCCCTATAGTAAATACGAATTTCTAGCTAGGGCCTCTAACAAACTAACTAACTCTAAGAATAACAAAAGACACCCTATTGACTCTACTAATTACACAACTAGACCAAACCTAGGAAAATACATAACTACCCTCACTAAGTCCCATAATTAATATAATTAAAATACTTAGGCTAATATATAGTATTCAAATTCACATTGAGGGCCCACCAGGGGTGGGGTCTCACATTCCTCCCTCCTTTAAAACATTTGGTCCCCAAATGTAAAACAAAGTAGGGACATACCTGCGGTAGAAGATGTGGATAATCTCTTGCCACCTGGTCTCGTAGCTCCCAAGTAGCCTCCTCTGGAGTGTGATGCTCCCACTGAACCTTCACAAAGTGAATAGTTCGATCCCGAAGCACCTTCTCCTTGGTGTCGATGACGGTGACTGGCTTGGCGATGTAGGACGCGTCGGGCTGGATGTCGAGCGGCTGGTGATGCAGAATGTGGGTAGGGTCCTCCACATACTTCCTCAACATCGAGACATGGAAGACGTCGTGCACACCCGATAGCTCTGCTGGCAACTGAAGTCTGTAGGCGACATCTCCAATCCTAGCCTTGATCTCGAAGGGTCCGACGTATCTCCGTGCTAACTTGCCCTTCTCGCCGAATCTGAGGGTGCCTCGAGCTGGGGAAACCTTCAGGAAGACACGGTCTCCCTTCTGGAACTCGAGTGGTCTGCGCCGATTGTCTGCGTAGCTCTTCTGTCGACTGCAGCTAATCTTCAGGTTCTCCACTATCTGGTGGATCTTCTCACTGGTGTCTCCGACAATAGATGGTTCGTGGAAGCTCCTGACGCCAACTTCCTCCCAACATACTGGGGTCTTGCACTTCCTGCCGTACAACGCTTCGAACGGTGCCATCTTGATGCTTGAGTGGTAACTGTTGTTGTAGGCAAACTCACAGAGTGGCAAGGAATCCTCCCAGTTCTCCTTGTAGTCTAGGACACAAGCTCGCAACATATCCTCCAAGGTCTGGTTGGTGCGCTCTGTCTGTCCGTCTGTCTGGGGGTGGTAGGCTGTACTGAAGCTCAACTTAGTACCCAAAGCCTGCTGTAGACTCTCCCAGAAATGAGACGTGAAGCGTGGGTCTCTGTCTGATACAATCGAAGCTGGAACTCCGTGCAAAGAGACGATCTTATCCACATACAGCTTAGCAAGGACGTCGAGTCCCGCTCTCATC
This sequence comes from Litsea cubeba, assembly GCA_012931725.1. NCBI lineage: Eukaryota > Viridiplantae > Streptophyta > Magnoliopsida > Laurales > Lauraceae > Litsea > Litsea cubeba. The sequence continues at coordinate 21,513,959 of CM022950.1, forward strand.
GATACTGGCAAGAAGTGAGCTGACTTGGTCAGCCTGTCCACGATCACCCAAATGCCATCACTGCGTCTCCTGGTAGCTGGAAGTCCTGCAATAAAATCCATGGTAATATGCTCCCACTTCCACTGAGGTATCTCGAGCTGATGAAGTAGCCCTGGTGGCTTCTGGTGCTCGGCTTTGATCTGCTGACAGGTCAGACATCTGGACACATAGCCTGCAATCTCTTTCTTCATGTTGTTTCACCAGTAGTAGCTCATCAGGTTCCTGTACATTTTGGTGCTGCCTGGGTGAATCGAATATCTGCTGTGGTGTGCATCTGCTAAGATCTGGTCCTTCAGCTCCTGGATATCTGGTACACACAGCCTGTCCTGGTAGTAGAGTACTCCACCAATCAGTCTGAACTCTGGCCTCTGGTCAATCTGCTCGATCACTCTGACAAGCTTGGGATCGCTGCGTTGACTGTCCTTGACCTCTCCAAGCAACTCCGGTTCCCATGCGGACATGGTGGCAAGCATAACTCTGTCGCTGAGCGGCTGAAACTGGACATCCAAGTCACTGAAGACATCGGTCCACACGCCCTCTGCTGCTAGGAAACTGACTAGGGCGGTCTTCCTGCTCAAAGCGTCTGCCACGACATTCGCCTTACCCGGGTGGTATTTGATAGGGAAGTCGTAGTCCTTGATGTACTCCATCCAACGCCTCTGACGGTTGTTGAGATCATGCTGAGTGAACAGGTACTGCAAACTGCGATGATCTGAATGGACTTCGAACTTCTCTCCGTAGAGGTAGTGCCGCCACATCTTCAGTGCGAACACGACTGCTGCAAGCTCCAGGTCGTGGGTGGCATACTTCTTCTCGTGTTCCTTCAGCTGGCGTGATCCATAAGCAATGACTTTGCCCTCCTGCATCAAAACACAACCAAGACCGGTCCCTGAAGCGTCGGTGAAGACAACGAAACCGCCTGTACCAGAAGGTAAAGATAAGATCGGTGCTGACGTCAGTCTCTCCTTCAGCTCTTGAAAGCTGTCCTCGCATGCATCGGTCCATACGAACGGTACGTCCTTCCTCGTCAGCTTGGTCAAAGGGGCGGAAATCGAAGAGAAACTCTTGACAAATCTGCGGTAGTAGCCTGCTAAGCCAAGGAAACTCCGAACTTCTGTGACATTCTTCGGTCTCTCCCAGTTCACTACTGCCTCGATCTTTGCTGGATCCACTGCTAGGCCGTCTCTGGAGATGATATGTCCGAGGAAGACTACTTGCTCTAACCAGAACTCGCACTTGCTGAGCTTTGCGTACAGCTGGTTGTCACGTAGCAACTGTAGAGACGTCCTCAAATGCTGCTCGTGCTCCTCTCTGGACTTGGAGTAGACCAACACGTCGTCGATGAACACCACCGTAAAGCTGTCGAGGTACGGGGCGAAGATCTTGTTCATCAGGGCCATGAACACTGCCGGCGCATTTGTCAACCCGAACGGCATCACAAGGAATTCATAGTGTCCGTAACGAGTACGAAATGCTGTCTTCTGCACATCCTGCTCTCTGACTCGCAGCTGATGATATCCCGATCTCAGGTCCACCTTTGAGAAGTACTGCGCTCCCTGAAGCTGATCGAAGAGCTCGTCGATCCGGGGAAGAGGATACTTGTTCTTTACTGTTGCCTGGTTCAGCTGCCTGTAGTCGATGCACATCCTCATCGATCCATCCTTCTTCTTCACGAAGAGCACAGGTGCTCCCCAAGGTGACATGCTCGGTCTGATGAAGCCCTTGTCTATCAACTCTTGCAACTGGGTCTTCAACTCTCGCAGCTCTGCTGGAGCCATGCGATAAGGAGCTCTGGAAATCGGTGCGGTGCCTGGCGCAAGCTCGATGGTGAAGTCGATCTCTCTGACTGGAGGCAATCCTGGGATCTCGTCAGGAAACACGTCTGGAAACTCGCAAACCACTAGAATCTCCTCAACTCCCTTGGACTTCTTGTCCTCTGAGATGAATGCGATGTAGCCCTCGCAACCTGATCGCACTAGCCTCTCAGCCTTCAGTGCTGAAATCAATCTGGTACTGGGTGGCTTCTTCTCGCCTACAAACTCGACTGGGTCGTCTGAACCGTCGAAGGTAAGTCTGACTATCTTCTCGAAGCAATCCATCACCGCTCGATATCTGGCCAACCAATCCATCCCCAAGATAACGTCGAAGTCATGCATGGGTAACACGATCAAATCTGCAAACATAATGTACTCCCCGATCTGCACTCGGCATCTGGGGTGGTAAGTCTGACACACTACCCTCTTGCCCACGGGCGTAGACACAACTAGCGTGTAAGGCAACTCCTCTCCTACCCCACCAAGAACTAAAGCAAAAGCAGAAGACACATAGGAATGTGTCGCACCAGGATCAAACAATACTCTAGCAATCTGATCACAAACAGAAAGAGTACCTTCAACGACGTTCCCTGCAGCTTCGGCCTCCTCATGTGTGAGTGCAAATGCCTGACCTACAGCCTGAGGTCTCTGCTGCTGTCGCTGCTGTCCATGGGGCCTCTGGTATCGTCCCCTCTGGTAGTGCTGTCCCCTGGGCTGCTGGGGTCCACGTGCCTGCTGCTGGGCACGGTACTGCTGCTGAGGTGGCTGGGGTGCCGGTGCAATCTGCTGAACAGGTGGAGCTGGAGCTGGTGCTCTCGGTGGTGCTGGAAGCTGAAGCATCGGGGCCTGAGGCTGTCCCCCTCTGAATGGGCAAAATCTGGAGATGTGTCCTGTCTCCCCACAGTCATAGCATACTCTGGGTCCACGCTGCTGCTGCTGAGGCTGCCGCTGATACTGATGCTGCCTGGCCTGGCCTGCTGGCCTCTGTCTCTGAAATGGCTGCTGCTGTATGGGCAAGGGCTGCGGTCTGACCAAGGCGGCTCTAACTCGCCTCTGCTGCTGACTGGCCTCTATCCGCTGCAGACGCTCCTCTGCCCAGTAAGCTCTCCTCAAAGCCTCCTCATATGTGGGCAGCTCGATGCAGGACATGCTCAACTGGATCTCATCTCTCAGCCCATCGACGAACCGACGGATCCTCTCGGACTCAGGTGTGATCAGAGCCTCTGCAAAACGAGAAAGCTGGGTGAAGCGAACCTCATACTGGTAGACAGTCATGCTGCCTTGCACCAGCGCCTGAAATTCCCGCAGCTTGCGGTCTCTGACGTGGGATGGTATGAACTTCCGAAGGAAGTCCGCCCTGAATGCAGTCCAAGCGATCTCGTCTCCTATCGCCTCGAAATGACGCTGAATCGTCCTCCACCAGTCCTCCGCGACTCCCCGGAACATATAAGCGGCCAACTGCACTCTCTGCTGACCGGTGCACTCGAAGACCTTGAAGATCTTCTCCATCCGCACGATCCACTCGTCGGCCACCAGCGGGTCATCGGCGCCAGGGAACTCAGGCGGTCCCCTTTTGAGGAACCTCTCAAATATGACGTTCGGGTCTGCCTCCCGAACGGATGCCGCTGCTGTGCCTGGCTGAGCCACTCTGTCCATGATGTCCAAGACTTGCGTCTGGAATTGGGCAAAATCCTCGGCCTGCTGCTGCTGCGCCGACGCCTGGGCCTCCTGGGAAATGAGGAAGGCCTGCAAGAACCTCTGGAAACGCTGCTCGAAGTCTGGCTGACTACTGGCTGCTGGCATCATATGTGATGGAGAACCTTCTCTAGACATCTGTTAAGAGAAAAAAATTAGGTTAGTTTAAGTCCAACACTTAGGACTTTACTGATTCTACCCGATCCATCGACCCTATACGTACCCCCACACTGAGATCCTCACTACGTCCTAAAGTTTCTAGTGTATTTTATTTCCTAGAGACATGCCCGCTCTGATACCATAAAATGTAACGCCCCAATTTCGGATACCGAGAAAACCGTCAAAGTACCGAAATTGGCGCGCTACTTCCCGGAAAATCCGAGAACTTCCAAGATCGTAGGTCCGCAGTGAGGTCCAATTTAAAACTCTTTCATCAACATAGTAACAATGGTTAATTGCGGAAGCATGATAGTATAGCGGAAGCCATATCAGAGATAGCGGAAGCATAAGGTATCATCCATATATCAAATATAAATGGGCTGAAGTCCAGCCTAAATGTGACAATAGTATAAAACCAAAGTTAATTACAATAATACCCTCTCACTACAACAGACTCTCTCAAAAAAATCCCAAAACAAAGATATCACTCAACCCCAGGTGTAGGCTCTCCAATCACCGGCTCGACCTCATGGTCGGCCTGTCCCCATCCGTAGTCGCCTGCTACGGGCACCTCAACGAGTGCGAACGCATCGCCCTCGAACTCGGGGTCAAGACCTAAGCACCAAGAGTGGGTCAGATCTAAAGATCTGGCAAGTCACAATATGCAGATAATATAGAATGTATGCATCAAAATGAGTAGAGACATGTATAAAGTTAAGAGAGTAACAAAGGTACATATGCTATGCAGTCGTGCAAGATAACAATGTAGAATCATAATAAGTATAACAGTAATAAACCTACACAATATGGCACATCCACATAAGCTGGTCACCGCGGGATATTATGCCGCGGCCCTCCCATACTGAACACAGTCGCGGTAGGGATCCTAAGCTAATGCTAGGGATTACTAACCCTGCAAAATATCATCAACATCATCCACAACGACCGGAACCGGCATCACACCGTCCGTCCCAACAGTGCTCATCATGATAGCCACACAACAAATCTCAATAGCTCCTACCAGTGATGATCAGTCCAACTGGCTGAGCTTAAATCAACTGAGTGAATGTCTATGCCGACTCGGAAACAATAAAGGTCTGTGTCTGTCTAGGCTTTTGCCTTGCGTGAACAAGGTCCTAACAAAAGTCCCTAAGAGGTCTAAGTACTCAATACAAATTGTGGATCATAGTTCAAGTCCAATTCCAATCATTGGATCTGTACCAAGGCCCACCAAATACTTGGCCTGGTCTATAACAATCCATATGAGACACAAGTCCATGTTCAATGACATATGATCCATCTACATCCATAATGGGTCACAAGCCCATACAATTTAACCTCTCCATTCTAAGGTAATTCACATCCAACTTAGGCCATAAAAAGGGCCCGCCTAGCCACAGACACGGGTCAATGATCCACCAAATCAGATTACCGGGTCACCTCTAAGTATTCCTAGGTTTAGGTCCTCCATTTTCCATTTAATTAACAGGTATGAGCAATAATAAGGACAATAGAGTGATAGTCATAGTATGAGGGAGATGAATCTCCAAGTACATGAATCATACGGAGATAGCAACAGTCAAACCTAGGTAAATGGTCCACTTTCGGATACAGGTCCATCTCAGGTAATTCGATCTTTAAGTGAAACCACAGATGCTAAGGAATATTGTGTTTGGTGCTTAGAAGTTATGTGCATCATTTGGTAATCGTATAAAGGTCGAATCATCTAAGATTACATAACCTGGACTTTAATTAGTGGACCCCACGAGTCAAGGTTAAGCCGTACCATTGACTCGTGGCTGGCATAGTGATGGAAGTCTATTTGAATGGTCAATGGGCCCTACATATGATTGCAACAATAGAAATTAGAATCTGGGGATCGTCATTGTACACAGTGTGCTCAACCGACCTCCTGGCCTGGGCGGTCAGCTCGGCACACTGGGACCAGAGAAGGAAAAACACCCTACAGGCAAAGCCTGCTTGTCCAGGACTTCCTGTGAGTTCGGCTAACTCCCTGGCCTGGGTAGTTGGCCGTGCACACTAAGAATCCTGGCTGAAGGGAATGTCCCAGGTTCTAGTCTCCTTTGTTGAAATCCCGCCCTTTTTTTTGGAAATCCATCTCGGAGTTCGGCTAAGCAATGGAGCTCAATTGACTACTTAGTTCGGCCACCCAACTCAGCTCGGCAAAGGCCTAGCTCAGTTCGGCCACCCAACTAAGTTCAGAAAAATGCATTGAGTTCGGCTAGGCATTGAGGTTGGTCAAGCTCTTAGCTTGGTTAAGCACTGAGTTCGGCTAAGCTCGAAGTCCGGTCTGGCACAGAACCCGGTCTGGCGCTGAGCTTAGTAAAACACTGAGTTCGGCCACAACACTGAGTTCGGCCGTAACACTGAACTCGGCTTTGAGCACTGAGCTCGGCCTAGACACTTAGCTCGGCTAAACGCGAATCTCATCCTAACCATTATGCTCGGCAGAACTCTGAGTTCGGCTAGTGTTGAATCCAGCCATCGCTGAGTTCGGCCAGTGCTGAGCTCGGCAGTTGCTGAGCTGCGCTAACGCTGAGCTCGGCAACCACTGGGCTCTGCAAGTGCTGAGTTCGGCAGTTGCTGAGCTGCACTAATACCGAGCTCGGCAACCGCTGGGCTCTGCTACGGCTGAGCTCGGCCATCGCTGGACTCTGTCCATCTCTCCTATCAGTGTTGTGTTCTGTTACAGAACCCAGTTCTGCGACAGGACACAACTTCTCTTCCTTAAGCACAGGAATGGTGGTCCACCTCTGATCAGAATCCAGATCAAGTAGCACCCTATGGTCGCACAGGCCCCCTCACATAGACGTAGGGTCCTGATCTACCAAGGGTAGTCCTACTTCGATTCTGATCTCAATACTGCGAGATGGGTTCTTGTCATTCCATCTCCGAAAACTCATTCCCGTGACCCAATTCTTCTGGGATTCTCCATAGACCATTACAGAAGCAAAATAAATCATTCCTACATCATCCACCCATCATCAACCGGCCATTGATCATCCAAATGAGGTAATCCCATCCATCAATGGCCAAAGGAACCAAACAAACATGCTCAAGGATCGATCTAAACATATATATTACAAATTGGAATTCTACTGCAAATCAAAGGAAGGAACATGCAATCTAGACTACCAGCACAGTGCACTTGCCTTGATCGATTGAAGGTAGAAGGAAAAGGGAGAAAACCACAGGGAAAAAGAGAAAGGGTATCGACAGTAGCTCTTATGGTGCAGGCCGATCTCGGCTGGCCTTCTGTTAAGGGATTTCTGGGGCGAGGAAGAGAAAAGAGAGATTGGAGGGGAGATGAGGGTTCGTTGGAGGGAATTGGGGAAGAAGAAGAGAGAAGAGATTGAAACTTGAGAGAAAGGAAAAAGGAGATGAACAGTACTCGTTTGGGCAGGGGAGGGTTTTGTTTATATAGGTTGGGTTTTTGGGTTAGGGACAAAATTGCCCTTGGGGTTAGAATAGGATTAGGGTTAGGGTAGAGGGTATTTGGGTCTTTAGGTGATCTTCTAGAAGATTCTTTGGTGCAAACCCCCTATAGTAAATACGAATTTCTAGCTAGGGCCTCTAACAAACTAACTAACTCTAAGAATAACAAAAGCACCCTATTGACTCTACTAATTACACAACTAGACCAAACCTAGGAAAATACATAACTACCCTCACTAAGTCCCATAATTAATATAATTAAAATACTTAGGCTAATATATAGTATTCAAATTCACATTGAGGGCCCACCAGGGGTGGGGTCTCACACCACCTATATAATAATAATATTATAATCTATACATTATTATTATTATTATTATAAGATTATAAAATAGAAGAGCTTGTGTGGGCCCCACCTATTTAATAATAATATAATTTTATACATTGACTGAGCCAAAGATAAAAATCTAACAAGGGTATTTTGGTCAGTCTTATGTAAATTTTATTCCATTCCAGGACTCATTCCAGCGTACCAAACGTAGGAACAAGAATCAACTGGGTTGATTCCTCAGCGTACCAAACGTTGGAATGGAAATGCCATTCCTGCCTCATTCCATTCCAGACTCATTCCGGTCTCCATTCCATTCCCGCCTACAACCATTCCAGCGAACCAAACGCTACCTTAGATGTGTAACTGTAACCAATATTGTGCATGTGTTAGGTCTGCTTTTGCAGGTTTATAAATAAATATTATGTGAAAATTAGGTGTACAAAATGAGGCTATTTACACACTATCATCCTTCATATATACCTTTATAGGTGTGAAAATATACTATGTACAAAATGAGGCACTGGTTTAGGTATTGTTGGTGATTTTTTCCTCATGTGGGTCCCATCAAAAATTTGTATTATTTCTTTCTGTTCCCATAGAGCCAACATCTATAATTCAAACCGTTCATTTTTTTTGTCTAATTAATTCGTCCTAAGACCTTGACTAACAATCTTGAGTCTTCATATATTTTGAATAATTTATGAAAAAGTCCCGATCTATCAATCTAATATTCTTAACTTCTTTAGTCCCTCAATTAATGATCCAAGATGTTCAGCATTATTGTATTAAATGGTACACAATAACATATATATAGTTTAGTATCTTAATTTTTCATTAATTTTGAAAATTTTGGGAAAATATAAAATAAATCTAAAATGACTCGATATACGCTCATTTACACATATAAAAATAATGATTTCGACAAGTACAATAATATGTTTCACTTGAAACACTTACATATATAACACTATATATATATACTAGTACATTGCTCGTGCCTGAAGGCACGGCGCGCCATGTATATACAAAATAAGAATATTTACATGTATATTTCAAAATTACAATTTGCTGGATGGATGAGGGAGGTGCTGGTGTACAGGTGGGTGCACGGGTGTGGGGTGTGTAGGGACAGTGCAGTGATGGTGCTGACAATGTGCAGGCAGGGAGGTGAAGTGGTGATAGTGAAGAAGAAATGAGAGGAAGGAGAAAAGAAAAAAAAAAAGGAGAGAAAAAGAATGAGGGAGAAAGAAGGAGATGGAGAAGATGACGTTTGTGCAGGTGAAGGGGGCCGCGGAAAAAGAAAAGAGAGAAAAGTGGGGAGAGAAGAGCAGAGGAAGAAGTAAAAGTAGAGAAGGAGAGCAGAGGGAGAGGGAAAGGGAGAGGAAGGGAGAGGGAGAGGGAGCGAGAGGAGAGAGGAGGGTAACGGAGGGCAGAGAGGTGGAGAGTAAGGGAGAGAGAGGGAAGAGGGCGGAGAGAGCAGGTGCAGTTTGTGCAGTGGGACAATAAAAATAATGATAAAACGTAGATAAATAATGATAAAAAGTAAATAAATAAGTGTTTTCAGTGATGATACGATTTGTTACAATATAGCTGAATGTTTAGTCAGCATGTAGAATTCATTTATGTAATTCGAACATTCATGTATATAATTCGACCATTGCCTGAAGTCACGACACAACACATTATGAACACAGCTAAATTGAATTACTGTTCTCCTATGAGCACACAAAAACTAACCCGAATTCTGCGAGAAATCTTTTTAAATTAATATTCACTTATGCTAATTTTACAAATATATTAGTAATTGTTCGTGCCTGAAGTTATATCTTGAATGATCAGTACATGCAAATAAATATATCAGTCATTGCCCAACGAATTCAATTATGCAGGAAACTATAACCCAAGCATATTCATTGAAATGTTAAACTTGATTCAGCATAAAGAACGAACAATTTTTCAATTCCTAACTTTTGCATGCACAAACTCAAACACATAAAACTCGATAAAAAAATCAAAACTTTAAATGGAGATTTATAATACCAAAAATGCATGGATCAATCACTAAAAGTCTCACCAATAAATTCTTGCCATAAACACAACTAAGTTCGAATGGAGTATAGTCTTCCATAATCATAGCTCTTATCCCTGTTATCAATATATAAAAAAAAAAAAGAAGAAAGAAGCCAAATTAGCCGCCATAAGTGTTTACGAAAAAGTTAAAAGACTATAGAAACCTTATTAGTCAACCATTGTCTTAAGCTTGTCACATTGGTCTATTTAAGCTCCAAAGATTATCGATCTAGATCTACAAAAGAATGCAATGTTAACAGAAGCCGATTTTTCTCTAAGCAATGATATGGTAATAGAAGAAAACAAAATTGGGTTTACTTTTCAACCTACTGTACCTAGTTTGATACGGCATACTACAACAGAACTTCAGGGTAAACAATATTGGTAGTGGAATCTGTTCCATCTTCAGCAAGAAGGACAATTATACGGTCAAAATAGGTGCACCTCGATAATGCCACATAAAATTACCCATGACTAAAAATAGGTGTACGCAGATCGACCCGAACAAATTTCACAGATTGTCCTTGAGATTTGTTAATAGTCATGGCATATGCCAATCGAATTGGAAATTAACGCCTTGTCATATGAAAAGGAAAATCTGAAGATGACGGTGTTAAGGATATTCTCGGTATGAATGCCAATTTTCCAAACTTTTCTCCAATTAGAATCTTAACTTCAATAATACGCGAGCCGCACCTGACAACCATCATCCTTGTGCCATTACAAAGTCCATCCTTTGGGGCAATATTTCTCAATAATATTATAGGAGAATCCACCTTCATCTATAGTTTAAAAGGCGGTAGCCCAGTAGGATCTAATGAGTTTAGATACTCATTGGGATACCGGTTAGTGATGGTTCTATCCATTCCGTCATCATTTGACATCTTGTCTGCAGCCAAATAAGTATAGCTATTACCTGGAAAAATATCTAGTGCAGTACGATTTATAGCATTCATGTCATCATTTTAAGCGGAGAGAATTGTGCGTTCAAGTAAATATATCGGGTTGATGTATCCGCCACATCCAATTGGGGATATACTGTTGACAATAATTCATTCAGATCTCGACACTTACGTATTATCGATGGAAGGCATACCACTTCTTGAAGATTTTTTCCAACCTACAATATTAAATTGAAAATCAATGATCAAACGAAAGCGCTAAGTATATTGTTTGATTAAAAAAATGATTAATTAAAAAGAAGTATATCGTGCAATATTACCTCCATCAAGAATTCCGCAAAAGCAGCATCTCGAGGATTTGTTATGTTCAATCGCATGTTCATATTCAATGTTAGGACACATATATCATCCCACAGATGAGAACGTCTAAGTGATGCGCTGACAATTTCCTCACGAACTTCTTTAGGTACAACTGGTAAAACTTGACGAAAATCACCCCCAAAAACTACGGTAATGCCCCCAAATGGCTTAGGACTGTCACGAATGTTACGTAATGTATGATCAACTGCTTCGACACAATACCTATGTTGCATGGGTAATTCATCCCATTTTATCAGTTTTGCATCTCTTAATAACTCTGCCTGTAAAGACTGCTTGGTAAACCTGCAAACAAAAGTTTCTAACACATCTAATGGGATGGCAAACATTGAATGTGCAGTACGACCTCCTTCCAATAGCAACAATGCAATTCCGGATGACGCCACAGTAATCACTATATGTCCGAGACTACGACACTTTTTTGTAATTGTGTTGTACAAAAACGTCTTTCCCGTACCGGCACCCCCATTCAAAAAGAAGGTAGTTCCTTTATCTTAAAAGTTAGAACTAATAATGACATCAAAAGCATTGCGCTGTCCACTGTTAAGGTGACTAATATTAGTATCTGTATTTGCCTGTTGTGCTTGGATTTGAAATTGTCGATGTTCTAAAATCAATCTATTACCAACAAGATTGCTCCAATTTTCAATAAGCTGCGGCATAGGTGGAAAATCAAGTAAATTCTTACATGTTTCTTCAAGCATCCGATTTCGAAGATATAGACCATAATCTTTGATTCGAGCCTCATTTGGATTAGGTATGGCAAATAATGTGCAGATCATCACATATATTTATAGAAAATCGTTGCCATAATTCTAATGGTTGCAATGGTGAGCATTTGTGAGAATAATACAGAATAATCTCCTCAGTTGATATCCAGTCTTCATTATTGCAGCCTCTTCAAGACAATGAACCCACTCATCGTCATCTTCCAAAAGCCCTCTAGCAACACATGCTAACTTGAAAGTATCGTATACAACATTGTCCATTGTGCGTAAGTTTTCGCAGGAGTTTGGTCCTTTGACAACCGTCAGTAGAAAACGAAGATAAAATTTCTCACAACAGTTAGGGCTGGCAAAGTACATTCTTCCAATTATGTGCCCACTCTGCCTTGGGTTCCACACATTATTTTTCTCGACCCAAACAAAGTATTGTGGGAATTCTTGATAAGTGTAAGGGGTAGAACTTGGGTTGGAAGCATACCAAGAAAACAACGTAATTAGCGTTGACCTCTCTAATGCAGCTCTAGCAATAATATCTTCTAAAGGCTCCATGGGATCGAAATTAACACGATGCATTCCAGGTAAATGGAGAGCAAGTCATACAACTGCTGGCACCTCTTCATGCATATGATGACCGAATATTTGCCAAGCAGCTTCTGGCGGTCCAATATATCTTCCATCAAGGTATTGTTTAATTTCATTTACCGATCCCAACACCATCATTGCCCGATCATAGCCCTTAGAGATGTACTAGTGAATTATTTTACACATCTTATTCCAGCACAAACTTCTACATTAATATGGCAATTGAACAGTTTGGACAGATGGAGTTTGTACGGCACAACATCCCTATTATCAACTTCTCGCCCCCTGATAATGTACACTTTCCCATCATTCCGACGGCGATAAATGGGATATCCGTCTTCGTCCAAGGTTGTTGATTCTGCAAAGTCCCTAGGGTACCTTTTAGTGCATTTTCCATTTTCCATGCAAGCTGTCTGGGGATTTCGAGCACCACATGGTCCATGTACCATACAAACCTTGATCGTTTCAAAAAGCTCAGGATCGTCTTCTGGATCTGGAAATCCAGCAAAAACTAATTTGTCAACTTGAGCGCACGTACGAATTTTTTCTTAACCTTTAAGAAAGAAAAGAGCATGCATATGTGGCAGACTACGTTTTTTAAATTCAATTGTGAACACATGGGCAACTTTGTGACCCAATACTTTGTTTTATTCTATCTATTTCATCAAAGATTTTCTCTTTAACTCAAAAACACGGGCAACCAAATCAGGACAATCAACAGCCGTTTGATGCGGCAATAGAGCTGAAGTAATTTCTGGCCATTTAGGATTTCCAGCCATGGTGAGAAAAATATTAGGGTGATGGTTGTATCTCGCGATAGCCATTGAATCTTGAAATATTTCAAACATATGTCTAGGGCTGCCAGTAAACGAAGATGGCAAAATAAACCTTTGACCAATTTGATTAGGGTTCAAGTCATCAGGACCAACATCAGTCAAATCTTGGTATAGAGATGAACGAAGTTTTCATTGATTAAGCTTGTAGTATGTCAATCGATTCTGCTCTGTTGCTGCCCAAGCATCCACCAGGAACTCTTGAAATCATTTTCCCCCTCTCAAAATCGTTGAATACTCCGTTGGTCGTTCAAATAAACGGTAACCATAGAAATCCATCTGAGTTAGTCGTTCAGCCGCAAGCCGACAATCTTTAACATCCCATTGCTTCATCTCAGGTTCCCATCCAAGTTCACCATGTGGGAATAGTAAAACATAGTGTAACGGAAAATATGATGGGTGACATTCGTTAATTTGCATTAACTAATTATCTCCTCTTAAATGTAAGATAATATCTCTTATGCCACTGGCGATAGATCCATCCCCTGGCATAATTACTGCAATTTCATCAGCTGTTGGCAAATTATATCATCGCCGATCTTTTGAAGAACTGTAGTGAAGATGGGCTGGTAAAATTTGTCCGGACTTAACTGCTTATTTCTACGATTACGAACTTCCAAAGCTAAAACAGGATCATAAATATACAGTTGAGCATATGATGCATCCTTTCCTTGTTGTGGAAGTAGTGAACCTACTCGATGTCGAAGTTCACCATGGATAGTGAAAGATGTAGGACCCCTTACAGTAAGCACTCTTGGATCTAATGTGGCACCAAGACTGGTGAAAGCATTATGGATAGTGAAAGATGTAGGACCCCTTCCAGTAAGCACTCTTGGATCTAATGTGGCACCAAGACTGGTGAAAGCATTGGTTGCATTGTACACTCGAGCATGTGTTCGAAATGACTTTGATCGATCATCATTCCCATCAAACAATGCTCGAAGTGGTGGAGGGGGTGTAATAAGCATATGTAGCCTTATATTTCCTTGTAAACAGCAAGTACCAAATAAGGGACGACTTCGAGAAGATCTTGTCAATCTCTCATCCATCCAATGTAGGGCTGATCAATGAGGGCATAGAATATCCATCCTGCCAAGATAATGCCTTTCTAAACTTATGTGAGGTCTTCTAGCTCCCTCTGAACTCATAGGCTCTTCCAATTCTTCGTCACAACATAGTTCCACTTGGTCATTAAGAGTATGCCTTTCAAAATTAAGTAAGATTTAGTTTAAAAAAATGGGTATATCTAAAATATAAGAATCTGGGAGTGCAATTCATGAAAAAAAACTCTTACCAATTCGTTTGTGGAGGGGAAGATGTGCTTGGCACGAAGGACAGAGACGTAGAAGTTTGTTGCGACCCTTTGTCGCTTTTCTACAGATTGTGCTATCATTGATCCCTGTCCGAAGTAGTTGAGAGGACGATGACTGGGTATTACAGAAGGAGACCTCGCATGTGGTACCGATTGAACACATTTGTTAATTCGCTCCACTTGCGACCGCTGTCTCAATTGATAAGCGATACTTTGCTTAAGATTTCTCTTTCGGTCTCGTCGTGCGCGTTGGGCCAATGTTGCTTTTGATATCATATTACCACTGGTTACCTAGAACATCGACAACATTTATTCAACTTAATTTTTTTTAATTTATGTTGATTGGAAATGGTATCAATGTTTGGTTATCACTTTCATGGTCTATATATAAAGAGTATGAAGTACCTCACAAATACGGATGGGAGTCACATTTTGATCTTCCAGGAGTACAACTCCAACATTTCTATCTTGAAGTGGATCAATCTATAAATGGAGAGTTTTAAAGTAAATAAAATAAGAGACAGACAATAAAAGAAGGTAGAAAATCCATAAAATTCTTACACTTGTATCCTTGTGAAGTCATTCTTGTTCCCGTCGTGCACGTTGCGCTAATGTTACTTTTGATATCTCTCTGCCAGCTTGTGGCTAAAGTATGCATAGAAGAAACTCTTATGTCATGATTATGTTCGCAATAGTAGTACTACTAAAGCACTAATAGCACATGCATAAAATTGGTGGCCTCAAGTTAGACAACTCACAGTTTTTTTTTTTCAAATGAAAGATAGAATATACCTGTGAGTTTTCCTTTCCGTTGCCTATATACGTGGCATTTCCTTTCCTAGCCATTGCTTCTACTAATACTGGTATTACCTATTAAAAAATACATAAAATGTATTAGGGGTCATAGACAGGGTTTGTATAAATTTCGTAGTTGTATGGAGACCTACCTCGTGAATATAGATGTCAATGTTTTTGTCTCGGAGAGGTTGAACTTTACATAAAAAGCCAATTGAAAATAAAAATTACAAAAAAAACATGGGTTAGAAGATTTAGTTATTCGAAAATGATTTTGTTTCATATGATTCTTACACTTGTATCTATTGGCAAGTGTTGTTCCGATTGTCGAGCAACGTTTTGCTTTAAAATTCGTTCCCGCTCTCGTCATGCACGTTGCGCAAGTGCCGCTTTTGATATCTCTTTACCAATTTGTGCCTAAAGTGTGTGCAGAAGCAAATCTTTTGAATTATCATTGTAACCCAAATAGGTCTAAAGCTATATATAGCTTTTAATAAGTTGAATCACAATTTTTTTTTAATTTTTAAAAGACAGAAGATACGCCAAAGGGTGATAGCTGTAAATCGTCGTCTTCATTGCCCACATGTGTTTCATTTTCTCTCCTAGCCATTGCCATGTATTCTTTACACGTGTTTAGAAAATAAATTAAGTTTCTATAATATTAAGCTTGAAAGATGCCTAATGCAAGGGAAAAGAACAAAAATAAAAAATAATAAAAATCAAAGGTTGGAAAGAAAAACTGGACAAAAGTGTCTTTAAACTACAAAAGGGTTAAGGCGAATGGAAAATAATACCCAAATATCCAATTCCAACAATTCAATATTTCAATTAGATGGAAGTTGCGTGACTGTAACCCATTCAAAAGGCATTCATAAAAGCGCGCTTCTCTGTTCGAATAGGAAGATCTAATGCGAATAGTTATAATTCTTATGACAAAACAAAAGTAGTAATTAAAAAACATGTTTTAGATTATATTTTTTAAAACTTTTGATAATTTTCACAATTTTTATTCTTCCGGTCAAAATGAATAGTTTTTTTATTAAGATTTTGAACCAAAACTATAATGGAAGAAATCTCCCTAGTAAGTTCAGTAATTGTGGAGTGCAAACCTATGGAAGCTCTTCAAATATATCGATTCCATCACCCAAATCAGTCTATTGAACCATTAATTTATGGTTCAATAGACATGTGGTTCCCGACACCTCTCTCCAAGAGGATGTGCATGAGTATTTAGCAGAGCAATGAAATGAGGAATAAAAAAACCATAAAAAGAGACTGGGCTTTTTTGACGACATCAATCTTCCTGCAATGTGGTGGAATTTTTAATCGAATGAAAAAACCTTAAGAACTATGGTTGGAATCAACTCACTTCCATGTAGTACTTGCCTAGGTTTTTTTTTTTTTTTGCCATAAAAGATTTTGTCAGAGTATGATTTTTTAAGTTCATGTATACTTTGATCAAGCCACAGTTTCTCAACCACTAAGCCATCTTTAAGAGTTAGGTCATAAGCAAGTCAACTGGCAAGCTTTTCAAGCACCTGATTGAGGTTTTTAAACTATGTTGGACACCCCTGAATGACATTGCATTTTTCTTTGCTTGTAAAGCAAAACATCTTTCAATTCCAATACACAAAAGGTATTGCTTACTTTAAGTAGCAGGCAAGTCATACTCCATTTGCCACTTAACAAAGAAAAAGCTAATCAAACCTCTTTATTTGCTGGTAATTCATGATCCACATAACACCAACCATCTTCATACCTCTTTTATGATAACTATGTTAGGGTCTGTTTGGCAAATCTGATCTGTTTGTAATTGATCTGGCTCAAATAGACTATTTCAAATAGACTCCTTTTCAAATAGACCGTTTGGTAACACATCCAGTATATTTAATTCAAATAGATCTTTTTGATAAAACTTGTTTGGTAAACATACAAAGAAGAGCTTATTACAGGGGCATTTCTTGTCTTTTACAAAAAAGTCAATTTAGAATAGAAATTCAATTTGAAATCCATTATAATTTTTTTTCTAAATTCATTCAGACCATCTATGCTTCAATTATCCAAGACCAAAATCTATTACACACCCAACATTAATTTCCATTCCAAAACCATCAAAAAAGTTAAATAAGAAAATTCATTCCACCTCATATTAATGTTCAAACAACCTTTCAACATTGAAAGGACTATACCATTACCATAAAAAAATTAAACATAGGCTAACATGCTACTCTATACCAACATTCAAATGCCAATTAAATTTACATATTCATATATGATCATTTCATTGTTGCACCATTCCAACACCTGCAGCCTTTTGTCAAAAAAACTTCTTGCATCCCATTTTAACATATAGCAATCGGCAGCAGACAATATTGAACCGGATGACTCGATCACAAAAGTTGAAGTGAAATCCTCAATTTTCATTTAATCTGCATAAAAAAATAAGAGCAAGATTAACATATGAGATGCATGTGAATATGATTCCAAATTTTGTTTAACATATCCATTTCCATATTTATGCTCATTTCTTTATCAAATATACTCCAGAAACTATGTTACAACGTGCATTTGCAATTTACTTGAAACTCCAACCAGTTTGATTTTTTCTCTGACAATTTGTCATTATATGGTTGCTATGTCTAATATTGACTTGAAGGGAGAGTATATAGAAAAATTATATCCCAGCATGTGTGTTTTTTACATTCTGTTCTGCCCCAACAATGTACTTTAAAATGTATAAAAAATATATTCTGCCAAAACATTCTAAGCACTTGTGGTTTTTGTTCTCTTTATTTAGACTTGCCTTCTATCTTACCTATATGAAATGGTACATAGAGCTCTAGAAGGAGAGCTCATTCTCACTGTAGAAGGCCCAATAAGATTACACGTATTCAGTAGCAGTGTGTTCCATGATAACAATGATGACATTTTTTTTTCTATGTGCATTTTTCATATATTCATTGGAAAATGGGTGAGGAGGAACAAATCATCTTCTATCAAGGGAGTTGAGTGATGTGCCAGACACATTAGCTTAATAACAATCGACTAGATCTAACTCCCTCATAGAAAATGAGATGCCATGAAAACCAAAAACAAAGCACATATACTGATTGGTTAATAGCTAAAGAAATTAGAAAAGAAAAAAACATACCTGATGTAGTTGAAAAAACCGTGAGCAGAGAAAGGCTGCTGCGATTAATTGAGAGAGGACTGCAGACCTAAAGAAAAAGAAAATAAAAATAATGAGAATAAAAGAAAGACAAGAGAAGAAAGGACTAGGCTCCTCAGTCCCTCTGCAATCCCTCTGTATGGCCATCATTACTTTCAAATTACATGAAAATATCTCTATTGTCCTTGTCTTTAAATGCCCTTGTGCCAAAAAAATAGAATTTTGAGGTCGCTTGGATATTTGGTATTTGCTTTAAAATTTCAATACAATCCTGCATAGTAGGACCTCGCTTCCTCTCTTCTTCTTTCCTCGCTTCTTCTTTCCTCTTCTCTTCTTTCCTCGCTTCTTTTTTCCTCTCTTCTTCTTTCCGCTCTTCTTTTTTTCTATCTTCTTCTTTCTTATCTTCTTCAAGTATAATTACTAGGCGCTCCATATTCTCATCATATTTATTGTTCCTAACATCCCTCCTACTTCGTGAAGGACAAGGACGTTTCCTCCGAGCGCTTGTCATTAGCTCCTCTGTCGAGATATTCTCAAAAGTCTCTTCCTGCAAATGATTCTGGGTATTGTCTACATGAGGTACCGGAGAGGGCATCTGTGTATTCAGTTCTTCTGGAAAGGAGCCAGAAGATGGTGTCCAAGTCTCTTCTCCCTTAGCCTGGGTTCCACCAAAGAGAATTCCCATTTCATCCGGGAATGACAAAGATCTAGTCCTAAAAATTTTCGCTTCGGGGTGCCCCTGCATTGGATGTTAAATAATTATTTATTATACAAAAAGTAATATATACTATAAAATGTCAAATAAATATTACCTTTAGATATTCATCCCATCTCTCAGGATCCATTGTAATTGTTTGAGTTGCTTCATTGAGCCCAACACCGGTTTGCCCACATAATGTTATCCAAGCATTATATTGTTTTCTCATTCCACCCCATTGATTCTTTAATTGTTTTTGTCCATACAAAATTCCAGTTTTCTCCTTAAAACCATCGATAATTCTTGTCCATGATTGTGTTTTTAGATTTGAGCCCGGTCTTCCGCCTTGTAATACTTCTACAATGCATAAGTCAATGAAAATCTTCTTCATATTATCTGACCAAACAGCCCTACTCATCTCCGCCTTGTCCTTACCCTTATGAGATGGAACCCTTGATTCGGCCATCTACACCTCGCTAAAATATTTTATCAAGAGTAAATCAGTGTCAAATCAATCATAGAAAAAGAAGCAAATGAGTCCAACTTGAAACAAAACATCTATATTCCTTACAAATAGTGGCCATTGAATTTTCCCCAAAGCATAAGACCTGAATTTTCCCCAAAGCATAAGACCATCAAGTTCTAAGAAATTATTTGGACAAACTGAGACACATTTGAACATAAATTAATTTGTAATTTATGAGACACCTTTTAAAGGAGATCACTTCATGTAGTAAGTTGAAAATTCATTTTAACACATAATCAGAGTCACAAGCCCATAGCATTATTACATCAGTCCCCTAGCATGATTAACAATGTATATATACTTAGAAGTATGTATTGATATTTTTTTAAGTTCATATTAATATATGCAGGTTTCTTCATCCCATCACATACAGATGTAGTTTGGTTCCTTGTAGGTGACAGGTTACCTAAAAGTTTTTGAAAAGAGAAAAAAAACTGCTTCATCCATCTGGACCTTCAAGCAAGCAAAGCAAACAATGAAACCAATTGAGCTTGAAAGTAAACAACCATTTCATATCTTGGGGGTCATGTTGTCACACAGAGAATCATCACAATTTGACACCAAATGCAGCCTTTGATGGATCCACTGATTTGAGACTCCGGCAAAATGGTCATAAAAAATACCCACTACAGAGCATTTACCATTTCATAAACTTCAGCCCCTCATGAACCAACCAACATGATCCAACCTGATACATCAAATGTTGTGTTGCCCAACCCATGTTCATGCAAGGCAAGTTCAATCATCATCCAAGCTCTTGTACTTAATGTGTTACCACAGTTGATTGTTTCTTGATTTTGTCTTACTTTTGTTAGCAGCTACTGTGGAACTGAAGTAGCCGTTGGAATTGTGCTGTTAGAGTCTCACTACATGAATTTAATGAGAAACTCAACAATGAGATGAAATCAATGAATTTTCTTGTATTGGTGCAATCTCTCACTTGAGATTAAAAATCATCTTTTTTCCTCTTTCTCTTGAGCAGTAAACCCAAAGATTTTCACCATAGCTAGAGGACAGAAAAAATACCATAACACAACCCCTAAAATAAACTACCTAAATAAAAAAATTTCACAAAAGATAAAATGTCAAATCATAAAATGCACATTGAAGAGAGGAACCAGTACATGGCCGTTGATCTTCTGAACACAAAAGCAAAAAAAAACCCAAACCCAATAACAAAGATGAAGAGAGGAATAGAGAGACAAAAAAGCAAGAAAATCACAGACACAAATAAAGAGAGGACAGAAGTACCTTGTAGTTCTTGATAGAGGAATGGAGAAGATGCAGAGGAAGGAAGAAGACGAGTCTCCTAGGGCTTTTTTGCAAATGAGGATCGAGACCCTTCTTTTTTACAAAATAGAAGAAGGGTAACTTGTCAATCCAAAAAATATAAGAGGCAAACTTGTCCGAAAATCATGGAGAATTGGCTACCCGCTTCAGACAATTTTATCTGGAGTCCCGCTATTGGCACACAGGAATTTTCTTTTCACCCACACATATTTTTGAAAAAAAAATAGAAAAACATGTGATGTTACCATTTTGCCCACCCACTTCTTTTCCTCTCTCCCCACCTCCCTTTTCACCTCCGTCTCCAGCTCCGGCTCCGGCCAGAGTGGCAACCAGCGATCTCTCTCCTCCCCTTCTCTCTCTCCCTCTCCTCCCTCCCTCTCCTTCCCCACTGTTTTTTCTCTCTCTCCCTTCCACCCTCTCCCTCCCCCACTGTTTTCTCTCTTTCCTCCTCCTTTTTTCTCCCCCCACCTTCCCCTTCACCTCCGACTCCGCCTGGACCGGCGAGCGCCGACGGACCCTCTCCTCTCCCTCCCCATTGTTTTCTCTCTCCTCCTCCCTTTCTCTCCCCCCACCCCCGCCCGGCCGCTTCTCTGCCATCGATTTCGCCGTTTTAATCACGCTCTCCAATCCATGCCGCCCACGGAACGCCTCCGCAATCACCTCCCACCGCCGCGGCGCGCCCACTGGATGCTTCGCGATCTGCTTCTTCAACAGATCGAAATCCTCATCCGTCCACTCCTTCTCCTCCTCGACCTCCGATCTGCTTCCGCCGTTGGGTTGATTCGATTTCACGATCTTCGGCTCTGGGTTTTCGGATTCTGCGATGGGGAAGATGGGATTCGAAGAGGGATGATCGTCGGGTCTTCGAGGCTTCGATCTGCGATCGGAGATCCGTTTCTTGGGTTCTTCGGCGGAGACCGGATCAGGGTTGGAGGGGGGGAGGAGGAGGTCACCTTTTCTGACAGAGATGTCGCCGCCGGTGGCGGAGAGACTGGATCTGGGTCAGAGGAGGGAGAGGAGAGGGTCCGCCGGTGCTCGCCGGTCCAGGCGGAGCCGGAGGTGAAGGGGAAGGTGGGGGGAGAGAAAGGGAGGAGGAAAGAGAGAAAACTGTGGGGGAGGGAGAGGGTGGAAGGGAGAGAGAGAAGGGGAGGAGAGAGATCGCCGGCGCCGATCTGGCCGGAGCCGGAGCCGGAGACGGAGGTGAAAGGGGAGGTGGGGAGAGAGAAAAGAAGAGGGTGGGCAAAATGGTAACATCACATGTTTTTCTGTTTTTTTTTTTTTCAAAAATATGTGTGGGTGAAAAGAAAATTCCTGTGTGCCAATAGCAGGACTCTTTAATCTGTCCAAATTAGCACAATTTCTGGGCATTTATGAAATAGACAAAAAATGTCTATTTTCTATTTCAAACAGACATATGACTTGGTTCATCCAAACAGTCTAATTTTGTAAAATGTCTTTCTCAAACAGTTTTAAGAGATATAGACCGTGAAATTAGACATGCCAAACGGGACCTTAAATTGTTTCCTTTCCTAGTGGATTGTGTAAGATCCTCACAAGAGTTAAATAAACATTGCTCTCTGCATGGGTGGCAACACTCCCCTTGATAGTTTCAGATTGCATTCAAAGTTTTAAGTAGAAAAGCTAGGCACAAAACTCAGGTTAAGGGTGGAATGAGCTTGTATCCAACCCAATTAAGTGGGCTTGGGTATAGAACAAATGCAATGGTCCAAACCAGGTATTAAACGGGCCAGGCTTTAGACTTGGCCCATCTAGGTCATCATGCTCTCTGGTTTGAACTTGGTAGGGATGCTGGAGGACTCCCATTACCCAGTTACCTGCAGGACCCAACCTGAAGAATCCATGTATGGGCCCTTACTGATTGATAATTTGGTCCTGGTACAGTTGGGTCCATACCCGACTACCCACACATGTACACAAGGGATGTAGCAATATATCAAATTAATATAGTTATATATAGAATAGTGTATAATGCATACTAAACATATGTCAATAATTACCATACATTCATCAAATAATTTACACAAAGGCTAAAGATCATGCAGTAAAGGCTAAGATCCATCACCCAACAACCAAACAGTTACATTGATGTATGCGGGCACTCTGCACCCGCGACTGATGTCATCTACGTTATTTATGTTGAATAGTGATCAGATATGTCAATAATTTACACAAAGAATCAAGCATTTAGATCAAACTATAATTCATTATTCATAACATACACAAATAGTAGTGTGGACCCAGCCCCCCTACACTATTTACTAGTTGCTGCCCAACTTCCAGTCATAATTGGTATTAAATGGTGTAGGGGCGGCCCACACTATATTATAAACATAACATTAATTAATCGCAGTCTAAAGAATTAATCACCATCCATATAATTAGTCACAGTTTAAGTAATCCATGTAACATACAGATAGTACAGTTTCCTTAAGTGTTATGGTTATTTGGTAATTACTCATAAAGTCCAGGGTCTTATTCAAGTCTCAAACTCTTCCCAGACTCTGCCCAAAAAAGATGACACGACATACCACTCTTTATGGCCCACAATCTGGATGTATAGACCAGTGGACCCCACTGGCCCCAATCCAAGATCAGACCTAATAGACATGGTCGTTCAAGGGTAATCCCTCAAACTGATGGATCTGATCCACCATCAGACCACTCTTTATGGCCCACAGATTAAAACCATGCTTACCGATTTTCTGCCATGACTCACGACAGGGATTCTTTGAGTCTATTGCATAGTGGGACCCAATGGTCCAAAACACAGATGCCTTCCCCCCTAAGATCGCCTAGGGGTCCCACACCTGATGACTGGAACTGATGTCCAATCATTTGTCCATTTATGGGCCCTAGCAGGCATGACGACCAGAAGTTACAATTCATGTAACAATTGCCTGATTTCCATCATACTAATTGGATGAGGGCCTAGATGGGGCCCACTCCTCATGGGTCTAGGACCTCATGGGTCGACCATGGGTCTGCCTCTTACCTTATGGTCCTGATCATCCATACAGTGGGCCAGGGGGTCCAACAACCCTCTAACGTCAATTCTGCCATTGACGCCAGCCTCTGTTTCAGCAGATTTTCTTTCATTAGACAATGAATTCTCATGAATCAGCACTCCAATCAATTGTATTATTCCCACAGTCTCTCATATATAATTCCTTGACCCAAAACAGAATTTTTATGTCTACACAAAGGTTGCAAAATCATTGTATACTTATTAATATAGAACAGTTGAATCACATGTTATTATCAATCCTCTTAACTAATCAACTACATATGCTGAACGTATGGCATTCACAGTTGACGGGACATGATTGGTGAAAACTGATAATTTGCATTTAAATGATGTTAACAGGACATGATTGGTGAAAACAGAATTATTCAAGGGTAATTTTCTCAGACGAAGACTTGTGCAGAACCATTGACAATTTATTTTCAATGCAAATAGAATCTAGAAATCAGTACCTTAGAAGAACAAACAATGCACGTCTCTATGGATGTTTATACGTCTCTTCTTCTTCATTTCCGCTGCCCATCTATTTCTTCTTCTCTTTCTCTTCTAACAGTACCTTTCTCTTTCTCTTTCTATTTCTCCTATTTTTTTCGATGAAGATTTGTTTGAGGAAGTTATGCAGTTTGTTTGTTTGGAGGAGAGTCGTTTGTTTGTTTGGAGGAGAGTGGCTTGATGAAGGCAGACATGTGTCTTCATGTAAGGGAGGGTAGGTGTCTTCATTTGAGGAAGAATACATCCCTTTAGTAACACCACTTTTTTTCCAAGTAATTACAAAATAACCTAAGCATGAAGATCTTTTTACCAACCTTGGATCTATGTACAAAAATATGTACATAAGTCCAAGGGTCCAAAATGTCCCAGGATTCAAACACTGCTCTCCCGTATTATATAGATATATCCTATTGAACAAATATGCAGCTGGGGTGCATATCTAACTAGCTCAGATACTCAACAAGTTTATGTTCTATTTCATATGATTCCACTGTCCAATAGTAGTAATCATTTTGTTCCAGCTTAAAAAAAATCCCCTACACTCCTATCCACGAAGGCAGAGAAATTCATATCAAAGTTGTAAATCAACCACCTCCCAATGGTTTGGCTTACGTTGCTGACAGCGAGTCATCTCCCAACTCGACTCCTCCAAAGTCTTTCAGCCCAATTGCTTGCCCAACAGAAGCTGATAGCATCCGAGCCATGTGTCCACACACTGCTAGTGATACCATCACAGCAAGATGGAATGATCAAATCTTTGCTCATGGCCTCTGTGCCTATAAGGCTCACGAGAGTATTCCACTACCGACACACTGGCCTAGTCCATTTGGTTGGTGTGGTGATTCATCTGCATGTCCCCCTTGCAATCTCTACTGAAGTCTGCAGACTCAACAAAGGTCCAAAGTTTGAAGAAGATCCAGATGACGAATACAGCATATCGTATAAATCCGAAGATGATTATGCATTATTTACAGAATTCCCTCAACCGTTAGGATCCCTCTCATCCCTATCTAAGAGAGATAGTGATAAAGAAGATACCATTCCTCTTTCTTCTCTATTCAAGGCCACTGAAGCTCTTTATATTGAAGACAAAATCCTTGTTGACACCAAAAAAAAAGGTGTCACTTTGCCCTTTCAACATCAAGAAAGCTACATGAAGTCGCAACCTACCACAAGCAGGCAATGCTGCTTCAAAAGATCAAATCTTGTCAGAATCAAACAAAAACTGCAAGATCCTTCAAAACAGCCAAAAGAGGAGTACACAAGAAGTTTCGGACCATTTCAAAATCATTTGGCCTAACTTTGCTTCTCCGATAGCTGAACATGAGCTATCGGCGGCGACAGCATCGAAGACACCAAATCTTCAATCAGAGCATGTGGATGGTCCCAAAATACATCCAAAAGGCTCCACGTCAAGTTACAAGTCAAACCGACAACGTTTGACCCTACATCAACCCTCGAATAGCTAAATCAAGCCTCTCAGAGGTGAGAAACACCGAGGCCATCACTCATCAAACAAAGTACATGGGCGGCTTCAAGATACTTACAAAGGGCCACACGTCAAGTTTCAGGTCATTTCAGCAACATTTGACTAGACTTTGACTCTCGGAAGCCAAATCAGGACTCTCGGCGGTGAAGCTCTCCGAGACCATAGTTTCTAAGACAGAGCCTATGGATCATCTTTAAATGACTCCAATAGGTTCCCTGTCAAATTTCAGGTCAATCGGACATCGGTTGGCCGAACATCAAGGCGCGACATCTTCCTCGCGACACAATCAAGTCTACTGGCGACAAGACCCCAAACGGCTTCAAAACTCAAAGAAAAGCCTATGGTTGGTCTTATTTATTGCTTAGGAGGCTTCACCTCAAATTTCAGGTCATTCCGACATCGTTTGACCCAGTTTCAGCTTCTGACGAAAAATTGGCTGCTCTACACTTCAAAGTCTTCGACTTTCTTAGAAAATTGGAAACTTTGCAACCCAAAATGCAATAATTCTCATCAAGTTTTCTACAGGGAAATCAGGTCAATAAATGTGCAAAAATTTCAAGAAAAATACATGAAAAAATACCTCAAAACGGCCGCGAAATGGGACCAAAAGGGGATAATTCCCCTATGGTCGCATCCCGCGACCCTGGCCCATGGTTGCGAGCGACCCTGGCCCATGGTTGCCAGCGACCATGGAGCCCCGAATCCCAGGATCGCACCGGAAATCCCCATTTTTCACGTTTCGAAGCTTCCAACCCCTGTGATTTTCTAAAATTCATACCTTTGAGGCACCAAATCCTTCGACATTCGTCAAAATCACGGATCCGTCTTCAAGAGTATTAAAATCAACATTGATAGCCAACCGGTCGACCAAAAAAGTGCACTTTCTAGCCAATCGATCGAGAAATCGACAGGACAAATGTCACTGGCCTGTTGTTAGCTATCAATGTTTGAAGTTACATGGTCATCTGATGTTGATCAGCATGTAGATCCATCGATGATCATCGCCAAAAAAACTCCAAACGACGCGGCACGACCCCCGACTCTTTAACTGCTCGGCGACCACTTAATGCAATTAATGGGCTA
This sequence comes from Litsea cubeba, assembly GCA_012931725.1. Lineage (NCBI taxonomy): Eukaryota > Viridiplantae > Streptophyta > Magnoliopsida > Laurales > Lauraceae > Litsea > Litsea cubeba. Next base: position 21,540,839 of record CM022950.1, read on the forward strand.
ACTTTATTGTAGTCATTAATTCATTTCTTTGGTCGGCCCAATCATAGGCAAGCATCCAAGAGTTATAAGTCAATTAATTCATGATATTTAAACTATGAAACTCCTCTCATCATGGTGATTAAAGGAGATTAAATGCCCTCAATCTCCACCGGCCAATCAGAAGCCAAGAAAAACGAGTTACAAAATAAAGAAATAAATTTTGTAACTCTTCCATTTATGTAGTTTTATGACAATTAAGGCTCATAAACTCTCCTAAATGGCTACCTAAAAGCCTATAAGTAGGAGAGCACTCCAATCATTCTACTCCACTTCCAAAGCATCAGACACAGATCCGAAAATCCTGAATTCTAAAGTCCAAAAGAAAAGAGAGAAAACTCTGCTGAAGTTCTGCACCGGCCACCACTACAAGGTGACAAAAGTCCCTTAGGGGTACCCCCCAAGGTCCTTGCCTTCTCCTTCTGCCTCCAATGGTTTAGACGTGGTTTTTCAGCTCGTTTACTTAACTTTTTATTGGACATAGGACCTCCTCTTGGTCTTTTTCCTCTAAAATTCTGAGGTTATAGCCAAGCCAACGAATCAAGAGCATCCTTTGTTCTCATCTGCATGGATGATGGCGAAGTCCACACATGGCTTGCGACCGTTAATCTGAACGAGTCCCTCACAATCTCCTGAGAAGTTAGATCCTCCTTTTCTTGTTTTTTATTGTATTTTGTATTTTTCTAAAAGAGACAAAAATCACGACTCTTGTCTTTCATTATTGATAAGAATTGTAAATCGGCTATAAACACCAAAAATCAGCTATAAACTCCAAAAATCGGCTATAAATGCCAAAACATCGCCTTTCACGGAAAATCAAGAAAATGTCTCTTTTCTTAAATATATGTGCAATGAAAAACATGAAAGAAGTTGATTTCCTTTTTACTTGCGAAGGTTGATCTCCGGATCTCCACTTGCTATTCCAAGTAAAATAAAAAATCTGGCACACGCACACAAAAAAATGTTGATACCCGCTTTGCCCCACGGTCATGAAAGGGTCGTACCCCACAGACTCTCACGTCCGCCGACCTCAGTAGCACCCCAAACAGATGCGCGGTCGATCACATGATGATCATGAAAGTTAATTTGATGGAAAGATCCATATGAGGCCTACAGATATGCAAAATCTGGAGTCGATAAGATCATCGTAACCTTTTAGTCCATCACCCTAAAAGTTAATGGTTTAGAGGCATCATTTTATCACGATTTCAATCCAACGGGGAGGAAAAGTTGGATGAGTGTAAACTTGGACTTGTGACTATTCTGAG
>CM022950.1:21542242-21772285 GCA_012931725.1 Litsea cubeba
GTCGTTGGTGCGACTAAATAGATTCAGATCTGTCCCGGATTGGTGTTCGGACAGTCTTTGAACCGTGGACGTAGCCTTTCGGTGAACCACGTTAAATCTGGTGTCCTTGTGTGATTTGATTTGCTTTTGTTGTTAAATTGGACCTGTTTTTAAAGAATCACTGATTCACCCCCCCTCTCAGTGATCGCGATATCTAACACCCCAAGCTTCCATTTGGATATTCCTTCAAAAATCCTTTACAGGAAATCCTTCAACGGAGTACTTCTACGTTGCTTGTCACAACAAGAGGCTGAAGAAACACTCAAAGAAGTTCATGCTGGTCTTTGTGGAGCTCATCAGGCTGGACCTAAGCTCTATGATCAGATAAAAAGGTTAGGATATTACTGGCCTACCATGGTAGCTGATGCAATGCAATTTGCTAAGCGCTGCCAACAATGCCAAGTTCATGGAGATTACATTCACATGCCTCCAGAATGGCTGCATCCTACAGCGATCTCATGGCCTTTCGAAGCCTGGGGTATGGACATCATAGGTCTATTTCTCCCCCTTCAAGCAAAGGTCATCGCTTTTATCTTCGCCGCTACAGATTACTTCTCCAAGTGGTCAGAAGCATTGCGTTTAACGAAATGAAGACCTCATCAGTCCTTTCAGTTCCTGCGCACCAACATCATTTTGTCGTTTCGGCATACCCAAAAGATTCGTCCATGATAACGGGACCACAGTTCCGGGATCATCGATTCTACAGATTCTGCGACAAATACAAAATCCAAAGCTGTCCTTCGACTCCATACAATCCGGCAGCAAACGGGTTAGCAGAAGCTTTAACAAGACACTCTGCAAAATCCTCAAAAAAATGGTCTCTAGTCACAAAAAGAGACTGGAGCGACAAAATGTCCGAAGCTTTGTGGGCCTATCGAACCACCGTTCGAGGACCAACCCATAGCACACATTCTCCTTTGGATCTATGGATGCGAAGCTGTCGTGCCCTTGGAAGTACAAATTCCTTCCTTGAGGGTATCCTTGCAAAATGACATGACTCAAGAAAGCAATGTCAAATTGCGACTCCATGAGCTGGACAATCTCGATGAGAAACGGCTCGAAGCTCAACAAAGCATTGAACTTTACCAAGCACGTTATGGCAGGATCTTTCGATAAAAAGGTCAGGCAACGCGCCTACAAAAAGAGTGACTTGGTTCTTGCGGGTAAAAAGACCAATGGTCTTCGCTCACAAGTCTAAAGGCAAATTTGAGCCAAAATGGGAGGGGACCCTACGTCATCGACAAGGTTTTCTCCAACGGCGCATACGCACTCCTAAACATGGAAGGTGACAGATGTATGCTGCCTATCAACGGCAAGTTCTTAAAGCGGTACTACCCTTGAAGACTTACCCAACTGGGTAAGAGCAATGCCTGTACGACCAAAACCGGTTTCCAGGTACACGCTCGCTAAACCCACCATCTATTTTAGAATTTTCATATCAAATGTTGAAATTTCTAGAAATCTAAAACAATGCTTACTTTTATCGTTTCATTGTTCAAAAAAAAAAATCCAAGTTTAGGAACCTTTCCCTAACTTGACCAAAATTTTCAACCCTTGAACCCAAAATTCATGGTTTGAAACAAAATCCGGATTCAGGGATTTCCACCCTAGTCCACCCTGCCTTTTACCGCCAAAATGGTTTTAGGTCAAAACTTATGACCCTCGTGTCTTTAAACAAAAAAAAAATGGTTTTTCAAAAAAACCGCGAGGAAGCGACGCTTAGTCGATACTCGCACAAATCGGAAGCAAACGAACCACGTTCGACACTTCCAAAATCGCAGGGAAGCGACATTTCGTCGGTACTTGCAAAATCCAAAACTGTGGAAATGCAACATTTCAGTTGATATCCACAACCCAAATTTCAAAGGTTCGAAAAAAAAAACCTAAAAAACTGTGGAGACGCAACATTTCAGTTGATATCCATAACCCAAAAGTTCGAGAAAACCACAAATTTCAAAAATCGTGGGGAAACGACATCAAGTGAGTACCCGCAAAACCAAAACTTTTTGAAAAGCAAGGATGCGACATTCCATCGATACTTGCACCCAAATCCGCGAGGATGCGACATTCCATCGATACTCGCAACCGAATGAGCAAGGATGCGACATTCCATCGATACTTGCAAGAACATTCAGCAGGGAGGCGACTTTTAGTCGATACTTGCATTTTTTGAAAACCAAACCGGCTATAAATGCCATCAAAATAGGCTATAAATGCCACAAACCGGCTATCAATGCCACCAAAACAAAACCGGCTATCAATGCCACAAACAAAACAAAAAAAAAAAAACTTGGATTTCAAAAAAAAAAACGGCTATCAATGCCACCAAAACAAAACAGGCTATCAATGCCACAAAAAACCGGCTATAGATGCCAACAAAACAAACCGGCTATAGATGCCAACAAAACAAACCGGCTATCAATGCCACCAAAACTGGCTATAGATGCCACACAAACAAAAAAAACTCGGCTATCAATGCCACAAGAAAAGCTGGCTCTCATGCCAAAATTGGCTTCCATGCCACAAACAAAAACCTGGCTTTCATGCCAAAACAATTACTTGACAAAAGATTTTCACAAAATGACAACCTTTTGATCAAATCCCATTTAGCAATTACTTTTATCACAAAAAGATTCAAGTGAGCGTAGGGATAACAAAAAAAAAGAGTACCAAAAAAATACATGTGGTACCAAAAAAAAGAAAAGTGCTCACAAGCACTACAAAAAAAAAGTACCAAAAAATACAAGTGGTACCAAAAAAAAAAGAAGAAGAAAAAAAGGATGGTTTCTGTAAAAAAAAAATAATACAGGAGCTCAATCAAAAATGGTCTCCAGCCAAGAGTTCAGCTCCTTAAGCAAGCTTTTGGCCTCATCCGTCAAGGATTCCAAGGCACGCTTCTTCAGGAACCTGCCATGAGATGCTGGGGTGGGCTGACCCTTCTTCTGCACAGGGAAGCTTCCTTCGAGCGGTTTTCCATTGTTTGTCCTCATCAGACTTCCTTTTGAGAACTCGAATGGCATCCGTAACTCGATGAATCAGAGCAGTCTCCCTTTCACGAGCCTCTGTTATTTCAGTCCACTTGGCAGCGACTTGTGCCTGCAGATGCTCAAGACGTTTCCTGGCCTCATCGACCTCCCTATCAAGGATGTTAAGGTCATGTGTCAGCCTAATGATGGTTATCTCTTCTAAGTTCCTCTCTCGGACTGCCTGCTTCTTGCTTTCTGTAGCCTCATCCAGGTCAGATTGAGCCTTATCCGCAGGGTCCAAGAACATCTCCTTGAAGAACTGATCGTCAGGAAAACCCATGGTCTCAAACCACTTGTCACCCAGCTCAATGATCCTATTAACGATCGCCCTGGCATATGTGACATCCAGACCAGCTTCTTCAGCATCACCGAGAATCTCACGCACATGCTGGATCATGCTAAATCCGGCTTCCAAGTGCCCAGAAAAGAGAGTCTCAATCCAAGAGCTCAGAACTCGCACCACCACCTTCTTCGCAAAAAGAAGAGATGGCCCAGCTGAAGATTCGCCCAACTCCGTTGGTCGGCTGCTCATTTCATCATCTGTTGAAAGAGTAACAAAAGAACTCTTTCCAGTTGAAGCTGCTCCTGCTCGGGGAGGAATCTCAGTGCGAGGAATCTCCTCAACATTGTCAGAACTGGTCCCAGGAGTCTCTACCTCTGGATTAACCTCTGGCATCCCTTGCTCTGGAAACAACGGATCCTCCTCTGCCACTTCAAAACCTGCAAAGGAAACACAAAAAGGTATGAATATGATCCTGTTTGAAAATCATTATCAGGGTTATAACTACAAAATACCTTCTTCGACGACTGGCGGAATACTTTCTTCCTCCATGAACTCATCGGAAGCATCATCAACATTTGCGTCCATCGATGGTTCAAAGTCATCAGAACCCTGTGGCAAGTCAGCTGACAAAAAAAAAATGTGTTAGCAAACCAAGTCACAAACTAAAAAAAAAAGAGCAAAAGAAGTCGTACCAATTGGAGATTCTGGATTTACTCCAGAGTCCCTCGGTTCTTCTTCAGGTGCCTCAACAGGATCCATCACCACCTCATCGGTTGGGACCTCAGGCATCACTAAGTCTTCCTCTGCTAAAAAAAAAAAAAAAAAAAAGAAGAAAAGAAGAAACAAGAAGCAAATCATAACATGGAAAAAATCCCATGAAAAGAAATGGAAAGAGAAAAAGGAAGAATCATACCTTCACCGACGGTCTCTTCTTCTCGGCTTCTCTTCTCTGGAGGCTCGTCAGCATCCACTGGCACATCCTCATTGATAGTAAGAGGAACTTCCAAGTCAGGAGAGTCCTCATGCTGCCCCTTACTACGATGATGACTCCTCCCCCTCTTACTCCGGCGGGTTCGCTTCTTTGAAGAACCTGCCCCGCTGTCAGAGTCAGGTTTCCCACTTGACTCCTCACTGGATGGTCTGCTCTTGCCAGTAGACTCCACGGAAGCTTGCCTCTGTGCCGCTTGCATCCAAGCGCCAAGTTCGGCTTCCTCCTGTTCTAGCTGCTCCAAAGCCTCATCAGGTATTTCTCGAACAGCTTCAGAACCAATGACGCCCTGGTCACCGAGAAAGCCTATCTTGTGCTTCTCTCCAGAAAGGAAGGCCCAAACTTCCTCTCGCCGGATGCCATCCGACTTTCCAAGGCCCTTTCCAGATGCCAGCTTCACATCAAGCTCCTTCTTGGAAAGCCCCCGATATGCCGAAAAGCTCTCCGCGAACCACTTCGCAAAGCCGGCAGTCCGGGAAGTCAGCAACACAGGATAAGAAATCATGGCTGTAGTGTCTTCAGCACTATAGAAAGCCCATGCATTTCTCCCGTCCTGTAAGCCTCCAAAGCGCTTCACCATACTTGAAGGCGCTCCAACAACGCCTTGAGAAAAGCCCAGCTGCAAAGCAAAGCGAGAAGGTACATACGGCTGGATGTCGACGAAAAGATGTCTGCGGTACACCATTGTGCCGACACGTATGCTGAAAAGCCACTCTCTCTCTGCATTTGTCAAGGAATAATGCCTTCCCGACCCTGCCCTGGTAGAGTCTCGGGAGGCACCAAAATCAAAAGCCTTCTTCCGCAACTCCGGAGAAAGCTTCACTGAAGACTGCCCCATCTCGACGTCCCTGAACCGTCGGATCCTCATGCGGGCAAACAAAAGTGATTCGGAAACGGCTTTGCCCTTAGCCAGTCGAATCATCAGAGGATCATCATCCTGTGCAGCACCCAGCCGATGGAAGCCAGGACAGGGGTATACATACCACGAATAAAAGATATGGGTTGAAAATACCCTATTCATGGGAAGCCCAAGCCGAACTAGAAAAGCAGCAGCCTGCAGTTCGGTACACAGGTAGGAGTAAAGAGCTGGCACCAAAGCAAGCTGCTCTCCAAACGCCATCTGACAAGCCGGAAAAATACAATGCGGCCTGATGTGCGTTCCATCTCCTCCAGCAAAAACAGCCTCACCAAGCCAATAAGTGAGGTAAACAGCGAGATCTCTCCGCAGTGCAATGTCAGGACATATGGCGTTTGTACTTGCACAGAAATCTCTCAACTCTTCTTGCATGGCCAAGATCTTCTTTGAACTTGGATCCTGAGCTCCGGCTTCTTGGGTCACGCTATCAGAAGACTCCCTGCTATCAAAAAAGTTGGGGAATGAAGAGCTAAAACTCTTCCAACTGCTGGATCTAACTTTCAAACCCTCCTTCTCCTTCAAAAAATCATAGAAGGCGACGAGCTGAAAGTATAGAAGCCTGAACTCCTTAGACTGCCCCTCGAGGACGCTGTCAATCGGCATAAACTCCTCATAGAGTTTGCCGAGGATGGGCAATCCAGTAATGGCGCTCAGCTCCTTCAAAGAAAAACCAATCTCGCCATTCGTCACAACGAAGGTATTGGTTTGTGGGAGGAATGACTCCAGCATAGGCATGAAGGCCTCGTCGGAAAAGATCACGGTCTCCCTAAAGGCGCGGACCGCATCAAAAATCCCGGCTTCCTTCAAAACGGCGCCACTAATCAGCAGGACGCGATCAGTCCATGACTTCCATTCGGAGTCGGCATTGAAACGGCCTCGAAGTCGAAAAGGCTTGATCCAATTGCTGCCGTCACCACTGAAAATACCAAGGCCCACCGGTCTCAAATCGACCGACGGATAATCAGAGCCCTGGTAGCCGCTGGATGGCATCAACAGGTCCATGTCAACAGGCGACCTCTCCGTATATCCAGGAGAACCGCCAACAAAAACCCCAGTCTTGATTACATTTGTCCTTCTCACCCAACTTGGAGGATCTTCCCTCTTAGGGCACGTGGGGGCAAGGCTCAGAATCGAGACGGTGCGATCAAACGTCGACCGGGTAGCAACAATCTTCTTCTCACCATCTGCTGTGAAAGAAAACTGAAAACATCTCCTCTGGTATGTCATGTCATCAGGGACTGCATCACCAAAGAAGAAGGTAGGCTTGGGCAAAACGCTCTGATCTTCCATCACCCATGGACGACTGCTTACCATGATCTTATAGAATTCCTCTCCCTTGAGAGCGATCAGTCGCTGCCTCATCTCATCTCTGTTGAGGGAGTCGCACTCTTCCAGATTTCTCTCAACATACTGGACCTTCTCAAAAGCCTGCTGAACGGCCGGATTAGAAGATCTAGAAGATAGACGAGGTACGCTTGTAGCAGGCTCTTTACCCTTGTTCGCTCTGGAGGAACCGCCTGAAAAGGACGGAAAAGAAAAAGATCAAACATCAAAATGACAGAATCTCGCTAAAAAAAAATCTGGCGAAATTTTGACATGATGACGGGGCAATTCCGAAGAAAAGGAACTATCCCAAAAGAAGTAAGAAAGCTTGAAGATGGGCTCAACATCGCTGCGAGCTCCGAAACACCAAACTTTCGAAACCTAAAAGTCTCCGCAAAATCAGGAAGGGCTCAACATCACTGCGAGCTCCAAATTCCCAAATTTGCGAAAACTTTCAGGTATGCTATCACATCATGCTACAAATTTAATTTACAAATTAAAGGCATGCATGAACATCTAGGTTTGCCAAAAAAGAGGGGCATTATCATGATGAGCAAAACAAAAAGAAAAGAAAAGAAACTTTCTCTAAAAAAAAAAAGAGGGGAAAGAAAACAAAAAAAAATAGAAAAAAGAAACTCTCTCAAAAAAAAAAGGGGAGGGAAAGAAAAAAAAAAGAGAAAAAAAAAATAAAGGGGCTGGCCCACAGGCCACGTGGCCGTACGGCCAGATCCGTACGGATCTGTCCGTACGGCCCACAAAAAAAAAAACATGAAAAAAAAGAAAGAAAAGAAAGCAAAAAAAAAACCCGTGTGAAAAAAAAAGGGGGGCAAACACGTGGAAAAGAAAAAAAAAAGAGAAGAAAAGAAAAGAAAGAAACAAAAAAAAAGAAAGAACTTTATTTTTCCTACAATGGAGTTTTCTTGAAAAAAAGGAGAACTTACTTGAAGCCATTGATGGAGAAGAAGAAGAAAAGTCTTGAAGATCTTGAAGAAGAAGAACTCTTGGTCTTGAAGCCCTCTTGAGATTATTGCAAAAGAAAGTAATAAGAGCAAGAGATCCAACCTTCTCCTTGCTTTTATAGAGGAGAGCAAACCAAAGAAGGAAAGAAGAAAGAGGTAAGTGTTACTAATTAGTAACCTTACCAAAAGAAAGAGATTAGAAAGATTCTTTCCCAAAAGAAAGATATCTTGAAGGATTTTCTCCCAAAAAGAAATCTATGACGGATTCTTTCCCAAAAGAAAGATATCTTGAGATATCCTATCCCAAAATAAAGGGATCATGAGAGATTCTCTCCAAGTAAAGATATTCTTAGATATTCTCTATCCAAATGAGATATTCTTGGATATTCTTTACAAAAATGACACCATATGAGATCTAAGCCATTTCAAAAGCTTAAGGTCCCATGGGTTAGCCCATATGAGCCAGGTTTGACCACCTAGGCACACAAAAAAAAAAAAAAAAATTTGGGCTTTTAGTCAAAGAGAAATCCCTCTTACCAATAGCATACAAAAATGGTTTCATGCCTCTTTTGAGTTGATTGGACCATACAAAAGAAAATTCCAAGCCCCATGAGCTTCCAGAAATCAAACCATCTAGCCTCATCTACCAAATTGAGCCAAAATCTTGAAATTGACATTCCACAAAAATCAAACCAAATCCTGGTCCCCTAACTTGCCACATACAGCCTGTTAGGTCACAAGACCAAAACCAAAAACCAAAACCTGATCCCCTAACTTGCCACATACAGCCTGTTAGGTCACAAGATCAAAACCAAAATTGATCCCCCAACATTCCACATACAGCTTGTTGGGTCACACGATCAAAACCAAACCCAACCCCCTAACCTGCCACATATAGCCTGTTAGGTCACAAGGTCAAAACCCAAATCCACATCCCTGATGTCATCTTCAAAACTTTGCCTCGAGATGGTACGTGATCCCTTTCACTACCATAAAATTCCCCTGGAAGCTCAAAAGGCTACAAATACCAAAAAGAAAGACTGCTCAAAGACTCTTGGTCAAGTCACAGGCTCTCCTTCAAAAATCTCTTCGAGGCACATCGACTACAAAAGTTAAGCAACTCGCCGCTGTACCTCGAGGGGGCATTTGTTGACACCAAAAATGTCACTTTGCCTCATCAAGATCCAAAGAGCTACATGAAGTCGCAACCTGCCATAAATAGGCAATGCTGCTTCCAAAAATCAAATCTTGTCAGAATCAAACAAAAACTGCAAGATTCTTCCAGACAGCCAAAAGAGTACACAAGAAGTTTCGGGCCATTTCAAAATCATTTGGCCTAACTTCGCTTCTCCGACAGCTGAAAAGGAGCTCTCGGCGGCAAAGCTCTCTGGGACCATGGTTTCCAAGATAGAGCCTATGGGTCATCTTAAAATGACTCCAATAGGTTCCCTGTCAAATTTCAAGTCAATCGGACACCGGTTGACCGCACATCAAACCGCGACATCTTCATCGCGACAAAAAGTAAGTCTACTGGTGATAGGACCCCAAACGGCTTCAAAACTCAAACAAAAGCCTATGGTTGGTCTTATTTATTGCTCAGCAGGCTTCACACCAAATTTCAGGTCATTCCGACATCGTTTGACCCAGTTTCAGCTTCTGACGGAAAATCGGCAGCTCTACGCGACAAAGTCTTCGGCTTTCTCAGGAAATTGGAAAATTTGCAAAATAAAATGCAAGGATTCTCATCAGGTTTCCTACAAAGAAATTAGGCCAATAAATGGTCAGAATGTCAAGGAAAAGTACAGGAGAAAAAAGAATCAAAAAACAGCAAAAACGGACACAAAACGGGACACAAAAGGGGGAAAACCCCCCCAGGGTCGCAGGCCCCTGCGACCCTGGGCCAGGGTCGCCGGCGACCTTGGAACCCGGGGTCGCCGGGAAGGCCCCGGAAACCCCGGTTTTCGCCGTTTTTTTCGCGATTCGAAGAGCCCAGCCTCTGGTACTTTCCAAAATTCATGTTTTTGAGACACCAAGTCCTCTGACATCCGTCCAAAACACGGGTCAATCATCAAGAGTATCGAAAACAATATTGATCGCCACCCGGTCAACCAAAAAACGTGTGCTTTCTACCCGACCGATCGAGAAATCGACAGGACAGATGGCACCGACCCGCTGTTGGCAACAAACACCTGAAATTATATAGTCATCTGATGTCGATCTACATGAAGATCCATCGATGATCATCGACAGAAGAATCCCAAAAGACGTGGCACGGCCCGCGACTCTTCAGCTGCTCGGCGACCACTTAATGCGATTAATTGACTAACTTTATTACAGTCATTAATCCATTTCTTTGGACGGCCCAATCAGAAGCAAGCATTCGGGAGTTACAAGTCAAGAGATTCATGGCATTTAACCCATGAAACTCCTCCCATCATGGCGATTAAAGGCGATTAAATGCCCTCAATCTCCTCCGGCCAATCAGAAGCCAAGAAAAAGGAGTTACAAAATAAACAATTCAATTTTGTAACTCCTCCCATTATGCGGCTTAATGACAATAAAAGCCCATAAACCCACCTAAAAGGCTACCTAAAAGCCTATAAATAGGAGGGCTCTCCAAGAAGAAAGTATAGTCACAGAGCATCAGAAAAAAAGCACAAACAGACAGACAGAAGCACAGAAATCCAGAGAAAGGAAAAAGAGAGAAAACTCTGCGGAAGTTCTACACCGGCCACCGCAACAAGGTGACAAAAGTCCCTTGGGGGGTACCCCCCCCAAGGTCCTTGCCTTCTCCTCCTGCCTCCAATGGCTTAGATATGGCTTTTCAGCCCGTCTACTCGGCTTTTTATTGGACATAGGACCTCCTTTTGGTCTTTGTCCTCTAAAAACCCGAGGTTATAGCCAAGCCAAGCGAATCAATAGCATCCTCTGTTCTCATCTGCATGGATGATGGCGAAGCCCACATATGGCTTGTGACCGTCAATCTAAACGGGTCCCCCACAATCTCCTGAGAAGTTAGATCCTCCTTTTCTTGCTTTTCATTGGAGTTTGTATTTTTTCAAAAGAGACAAAAATCACAATTCTTGTCTTTCATTATTGATAAGGATTGTAAAATCGGCTATAAAAGCCAAAATCGGCTATAAACGCCAAAAATCGGCTATAAACGCCAAAATCGGCTATAAATGCAAAAAAAAATCGCCTTTCACGGCAAACCAAAAAAAATGTCTCTTTTCTTAAATATATGTGCAATGGAAAACTTGAAAGAAGTTGATTTCCTTTTTACTTGCGAAGGTTGATCTCCGGATCACCACTTGCAATTCCAAGTAAAAATAGAAAATCTGGCACACCCACAAAAAAAAAAGAAATGTTGATGCACGCCCCTGCCCCCCGGTTACGAAAGGGTCGGAACCGACGGACTCCCACGTCCGCCGACCTCGGTAGGAACCCGAGCATCGGGGCGCGGTCCGTCACCTACAATCACGTTGAATTAAGGCAGACTTATTTGGATTATCACTATCTGGATACACATCCAGTGGTAGTCCAATCACTGATTGGTTTGGCCTCATATGACAAATAACCTTTAACTCCTAGGGAGAGGTTATTACCATCTTATGTCAAGTGTATAACCTTCTCTTATGAAATTTCCCAGAATGTCTATGATTAAGTCCTCCGAAGGGAAGAGACTTTTATCCTTTCTAGAAGTGACCTTTAGTAAAGAGCTCCACCGAAGGGATGGCCGCTCCCACCAACACTTCATTGACATTCTATAGAAGTGATCTTTAGTAAAGAACTCCACCGAAGGGATGGCCGCTCCTACTAACACCTCATTACGAATATTCACATTAGTTCACTCATTAACCCATCAAAGCGGTCTTTAGTAAAAAACTCCACCGAAGGGATGGCCGCTCCTACTAACACTTTAATGAGATAACATGAACCGAAAATGGAAGGCCGTGGGGTCTTTCCTAAAACCCCTCTCCCACTTGATTATTTATCACTAGGGTTTATACTTTTTGACCTTTACATTGTTTTACTCAAAAAGCTCTTTTTAAATCTAGCAAACTTGGTTAATTAAATTTATGACTTAAGTCATCTTAAAATCAAATAACCTTTGCTTTAAAACATTTGAGCAAATCCCTTCAAAGAGTCAAAAACCCATCTTGGGTTATGAAAACCCATAGGTAGCATCTAATTAGATTTTAGTTTAGCCTTCTTTGGAAACCAAGGGTACCAAGATGAACTAAACCCTATCCAATTTTAAAACTTAGACAAATAGAAGGTGCTGGTCTAAGTTCCGTTTAAAATAATTTGCCAAACTAAAAACAATCTAATACAATAAAGATGCCAATTTTAGAACCTAATGGTGGCCATGTTTCTAGGTGACAATTATAGCAATTATATAAAGCACTCATGCATGCATTCCATATATAAAAGCAAATAAAAGTATGCAATCCTTGATGGCTCCTTGCTCTTCGGACTTCTAATCCTTATCGAACTAGGACATCAAGAATAGGTCTCATCTTTCACCAAGAAGTCTTGTCTCCTCCACCACTAAGGAATCCGGTTACTTGCAACCTTTCTTGAAACTTTCTTCTTCTTGCTTGATCCAATAAATTAAATTTATACAAGCAAACCCATAAAAAACAAAAACCCAAATTACATTGGAGATACCTATGCTTTTCAAGAAAGCTTACATCAAGACTAGTTGGAATAAAAGTAAAGAAAGAATTACAACTTCCTATGATTGCTAAACGCGCAATCGTACACTTTCCAACTAATGAAAAAGCATCCAAATCCACATAACAATCATGCGAACCATCAAGGATGCAATACATGGCTGCAAACAAAGAGGTTAGTGCATGCAAACTTACTATGTGCATCATTAAACAAATCTGGAAAATAAATTCCAGCAATGTTAATGAAACTTGCACACAACATGCATCAAAACATAACTTTAATAGGGTGCCACCATACCCATAATCAATCTAGGATTAATTATACACAGCATGGGATCATGATTTCACATGGAGTGGCTCTGATACCACTGAAAGAAACTACGATTCAGATCTGAATTAGCGGAAGATATTCATGGCTAATTTGTAACATGACAGATTTTAAAAATCTGATTTGGCCAGCATAAATCAGCCATATAGATCGCATGAGAACTCCATGAATTCATGACCAACAAGTGTATAATTAAAGGAGAATGAAGAAGACTATTACCTCGAAGATTTACAGACTTCAAATCTCTGGAAAAATAGATCCAAAGGCCCGAACTCAGACTTGCAATAAGCAAACAAGTTGCTGGAATTTTCTGCACAAGTATTGCCTTTGATCTTCTCCTCTATCTCACTTCCAAATCTGATTGGCTAAGATGGTGGGATCTTAATCTAGGAATTAAGAACTATTTCTCCAAGGAAAAATCTCAGACCTTAAGCTCTCATCTATCAAGAAGAGAACCTCCAAAGGGCTGGACGTGTGGCTCTCCTTGTGCTCTCTAAAGTGTTGGACGTCCAAGAGGGGTTTGGGTTTCATTTATAGAAACTTTGAGGAAACCTTTCCTAAAAGTTTATCTCTCCTAATTCTCATGGATGTCCTAAAAGGAAAGACTTATTTCCTTTAAGAAACACTCCAATTAGAAAAGGAAACTAAAAGGAACTTCCCATGCAATTAGTAATCCTAGTTGTAGAACACTTACTAATTTTAAGTTCCTAATCCAAAAAGGAAACTTTCTCATAGGAATACTAATCCAAAGAGGAGTCCAACTTTCCAAGTATAGAGTCCTACTCAAAGTTGGAAACCTTACCCATGGAAATCCTATTATGGATGCCTCACATATTAATGCACACCATGGCCCACATACAATTTATCTAGAGTTAAATTCATGTATGCCATCAAAGGCCTATTTGAATTTAAACTCAAAATTATTTTTCCACTAAAATAATTCATCCTTATGTTATCTAAACATTTTAGGAAACCATGCCAATCTTGGAAAGTGACTAGAGAAGGGACCAAAAGACATATTTGCCATTGGCTCCCAAAATGACCAAAATGTCCATGCTAAACCCATAGCAACATTAAGACCATTTTAACCTTAACTCATTCCACTAAAGAGTTATGGTTGAACTCCAAGGACAAATATATAATATAATAAGCTCGTCATAAAATGACGGTTGTCTTCGACCTACTACGTGTAATGACCTGAATGCCCCTCTATGTAACATCCATAATCGAGTCAGGTTATCACATGTACTATCAACCTTCCTGATTACATCTAAACCTTAGAACTTCATATCCTTAACATAATCATCATTCAAATATCATTCTCTTGATCCAGGGAGCGACCCACAAGTTCAATATTCATATGGAACATCCATATACTAAGATCTTAGATTTTGATGATTAATCGGATAATTCTAAGGGGACGATTATTCCATCATCAGATGGCATAGATTCTATATTGCATCTGCACGTCCCAACTGATCAAGTCCGAGTACCCAAAACACAGAGCTGTTGACCCATGAAAAGAATCTCACCCATAGCGAATTAAAGCACAAGAACTTGACTTCGTCAGTTCATCCACAAATGCTCAAGATTAAGAGCACCGGTCACTCAGTAGCATGAGGTGACTTGATCTCTTTCTATGATAGTACTATTTTAGAGATCACACCTACCATGGTCCTGTTCAATGCATTGCATATGCACTAATGAGATGAATCCGGGAAAGCCCTCCCATGACTTAGGTAAGTCACCCTGAATACAGGAGAGTCTCTCATTATAACTTCTACCAAGATGAAGTGCCCAGCTCTATCTTTTAGTTATGAACAAATATGATGTTTCTGGTTGTCCATGAATTAGACTTATCTGTGTGTAGACACTACACACCTAATTCATTTACTAGAAACAATAGGCCTTACACAACTATACATATATACATGTTTAAGCATAAAAGAGTCTTTCCATTAAATAACCAGTAAATATCCAGTAACAAAAGATGAGAGTGCAGCTAGTGGGCTTTAGGGCATACACCAATCCCAACATCACTGGTATGTGGAAAAATCCACCCAGATGAACCAGGAAACTAGTAAAACTAAGTTTTGGTTTTCGTTCATATTTTCAATAAAATCGTACAAAAAATTAGCAAATAATAGCTTCGCATTTAAAACTTTTGAAAATATATATAATTCTCTATCGAATAATCTGGTCCACCTAGACTTAGCAAAAATGCAGGTTTCAACTTAAGGCGACGATGACGGCTTTCGCACTACTGTTTTTTAAAAGGCTGGAAATTTTCATTTCTAGACTCGGTTACATAGATATTGGGGAGCACACCCAAATCTTATGTGACTTCATTCACCGTCCCCAACAATAGGCAGCCCTTTTCATGCCATGAAGACTTTGCACTGTTGTTTTTCAAAAGTCCAGAAATTTTCATTTATAGACTCGGTTACATAGATATTGGGGAGCATTGTTGGGATTGGTGTATGCCCTAACGCCCACTAGCTACACTCTCATCTTTTGTTACTGGATATTTACTGGTTGTTTAATGGATTTGACTCTTTTCTGCTTAAACATGTATATATGTATGGTTGTGTAAGGCCCATTGTTTCTAGTAAATGAATTCGGTATGTAGTGTCTACACACAGATAGGTCTAATTCATGGACACTGGAAACAACATATTTGTTCATAACTGAGAGATGGAGCTGGGCACTTCATCTTGGTATAAGTTATAATGAGAGACTCTCTAGTATTCAGGGTGACTTACCTAAGTCATGGGAGGTCTTTCCCGGATTTATCTCATTAGTGCATATCCAATGCATTGAACAGGACCATGGCAGGTGTGATCTCTAAAATAGTACTATCACTGAGAGAGATCAAGTCCCCTCATGCTACTGAGTGACCAGTGCTCTTAATCTTGAGCATTTGTGGCTGAATTGACGAAGTCAAGTTCTTGTGCTTTAATTCACTGTGGGTGAGATTCTTTTCATGGGTCAACAGCTCTGTGTTTTGGGTACTCGGACTTGATCAGTTGGGATGTGCAGATGCAATATAGAATCTATGCCATCTAATGATGGAATGATCGTCCCCTTAGAATTATCCGATTAATCATCAAAATCTAAGATCTTAGTATATGGATGTTCCATATGAATATTGAACTTGTGGGTCGCTCCCTGGATCAAGAGAATGATATTTGAATGATGATTATGTTAAGGATATGAAGTTCTAAGGTTTAGATGTAATCAGGAAGGTTGATAGTACATGTGATAACCTGACTCGATTATGGATGTTACATAGAGGGGCATTCAGGTCATTACACGTAGTAGGTCGAAGACAACCGTCATTTTATGACGAGCTTATTATATTATATATTTGTCCTTGGAGTTCAACCATAACTCTTTAGTGGAATGAGTTAAGGTTAAAATGGTCTTTATGTTGCTGTGGGTTTAGCATGGACATTTTGGTCATTTTGGGAGCCAATGGCAAATATGTCTTTTGGTCCCTTCTCTAGTCACTTTCCAAGATTGGCATGGTTTCCTAAAATTTTTAGATGACATTTGGATGAATTATTTTAGTGGAAAAATAATTCTGAGTTTAAATTCAAATAGGCCTTTGATGGCATACATGAATTTAATTCTAGATAAATTATTAGTGGGCCATGGTGTGCATTATCATGTGGGACGTCCAAAATGGGATTTCCATGGGTAAGGTTTCCAATTTTGAGTAGGTCTCTCTACTTGGAAGGTTGGACTCCTCTTTGGATTAGTATTCCCATAAGAAAGTTTCCTTTTTGAATTAGAAACTTAAATTAGTAAGTGTTGTACAACTAGGATTACTAATTGCCAAAGTTTGTGGGAAGTTCCTTAGTTTCCTTTTCTAATTGGAGTGTTTTTTAAAGGAAATAAATCTTTAGATTATACTTTCCTTTTAGGACATCTATGAGAATTAGAAGAGATAGCTTTTTAGGAAAGCAATCCACAAAGTTTCTATAAAAGGAACCATACTCCCCCTTGGACGTCCAACATAGAAAGAGAAGATACTCCCACACGTCCAGCCCTTGGGTTGTTTCTTCTTCATTGAAGAAACTTCAAGGTCTGAGATTTTTCCATAGAAAAAGATTCTCAAATCCCTAGATTAGGATCCCACCATCTTAGCCAATCAGATTTGGAGGTGAGATAGAGAAGAAGATCAAAGGATATACTACTGCAGAAAATTCCAGCAATTTGTTTGCTAATTGCAAGTCTGAGTTCGGCCCTTTGCATCTATTATTTCAGAGATTTGAAGTCTACAAATCTTCAAGGTAATAGTCTTCTTGATTCTCCTTTAATAATACACTTGTTGGTCATGAATTCATGGAGTTCTTTTGCAATCACTATGGCTGATTTATGCTGCCCAAATCAGATTTTTGAAAATCTGTCATGTTACAAATTAGCCATGAATGTCTTCCGCTAGTGATGTTCATATCTGAATCGTAGTTTCTTTCAAGCATACCCAAATCTTACGTAACTTCGTTCAAGGTCCCCAACAATAGGCAGCCCTTTTCATGTGCCCAAATTGATTCACTAGCATGTGGAAAAATCAACGCAGATGAACCAGGAAACTAGTAAAACTAAGTTTTGGTTTTCGTTCATATTTTCAATCAAATCGTCCAAAAAATTAGCAAATAATAGCTTCGCATTTGAAACTTTTGAAAATATAAATAATTCTCTATCGAATAATCTAGTCCACCTAGACCTAGCAAAAATGAAGGTTTCAACTTAAGGCGAAGATGACGGCTTTCGCACTACTATTTTTTAAAAGGCCGGAAATTTTTCATTTTTCTAGACTCGGTTACATAGATATTGGGGAGCAAGAATCTTACGTAACTTCGTTCACAGTCGCCAACAATAGGCAGCCCTTTTCATGTGCCCGAATTGATTCACTGGTATGTGGAAAAATCCACCCAGATGAACCAGGAAACTAGTAAAACTAAGTTTTGGTTTTCGATCATATTTTTAATCAAATCGTCCAAAAAATTAGCAAATAATAGCTTCACATTTAAAACTTTTAAAAATATATATAATTCTCTATCGAATAATCTGGTCCTCCTAGACTTTGCAAAAATACAGGTTTCAACTTAAGGTGTCGATGACGGCTTTCGCACTACTGTTTTTTAAAAGGCCAGAAGTTTTTCATTTTTCTAGACTCAGTTACATAGATATTGGAGAGCATACCCAAATCTTACGTAACTTCGTTCACGGTCCCCAACAATAGGCAGCCCTTTTCATGTGCCCGAATTGACTCACTGGTATGTGGAAAAATTCACCCAGATGAACCAGGAAACTAGTAAAACTAAGTTTTGATTTTCGTTCATATTTTCAATCAAATCGTCTAAAAAATTAGCAAATAATAGCATCGCATTTAAAACTTTTGAAAATATATATAATTCTCTATCGAATAATCTGGTGCACCTAGACTTACCAAAAATGCAGGTTTCAACTTAAGGCGACGATGACGGGTTTCGCACTACTGTTTTTTAAAAGGCCGGAAATTTTCATTTCTAGACTCGGTTACATAGATATTGGGGAGCATACCCAAATCTTATGTGACTTCGTTCACGGTCCCCAACAATAGGCAACCCTTTTCATGCCATGAAGACTTTGCACTGTTGTTTTTCAAATGTCCAGAAATTTTCATTTCTAGACTCGGTTACATAGAGATTGGGGAGCATTGTTGGGATTGGTGTATGCCCTAAAGCCGACTAGCTACACTCTCATCTTTTGTTACTGGATATTTACTGGTTTTTTAATTGATTTTACTCTTTTTTGCTTAAACATGTATATATGTACGGTTGTGTAAGGCCCATTGTTTCTAGTAAATGAATTCGGTATGTAGTGTCTACACACAGATAGGTCTAATTCATGGACACTGGAAACAAGATATTTATTCATAACTGAGAGATGGAGCTGGGCACTTCATCTTGGTATAAGTTATAATGAGAGACTCTCCTGTATTCAGGGTGACTTACCTAAGTTATGGGAGGTCTTTCCCGGATTTATCTCATTAGTGCATATGCAATGCAATGAACATGACCATGGTAGGTGTGATCTCTAAAATAGTACTATCACTGAGAGATATCAAGTCACCTCATGCTACTGAGTGACCAGTGCTCTTAATCTTGAGCATTTGTGGATGAACTGACGAAGTCAAGTTCTTGTACTTTAATTCACTGTGAGTGAGATTCTTTTTTCATGGGTCAACAGCTCTGCGTTTTGGGTACTCGGACTTGATCAGTTGGGACATGCAGATGCAATATAGAATCTATGCCATCTAATGATGGAATGATCGTCCCCTTAGAATTATCCGATTAATCATCAAAATCTAAGATCTTAGTATATGGATGTTACATATGGATATTGAACTTGTGGGTCGCTCCCTGGACCAAGAGAATGATATCCGGATGATGATTATGTTAAGGATACGAAGTTCTAAGGTTTAGATGTAATCGAGAAGGTTGATAGTACATGTGATAACCTGACTCGATTGTGGATGTTACATAGAGGGGCATTCAGGTCATTACACTTAGTAGGTTGAAGACAACTGTCATTTTATGACGAGCTTACTGTATTATATATTTGTCCCTGGAGTTCAACCATAACTCTTTAGTGGAATGAGTTAAGGTTAAAATGGTCTTTATGTTGCTATGGGTTTAGCATGGACATTTTGGTCATTTTGGGATCCAATGGCAAATATGTCTTTTGGTCCCTTCTCTAGTCACTTTCCAAGATTGGCATGGTTTCCTAAAATTTTTAGATGACATTTGGATGAATTATTTTAGTGGAAAAATAATTTTGAGTTTAAATTCAAATAGGCCTTTGATGGCATACATGAATTTAATTCTAGATAAATTATTAGTGGGCCATGGTGTGCATTATCATGTGGGACGTCCAAAATGGAATTTCCATGAGTAAGGTTTCCAATTTTGAGTAGGTCTCTCTACTTGGAAGGTTGGACTCATCTTTGGATTAGTATTCACATAAGAAAGTTTCCTTTTTGAATTAGAAACTTAAATTAGTAAGTGTTGTACAACTAGGATTACTAATTGCCAAAGTTTGTGAGAAGTTCCTTAGTTTCCTTTTCTAATTGGAGTGTTTTTAAAAGGAAATAAATCTTTAGATTATACTTTCCTTTTAGGACATCTATGAGAATTAGAAGAGATAGCTTTTTAGGAAAGCAATCCACAAAGTTTCTATAAAAGGAACCATACTCCCCCTTGGACGTCCAACATAGAAAGAGAAGATACTCCCACACGTCCAGCCCTTGGGTTGTTTCTTCTTCATTGAAGAAACTTCAAGGTCTGAGATTTTTCCATAGAAAAAGATTCTCAAATCCCTAGATTAAGATCCCACCATCTTAGCCAATCAGATCTGGAAGTGAGATAGAGAAGAAGATCAAAGGCAATACTACTGCAGAAAATTCCAGCAATTTGTTTGCTAATTGCAAGTCTGAGTTCGGCCCTTTGGATCTATTATTTCAGAGATTTGAAGTCTACAAATCTTCAAGGTAATAGTCTTCTTGATTCTCCTTTAATTATACACTCGTTGGTGATGAATTCATGGAGTTCTTTTGCGATCACTATGGCAGATTTACGCTGCCCAAATCAGATTTTTTAAAATCTGTCATGTTACAAATTAGCCATGAATGTCTTCCGCTAGTGATGTTCATATCTGAATCGTAGTTTCTTTCAAGCATACCCAAATCTTACGTAACTTCGTTTACGGTCCCCAACAATAGGCAGCCCTTTTCATGTGCCCGAATTGATTCACTAGCATGTGGAAAAATCAACTCAGATGAACCAGGAAACTAGTAAAACTAAGTTTTGGTTTTCGTTCATATTTTCAATCAAATTGTCCAAAAAATTAGCAAATAATAGCTTCGCATTTAAAACTTTTGAAAATATATATAATTCTCTATCGAATAATCTGGTCCACCTAGACTTAGCAAAAATGCAGGTTTCAACTTAAGGCGACGATGACGGCTTTCGCACCACTGTTTTTTAAAAGGCCAGAAATTTTTCATTTTTCTAGGCTCGGTTACATAGATATTAGGGAGCATACCCAAATCTTACGTAACTTCGTTCACGGTCCCCAACAATAGGCAGCCCTTTTCATGTGCCCGAATTGATTCACTGGTATGTGGAAAAATCCACCCAGATGAACCAGGAAACTAATAAAACTAAGTTTTGGTTTTCAATCAAATCGTCAAAAAAATTAGCAAATAATAGCTTCGCATTTAAAACTTTTGAAAATATATATAATTCTCTATCGAATAATCTGGTTCACCTAGACTTTGCAAAAATGCAGGTTTCAACTTAAGGCGACGATGACGGCTTTCGCACTACAGTTTTTTAAAAGGCCGGAAATTTTCATTTTTCTAGACTTGGTTACATAGATATTGGGGAGCATAGCCAAATCTTACGTAACTTCGTTCACGGTCCCCAACAATAGGTAGCCCTTTTCAAGTGCCCGAATTGATTCTCTGGTATGTGGTAAAATCCACCCAGATGAACCAGGAAACTAGTAAAACTAAGTTTTGGTTTTCGTTCATATTTTCAATCAAATCGTCCAAAAAATTAGGAAATAATAGCTTCGGATTTAAAACTTTTGAAAATATATATAATTCTCTATCGAATAATCTGGTGCACCTAGACTTAGCGAAACTGCAGGATTCAACTTAAGGCGACGATGAGGGCTTTCGCACTATTGTTTTTTAAAAGGCCGGAATTTTTTAATTTTTCTTGACACGGTTACATAGAAATTGGGGAGTATACCCAAATCTTACGTAACTTCGTTCATGGTCCCCAACAATAGGTAGCCCTTTTCATGTGCCTGAATTGATTCACTCGCATTTGGAAAAATCCACATAGATGAATCAGGAAACTAGTAAAACTAAGTTTTGGTTTTCGTTCATATTTTCTATCAAATCGTCCAAAAAATTAGCAAATAATAGCTTCGCATTTAAAACTTTTGAAAATATATATAATTCTCTATAGAATAATCAGGTCCACCTAGACTTAGCAAAAATGCGGGTTTCAACTTAAGGCGACGATGACGGCTTTCGCACTACTGTTTTTTAAGAGGCCGGAAATTTTTTATTTTTCTAGACTCGGTTACGTAGATATTGGGGAGCATACCCAAATCTTACGTAATCTCGTTCACGGTCCCCAACAATATGCAGCCCTTTTCATGTGCCCGAATTGATTCACTGGTATGTGAAAAAATCCACCCAGATGAACAAGGAAACTAGTAAAACTAAGTTTTGGTTTTCGTTCATATTTTCATTCAAATCATCCAAAAAATTAGCAAATAATGGCTTCGCATTTAAAACTTTTGAAAATATATATAATTCTCTATCGAATAAACTGGTCTGCCTAGACTTAGCAAAAATGCAGGTTTCAACTTAAGGGGACGATGACGGCTTTCGCACTACTGTTTTTTAAAAGGCCGGAAATTTTCATTTCTAGACACGGTTACATAGATATTGAGGAGCATACCCAAATTTTACGTGACTTCGTTCACGGTCCCCAACAATAGGCAGCCCTTTATATGTGCCCGAATTTATTCACTGGTATGTGGAAAAATCCACCAAGATGAACTTGGAAACTAGTAAAACTAAGTTTTGGTTTTCGTTCATATTTTCAATCAAATCGTTAAAAAAATTAGCAAAAAATAGCTTCGCATTTAAAACTTTTGAAAATATATATAATTCTCTACCGAATAATCTGGTCCACCTAGACTTAGCAAAAATGCAGGTTTCAACTTAAGGCGACGATGACGGCTTTCGCACTACTATGTTTTAAAAGGCCGGAAATTTTTCATTTTTCTTGACTCGGTTACATAGATATTAAGGAGCATACCCAAATCTTACGTAACTTCGTTCACGGTCCCAAACAATAGGCAGCCCTTTTCATGTGCCCGAATTGATTCACTGGTATGTGGAAAAATCCACCCAGATGAACCAGGAAACTAGTAAAACTAAGTTTTGGTTTTCGATCATATTTTTAATCAAATCATCCAAAAAATTAGCAAATAATAGCTTCACATTTAAAACTTTTAAAAATATATATAATTCTCTATCGAATAATCTGGTCCACCTAGACATAGCAAAAATGCAGGTTTCAACTTAAGGCATAGATGACGGCTTTCGCACTACTGTTTTTTAAAAGGCTGGAAATTTTTTATTTTTCTAGACTCGGTTACATAGATATTGTGGAGCATACCCAAATCTTATGTAACATCACGGTCTCAAACAATAGGCAGCCCTTTTCATGTGCCCGAATTGATTCACTAGCATATGGAAAAATCTACTCAGATGAATCAGGAAACTAGTAAAACTAAGTTTTGGTTTTCGTTCATATTTTCAAACAAATCGTCCAAAAAATTAGCAAATAATAGCTTCACATTTAAAACTTTTGCAAATATATATAATTCTCTATCGAATAATCTGGTCCACCTAGACTTAGCAAAAATGCAGGTTTCAACTTAAGGCGACGATGACGGCATTCACACTACTGTTTTTTAAAAAGTTGGAAATTTTCAATTCTAGACTCGGTTACATAGATATTTGGGAGCATACCCAAATCTTACATATCTTCATTCACGGTCCCCAACAATAGGCAGCCCTTTTCATGTGCCCGAATTGATTCACTGGTATGTGGAAAAATCCACCCAGATGAACCAGGAAACTAGTAAAACTAAGTTTTGGTTTTCGATCATATTTTTAATCGAATCGTCCAAAAAATTAGCAAATAATAGCTTCACATTGAAAACTTTTAAAAATATATATAATTCTCTATCGAATAATCTGGTCCACCTAGACTTAGCAAAAATGCAGGTTTCAACTTAAGGCATCGATGACGGCTTTCGCACTACTATTTTTTAAAAGGCTGGAAATTTTTTATTTTTCTAGACTCGGTTACATAGATATTGTGGAGCATACCCAAATCTTTTGTAACATCGTTGACGGTCTCCAACAATAGGCTGCCCTTTTCATGTGCCCGAATTGATTCACTAGCATATGGAAAAATCCACTCAGATGAATCAGGAAACTAGTGAAACTAAGTTTTGGTTTTCGTTCATATTTTCAATCAAATCGTCCAAAAAATTAGCAAATAATAGCTTCACATTTAAAACTATTGTAAATATATATAATTCTCTATCGAATAATCTAATCCATCTAGACTTAGCAAAAAATGCAGGTTTCAACTTAAGGCGACGATGACGGCTTTCGCACTATTGTTTTTTAAAAAGTAGGAAATTTTCATTTCTAGACTCGGTTACATAGCTATTTGGGAGCATAACCAAATCTTACATATCTTCATTCACGGTCCCCAACAATAGGCAGCCCTTTCATGTGCCCGAATTGATTCACTGGTATGTGGAAAGATCCACCCAGATGAACCAGAAAACTAGTAAAACTAAGTTTTTGTTTTCGCTCATATTTTCAATCAAATCGTCCAAAAAATTAGCAAATAATAGCTTCGTATTTAAAACTTTTGAAAATATATATAATTCTCTATCGAATAATCTGGTCCACCTAGACTTAACAAAAATACAGGTTTCAACTTAAGGCGACGATGACGGCTTTCGCACTACTGTTTTTTAAAAGGCCGGAAATTTTTAATTTTTCTAGACTCGGTTATGTAGATATTGGGGAGCATGCCCAAATCTTACGAAATTTCATTCACGGTCCCCAACAATATGCAGCCCTTTTCATATGCCTAAATTGATTCACTGGTATGTGGAAAAATCCACCCAGATGAACAAGGAAACTAGTAAAACTAAGTTTTGGTTTTTGTTCATATTTTCATTCAAATCGTCCAAAAGATTAGCAAATAATAGCTTTGCAATTAAAACTTTTGAAAATATATATAATTCTCTATCGAATAATCTGGTCCACCGAGACTTAGCAAAGATGCAGGTCTCAAGTGAAGGGGACGATGACGGCTTTCGCACTACTGTTTTTTAAAAGGCCGGAAATTTTCATTTCTAGACTCGGTTACATAGATATTGTTAGATATCGCGATCACTGAGAGGGGGGGGGGGTGAATCAGTGATTCCTTAAAAACAGGTCCAATTTAACAACAAAAGCAAATCAAATTACACAAGGACACCAGATTTAACGTGGTTCACCGAAAGGCTACGTCCACGGTTCAAAGACTGTCCGAACACCAATCCGGGACAGATCTGAATCTATTTAGTCGCACCAACGACAAAGAGCACCAACCCTTAGTTTCAGATAGCACCAACTATCTAGGAAGCACTGACTCCCTTTACCATTTATCTGCACCAACAGATAGGATCACCAAACCCCAGACACCAAGCACCAACTTGATGTTCTACAGAATAAGAGTAGAAACCTTTTTCTACAGCCCTTCCCCTCTACAATCTCTCTCTCTCAATCCCTTACAAATTGAAAATTAAAGCAAAAACAGAGAGACACTTATCTTATGGACGAAACACCATCTTCAAGAGCACATCCTCGTCCACACTTGCTGTAGAAACTTCTAACAAGACTGCACACAGCAACAGCACTCTCTTCTCTCCAAAACTCTCTCTTTTCTTCTCTTTTCTCTTCTCTTCTTTCTTGTGTCTTCTTAAAAACGAACCAAACATGCCTTTATATAGGTTATAGTAACCCTTAAGAGTGTTCAAAATAGGCTACAATTTGTTTAGAAAGAGTCCCAAACGAAATAGATGAGAATCCTGAATTTTCGTGCAAGACTTCTGTTTCTGCGCAATTCTGTTTTCCCGTGCTCGGTCGACATCCTGCCTTGCTCGGTCGACATCATACACAGTCTGGAAACAGATACCTGACGTGCTCGGTCGACATCCTGGGGTCCCGGTCGACCGACGACACTGTGTCACGAAAATAACTGGGAGCTAACTGAAACTTTTTCTGCAGGTCTCTCTTGCTCGGTCGACCGCATGGGGTGCCCGGTCGACCGCACACTCTGCTTCAGAAATTCTGAATTCCTGACTATTTCAACTCTGATTTTTCTTTTAAGCTCTATCAACACCAACCTATTATAATCATGCTTGTGACATTGTGTTGACAATAATTCCAACTCAAAATGATACTTGAGATACTAAATTCTTCAATTCTTCAAAAGACTTCTCAAGTCATCTCAGATTCCAACAATCTCCCCCTTTGGAATTGTTGGCAACACTTTTGGAACTTCAACACTTAGAACACATTAAACTAGTTGATCTTCATGAAGCTTCTTCAGAACCATAGTCTCCCCCTGTCTTTAAAAAAAATAGAATCAAGATCTCTAACACTCTTGATACCAATCTCCCCAAAGTTATCATAGCATAACTTCTTCTAAGCATAGCTTTCTCCTAGCTTAAGTCTTTCTCCCCCTTTGACAACAAGTCCAAAGGGACCAACGAAGGAGCGAATAGTATATTCAAGGAATACAGTGCTCCCCCTTTCAAGCCCATCTCCTAAGGATTAGGAGAGTGAGTAACTCCTAATTTTTTCTGGAGATACTCGAAGACTTCCTTTGGCAGAGGTTTTGTGAAGATATCAGCAACTTGCTCAGTAGTTGGGACATATTCCAACTTTACCTCACCATCTGCAACCTTTTCCTTGAGAAAGTGATAGCGAATTGCAACATGCTTCGTTCTAGAATGTTGAACAGGATTCTTGGAGATGTGAATTGCACTTGTGTTGTCACAGAGGATCGGCGTAGGATCCGTTGTCGGAACTCCTAGATCAAAGAGCATTTGCCGCATCCATAACACTTGCGTACAACAAGTTGCCGCTGCAATATATTCCGCTTCCGCTGTAGAAAGGGATACTGAATCTTGTTTCTTACTGTGCCATGCCACCAACCTGTCACCGAGATAGAATGCACCGCCGCTTGTACTCTTGCGATCATCTATACATCCAGCCCAATCGGCGTCAGAGTATGCAACAAGAGTGAAGGATTTGCCTTCAGGATACCAAATGCCAAGCTCCATGGTACCTTTCAGATATCGAAATATCCTTTTTTCTGCTGTGAGGTGCGTCTCAGTTGGTGATGCTTGAAATCGAGCCACCATACATACTGCTTGCAGAAGATCCGGTCTTGTAGCAGTCAAATAAAGCAAGCTTCTTATCATAGAACGATAAGTGGTGTGATCAACGGACGAACCCTTATCATCTTTGCTTAGCTTAGTGTTCGTTGTCATTGGTGTGCTCACTGGCTTGCTGTCTTCCATGTTAAATTGCTTCAGCATTTCCTTGATGTATTTCATCTGTGATATGAAAATACCATGTTTCAGCTGCTGAACTTGTAAACCAAGGAAGAACTTTAGTTCTCCAAGCATTGACATCTCAAATTCTTTCTTCATCTCTTCAGCGAAATTCCTTCACATTTCTTCATCGTTGCCACCAAAGATTATGTCATCGACATAAACAATGACAACCAGCTGTTTGCTCAACTCTGTTTTGACATAAAGATTGCTATCAACCAATCCTTTTTCAAAACCGATCTTGCGGAGATATAGGTCCAGCCTTGCATACCACGCCCTTGGCGCTTGTTTCAGCCCATAAAGAGCCTTTTTCAACTTGCACACTAGGTCTGAATTTTTGCTAATAGTAAAACCATCAGGTTGCTCAATGTAGACCTCTTCTTCAAGTAATCCATTCAAGAAGGCTGACTTTACATCCATCTGAAATACCTTGAAGGTTTTGTATGCAGCCAATGCAAGAAACATACGAATGGCTTCCAGACGAGCCACCGGTGCAAAGGTCTCTTCAAAATCTATGCCTTCAACTTGAGCATAGCCTTTACAAACCAACCTTGCTTTGTTTCGTATGACCTGACCATCTTCATTCAGCTTATTCCGAAAGACCCATTTAGTACCAATAACATTCTTATCGGTAGGTCTAGAGACTAGTTCCCATGTGGAGTTCTTCTCAATTTGCTCCAACTCCTCATGCATAGCTTTTAACCAATTTTCATCGAGACTGGCTTCAGCCACAGTCTTGGGTTCAATGGTGGACACAAGTGAGTAATTGCTAACTACACTTTGTCTTGTTTTAACACCGACCTCAGGATCTCCAATGATTTGATCCTTAGGGTGTTGCTCTACCCAAGTGCTTTTCTTTCTAGGTGTAGCATCCTCTGAGTCATCCTTTGATTTCTCAAAATCATTAGGTTTAGCTACTTCATCATCAATCTCACTCGAGTCCTCATAAATGGGACTGTCATAATGAGTTCCATTCTTTGATTCATAGTTTTCATCAATTCTAACATCAGCACTTTCTATGATTTTTCTGGTCCTTTTGTTAAGACATCTGTAAGCCTTACTAGATGAGGAATAACCCAGAAATATACCTTCATCAGCTCTTTCATCAAATTTGCCCGGATTTTGTTCAAGACGCTTGATGTAACACTTGCTGCCGAAGACTCTGAAGTGCTTGATTGTTGCTTTTCGCCCAAACCATAGCTCATAAGGAGTTTTGTCTTCATGTGGCCTGATCAAGCATCGATTCTGAATGTATACAGCCGTATGGATTGCCTCCTTCCAGTATTTGTCAGCTAGCTTGCTCTCAGTTAGCATTGAACGAGCCATCTCTTGCACGGTGCGATTTTTCCGTTCCACGACTCCATTTTGCTGTGGAGTTCTAGGGGCTGAATACTGTCTTTGAATGCCATGGTGCTCACAATAGTTAGTGAACTCTTCAGATGTGAATTCACCGCCTCGATCAGACCTTAAAATCTTGATACGTTTTCCAAGCATATCTTCAACCTGTGCTTTAAACACTTTAAAACGATCAAGTGCTTGATGTTTATGCTTAAGAAACAATACCCATGTCATACGAGTATAATCATCAATGCATAACATAAAATACTTATCTCCATTGGTGCTTTGAGTTCGCATCGGTCCACAGAGATCAGTGTGCACTAGCTCAAGAGGTTTCTTTGAATGATGCTCCTTTGACTTGAACATTACCCTCGTTTGCTTTCCCTTTTGGCAAGAGTCGCAAATGGGGTTGGAAGGCTTTTCAACTGTAGACATACCTCTGACAGCCTTTGAATTGCAAATCTTTGACATGTTATCAAAGTTAAGATGCCCAAGGCGCTTGTGCCACAACCAACTTTCCTCTGTCCGACTCATCAAGCAAGTCTTTTCAGCTCCATCTGACAATGTATAGAGATTTCCAGCAGTCCTAGATCCAGTAGCCACTGTTTTGCCGTTGCAACACTTCTTGATAGCAAAACCATTCTTAGTGAAGACAACTTCGTGGCCTTTGTCACAGATCTGGCTCACACTAAGCAAGTTGTGTCTTAGTCCAGACACATATAAGACCTCGTCTGATCTGATCTTATTTGCCTTTAGCTGAACAACACCTTTTCCGCAGATTTTGGCACCATCATTGTTACCAAACTTCACTGATCCGCCTTCATAGTGCTGTAATTTGACGAATTTTTCCTTATCACCTGTCATATGGCTTGAACAACCACTATCAAGGACCCATGGTGCTGTCTTCTTTTGTGCATTGAATGCCGTTTGCACAATGAGAGATTCCTTGGAATTACCTTCCCTTTTCTTTGTCCTCCATGCCTTAACTAACTTGGGTTTCTTTTCAACCTGAAATTGGTTAGCTATAGGCAACCTACAATCCCTAGCCAAGTGTCTATAATTATGACACATATAGCACTCAATTTTGTGGCTGTTTAGGATTGAAAAAGGGTTCCTAGTCACAAATGGGCTGTTTCTAACATAGAATCTACAATCAGCTCTTTTATGTCCATATCTATTGCAATGATAGCAATAACCATAGAATCTGAACATTCTTCCTTTCTTAGGTGGCTGGTTAAACTCCACAAACCTTTTCTTATTGAACATCTCAATACTAGGCTGAATTTGAAGCTTTGTAGCCTGAGAGGTATGGCACTTTGTTTCATAAACAAAGAAGGTGCAGCTTTAGAGGACCCTCCGGTTTCAAATCCAATACCAAATTTATTGTGGAAGGGCTTTTGAACTTTCAGAATTTCATTGAGTTTCATTGTCCCTTCAATCGCTTGGAGTGCTTTGAGTTTTCGGCTACTTTCCAAGTTTTCAGCCTTTGCTCTAGCGATTTCAGTTTCAATTTTCATAGCCTCTTCCTTTTTGATACTTATTTGATTTTGAAGGACTTCCACCATTCTTTTATATTCTTCAACTTGAGTTTTCAAAGCAATAATTGAACTTTCAGATTCATGAAGAAGTTTCAGATTTTTCTTACTTGTTTTTCATTCCATGCTAAGCTCCTCAAGTGCGGCAATGAGTTCTTCTTCGAGATTGACCTCAGCCTCCTCTTCCTCTTCCGGCTCTTGCTCCTCTTCTTCTTCAACGGTAACCATGAAGAGAGCTTCAGTTGCCTCGGCTGATTCATCATCGTCTGAAGTTTCAGACGTGCTGTCATTATATTGACTGATGAAGCTTTTTGCTTTGCCCCTTTTTCTGAAATTTTTCTTCCACTTACTCTTATCAACATAAGAGTCATCATCATTATTTTCTTTCAGCGGACACTTCGCAGTAAAGTGACCAACACCGCCACAATTGAAGCATTTAAAGGGTAGCTTCCCTTTGTACTTTCCATTGCTTCCTTTCTTCAGCTTTCTAACAAATTGAGCCTCAAGCTCATCATCATCAGTATCAGAATCATGACCAGCAGTCTCTTTTCCCTTTTTCTGAACTTTGAAGGCCGCTTCTCTATCAGATGAAGACGTCTTACCTATGCGCATCTCATAGGCAGTGAGTGAACCATGCAACTCATCCATGGAAAATTCATTCAGATCCTTGGCTTCTTCTATGGCTGAGACTTTTGAATCAAACCGGGGAAGAAGAGATCTTAGAACCTTTTTGACGATGACTGGTTCTTTAATCTCCTCCCCTAATCCACGAATGTCATTCGTGACTTCGTTCACTCGTTGCAAATATGAGTCAACATTCTCGCTTTCCTCCATGCGAAGAGATTCAAATTGAGAGCGATGGGTTTGCAATTTTGCTTCTTTGATCTTCTCATCTCCTTCATGAATGCTTTTCAACTTGTCCCATATTTCCTTGGCTGTTTGCATGCAATTACTTTGACCAGCTCGCTGTCCATAAGGCCACTAAAGAGTGCATTCTGCGCCTTAGAGTCGTTGTCTGCTAACTTCTTCGTTGCAGCATCATTGGGTACAATGGCAATATTGTAACCGACTCTGACAGTCTCCCAGACATCATAGCCAAGTGACTTAATGAAAGCCTGCATTCTGATCTTCCAGAAGGAGTAATTAGAACCATCAAACAAAGGTGCTTTCTTATTCCCTTTATTGGTTGCCATGTGATTTGACAAGAGATCACCCTTAGCGTGTTAAGCTTTTCAAGGGAACCTTGATGCTCTGATACCAATTGTTAGATATCGCGATCACTGAGAGGGGGGGGGGGTGAATCAGTGATTCCTTAAAAACAGGTCCAATTTAACAACAAAAGCAAATCAAATCACACAAGGACACCAGATTTAACGTGGTTCACCGAAAGGCTACGTCCACGGTTCAAAGACTGTCCGAACACCAATCCGGGACAGATCTGAATCTATTTAGTCGCACCAACGACAAAGAGCACCAACCCTTAGTTTTAGATAGCACCAACTATCTAGGAAGCACCTACTCCCTTTAGTTTCAGATAGCACCGACTATCTAGGAAGCACCGACTCCCTTTACCATTTATCTGCACCAACAGATAGGATCACCAAACCCCAGACACCAAGCACCAACTTGATGTTCTACAGAATAAGAGTAGAAACCTTTTTCTAGAGCCCTTCCCCTCTACAATCTCTCTCTCTCAATCCCTTACAAATTGAAAATTAAAGCATAAACAGAGAGACACTTATCTTATGGACGAAACACCATCTTCAAGAGCACATCCTCGTTAA
The DNA here is from genome assembly GCA_012931725.1 of Litsea cubeba. Taxonomy (NCBI): domain Eukaryota; kingdom Viridiplantae; phylum Streptophyta; class Magnoliopsida; order Laurales; family Lauraceae; genus Litsea; species Litsea cubeba. The sequence continues at coordinate 21,573,709 of CM022950.1, forward strand.
CACTTGCTGTAGAAACTTCTAACAAGACTGCACACAGCAACAGCACTCTCTTCTCTCCAAAACTCTCTCTTTTCTTCTCTTTTCTCTTCTCTTCTTTCTTGTGTCTTCTTAAAAACGAACCAAACATGCCTTTATATAGGTTATAGTAACCCTTAAGAGTGTTCAAAATAGGCTACAATTCATTTAGAAAGAGTCCCAAACAAAATAGATGAGAATCCTGAATTTTCGTGCAAGACTTCTGTTTCTGCGCAATTCTGTCTTCCCGTGCTCGGTCGACATCCTGCCTTGCTCGGTCGACATCATACACAGTCTGGAAACAGATACCTGACGTGCTCAGTCGACATCCTGGGGTCCCAGTCGACCGACGACACACTGTGTCACGAAAATAACTGGGAGCTAACTGAAACTTTTTCTGCAGGTCTCTCTTGCTCAGTCGACCGCATGGGGTGCCCGGTCGACCGCACACTCTGCTTCAGAAATTCTGAATTCCTGACTGTTTCAACTCTGATTTTTCTTTTAAGCTCTATCAACACCAACCTATTATCATCATGCTTGTGACATTGTGTTGACAATAATTCCAACTCAAAATGATACTTGAGATACTAAATTCTTCAATTCTTCAAAAGACTTCTCAAGTCATCTCAAATTCCAACAGATATTGGGGAGCATACCCAAATCTTACGTGACTTCGTTCACGGTCCCCAACAATAGGCAGCCCTTTATATGTGCCCAAATTTATTCACTGGTATGTGGAAAAATCCACCCAGATGAACCTGGAAACTAGTAAAACTAAGTTTTGGTTTTCGTTCATATTTTCAATCAAATCGTCCAAAAAATTGGCAAAAATTAGCTTCACATTTAAAACCTTTGAAAATATATATATTTCTCTATCGAATAATTTGGTCCACCTAGACTTAGCAAAAATGCAGCTTTCAACTTAAGGCGACGATGACGGCTTTCGCACTACTGTTTTTTAAAAGGCCGGAGATTTTTCATTTTTCTAGACTCGGTTACATAGATATTGGGGAGCATACCCAAATCTTACGTAACTTCGTTCACGGTCCCCAACAATAGGCAGCCCTTTTCATGTGCCCGAATTGATTCACTGGTATGTGAAAAAATCCACCCAGATGAACCAGGAAACTAGTAAAACTAAGTTTTGGTTTTTGCTCATATTTTAAATCAAATCGTCCAAAAAATTTGCAAATAATAGCTTCACATTTAAAACTTTTAAAAATATATATAATTCTCTATCGAATAATCTGGTCCACCTAGACTTAGCAAAAATGCAGGTTTCAACTTAAGGCGACGATGACGGCTTTCGCACTACTGTTTTTTAAAAGGCCGGAAATTTTTCATTTTTCTAGACTCGGTTTACATAGATATTGGGGAGCATACCCAAATCTTACGTAACTTCGTTCACGGTCCCCAACAATAGGCAGCCCTTTTCATGTGCCCGAATTGATTCACTAGCATGTGGAAAAATCCACTCAGATGAATCAGGAAACTAGTAAAACTAAGTTTTGGTTTTCGTTCATATTTTCAATCAAATCGTCCAAAAAATTAGCAAATAATAGCTTCACATTTAAAACTTTTGAAAATATATATAATTCTCTATCGAATAATCTGGTCCACCTAGACATAGCAAAAATGCAGGTTTCAACTTAAGGCGACGATGACGGCTTTCGCACTACTATTTTTTAAAAAGTCGGAATTTTCATTTCTAGACTTGGTTACATAGATATTTGGGAGCATACCCAAATCTTACGTATCTTCATTCACGGTCCCCAATAATAGGCAGCCCTTTTCAAGTGCCCTAATTGATTCACTGGTATGTGGAAAAACCACCCAGATGAATCAGGAAACTAGTGAAACTAAGTTTTGGTTTTCATTCATATTTTCAATCAAATCGTCGAAAAAATTAGGAAATAATACCTTCGGATTTAAAACTTTTGAAAATATATATAATTCTCTATCGAATAATCTGGTCCACCTAGACTTAGCGAAAATGCAGGTTTCAACTTTAGGCGACGATGAGGGCTTTCGCACTACTGTTTTTTAAAAGGTCGGAAATTTTTCATTTTTCTTGACACGGTTACATAGATATTGGGGAGCATACCCAAATCTTACGTAACTTCGTTCACGGTCCCCAACAATAGGCAGCCCTTTCCATGTGCCCGAATCGATTCACTGGCATGTGGAAAAATCCACCCAGATGAACTAGGAAACTAGTAAAACTAAGTTTTTGTTTTCGTTCATATTTTCAATCAAATCGTCCAAAAAATTAGCAAATAATAGCTTCGCATTTAAAACTTTTGAAAATATATATAATTCTCTATCGAATAATCTGGTCCACCTAGACTTAGCAAAAATGCAGGTTTCAACTTAAGGCGACGATGACGGCTTTTGAACTACTGTTTTTTAAAAGGCCGGAAATTTCTCATTTTTCTAGACTCGGTTACATAGATATTTGGGGAATACCCAAATCTTACGTAACTTCGTTCACGGTCCCCAACAATAGGCAGCCCTTTTCATGTGCCCGAATTGATTCACTGGTATGTGGAGATATCCACCCAGATGAACCAGAAAACTAGTAAAACTAAGTTTTGGTTTTCTTTCATATTTTCAATCAAATCGTCCAAAAAATTAGCAAATAATAGCTTCGCATTTAAAACTTTTGAAAATATATATAATTCTCTATCGAATAATCTGGTCGACCTAGACTTAGCAAAAATGCAGGTTTCAACTTAAGGCGACGATGACGGCTTTCGAACTACTATTTTTTAAAAGGCCGGAAAATTTTCATTTTTCTAGACTCGGTTACATAGATATTGGGAGCATATCCAAACCTTACGTAACTTCGATCACGGTCCCAAACAATAGGCAGCCCTTTTCATGTGCCCGAATTGATTCACTGGTATGTGGAGAAATCCACCCAGATGAACCAGGAAACTAGAAAAACTAAGTTTTGGTTTTCGTTCATATTTTCAATCAAATCGTCCAAAAAATATGGAAATAATGCCTTCGCAATTTTTGAAAATATATATAATTCTCTATCGAATTATCTGGTCCACCTACACTTAGCGAAAATGCAGGTTTCAGCTTAAGGCGACGATGACGGCTTTCGCACAACTGTTTCTTAAAAGGCCGGAAATTTTTCATTTTTCTAGACTCGGTCACATAGATGTTGGGGAGCATACCCAAATCTTACGTAACTTCTTTCACGGTCCCCAACAATAGGCAGCCCTTTCCCTGTGCCCGAATCGATTCACTGGTATGTGGAAAAATCCACCCAGATGAACCAGGAAACTAGTAAAACTAAGTTTTGGTTTTAGTTCATATTTTCAATCAAATCATCCAAAAAATTAGCAAATAATAGCTTTGCATTGAAAACTTTTGAAAATATATATAATTCTCTATCGAATAATCTGGCCCACCCAGACTTAGCAAAAAGGCAGGTTTCAACTTAAGGCGACGATGACGGCTTTCGCAGTACTGTTTTTAAAAGGCCGGAAATTTTTTATTTTTCTAGACTCGGTTACATAGATATTGGGGGGCATACCTAAATCTTACGTAACTTCGTTCACGGTCCCCAACAATAGGCAGCCCTTTTCATGTGCCCGAATTGATTCACTGGTATGTGGAAAAATCCACTCAGATGAACCAGAAAACTAGTAAAACTAAGTTTTGGTTTTCGTTCATATTTACAATCAAATCGTCCAAAAAATTCGCAAATAATAGCTTCACATTTAAAACTTTTGAAAATATATATAATTCACTATCGAATAATCTGGTCCACCTAGACTTAGCAAAAATGCAGGTTTCAACTAAAGGCAACGATGACGGCTTTCGCACTATTGTTTTTCAAAAAGCTAGAAATTTTCATTTCTACACTCGGTTACATAGATATTGTGGAGCATACCAAAATCTTACGTAACTTCGTTCACGGTCCCCAACAGTTGGCAGCCCTTTTCATGTGCCCGAATTGATTCACTGGTATGTGGAAAAATCCACCAGATGAACCAAGAAACAAGTAAAAGTAAGTTTTGGTTTTCATTCATATTTTCAATCAAATCGACTAAAAAATTAGCAAATAATAGCTTCGCATTTAAAACTTTTGAAATATATATAATTCTCTATCGAATAATATGGTCCACCTAGACTTAGCAAAAATGCAGGTTTCAACTTATGGCGACGATGACGGCTTTCGCACTACTGTTTTTTAAAAGGCCAGAAAATTTTCATTTTTCTAGACTCGGTTACATAGATATTGGGGAGCATACCCAAATCTTACGTAACTTCTTTCACGGTCCCCAACAATAGGCAGCCCTTTTCAAGTGCCCGAATTGATTCACAGGTATGTGGAAACATCCACCCAGATGAAACAGGAAACTAGTGAAACTAAGTTTTGGTTTTCGTTCATATTTTTAATCAAATCGTCGAAAAAATTAGGAAATAATACCTTCGGATTTAAAACTTTTGAAAATATATATAATTCTCTATCGAATAATCTGGTACACCTAGACTTAGCAAAAATGCAGGTTTTAACTTTAGGCGACGATGAGGGCTTTCGCACGACTGATTTTTAAAAGGCTGGAAATTTTTCATTTTTCTTGACACGGTTACATAGATATTGGGGAACATACCCAAATCTTACGTAACTTCGTTCACGGTCCCTAACAATAGGCAGCCCTTTCCATGTGCCCGAATCGATTCACTGGTATGTGAAAAAATCCACCCAGATGAACCAAGAAACTAGTAAAACTAAGTTTTGGTTTTCGTTCATATTTTCAATCAAATCGTCCAAAAAATTAGCAAATAATAGCTTTGCATTTAAAACTTTTGAAAATATATATAATTCTCTATCGAATAATCTGGTCCACCTATTCTTAGCTAAAATGCAGGTTTCAACTTAAGGCGATGATGACGGATTTCGAACTACTGTTTTTTAAAAGGCTGGAAAATTTTCATTTTTCTAGTCTCGGTTACATAGATATTTGGGGAATAACCAAATCTTGCGTAACTTCGTTCACGGTCCCCAAGAATAGGCAGCCCTTTTCATGTGCCCGAATTGATTCACTGGTATGTGGAGAAATCCAACCAGATGATCCAGAAAACTAGTAAAACTAAGTTTTGGTTTTCGTTCATATTTTCAATCAAATCGTCCAAAAAATTAGTAAATAATATCTTCACATTTAAAACTTTTGAAAATATATATAATTCTCTATCGAATAATCTGGTCCACCTAGATTTTGGAAAAATGCAGGTTTCAACTTAAGGCGACGATGACGGCTTTCGCACTATTGTTTTTCAAAAAGCTAGAAATTTTCATTTCTACACTCGGTTACATAGATATTGTGGAGCATACCAAAATCTTACGTAACTACGTTCACGGTCCCCAACAGTTGGCAGCCCTTTTCATTTGCCCGAATTGATTCACTGGTATGTGGAAAAATCCACCAGATGAACCAAGAAACAAGTAAAACTAAGTTTTGGTTTTCGTTCATATTTTCAATCAAATCGTCTAAAAAATTAGCAAATAATAGCTTCGCATTTAAAACTTTTAAAAATATATATAATTCTCTATCGAATAATCTAGTCCACCTAGACTTAGCAAAAATGTAGGTTAAAACTTAAGGCGACGATCACGGCTTTCGCACTACTGTTTTTTAAAAGGCCAGTAAATTTTCATTTTTCTAGACTCGGTTACATAGATATTGGGGAGCATACCCAAATCTTACGTAACTTCTTTCACGGTCCCCAACAATAGGCAGCCCTTTTCATGTGCCCGAATTGATTCACTGGTATGATGAAAAATCCACCCAGATGAACCAGGAAACTAGTAAAACTAAGTTTTTGTTTTCGTTCATATTTTCAATCAAATCGTCCAAAAAATTAGCAAATAATAGCTTCGCATTTAAAACTTTTGAAAATAGATATAATTCTCTATCGAATAATCTGGTCCACCTAGACTTAACAAAAATGCAGGTTTCAACTTAAGGCGACGATGACGGCTTTCGCACTACTGTTTTTTAAAAGGGCGGAAATTTTTCATTTTTCTAGACTCGGTTACATAGATGTTGGGGAGCATACCCAAATCTTATGTAGCTTCGTTCACGGTCCCCAACAATAGGCAGCCCTTTTCATGTGCCCGAATTGATTCACTGGTATGTGGAAAAATCCACCCAGATGAACCAGGAAACTAGTATAAGTAAGTTTTGGTTTTCAATCAAATCGTAAATAATAGCTTCGCTTTTAAAACTCTTGATTATATATATAATTCTCTATCGAATAATCTGGTCCACCTAGACTCAGCAAAAATGCAGGTTTCAACTTAAGGTGACGATGACGGCTTTCGCACTACTGTTTTTTAAAAGGCCGGAAAATTTTCATTTTTCTAGACTCGGTTACATAGATATTGGGGAGCATACCCAACTCTTACTTAACTTCGTTCACGGTCCCCAACAATAGGCAGCCCTTCTCATGTGCCCGAATCGATTCACTGGTATGTGGAAAAATCCACCCAGATGAACCAGGAAACTAGTAAAACTAAGTTTTGGTTTTCGTTCATATTTTCAATCAAATCGTCCAAACAATTAACAAATAATAGCTTCGCATTCAAAACTTTTGAAAATTTATATAATTCTCGATCGAATAATCTGGTCCACCTAGACTTAGCAAAAATGCAGGTTTCAACTTAAGGCGACGATGACGGATTTCGCACTACAGTTTTTTAAAAGGCCGGAAATTTTTCAATTTTCAAGTCTCGTTTACATAGATATTAGGGAGCATACCCAAATCTTACGTAACTTCGTTCACGGTCCCCAACAATAGGCAGCCTTTTTCATGTGCCCGAATTGATTCACTAGTATGTGGAAAAATCCACCTAGAAGAACCAGGAAACTAGTAAAACTAAGTTTTTCCTTTCGTTTATATTTTCAATCAAATCGTCCAAAAAATTAGCAATTAATAGCTTCGCATTTAAAACTTTTGAAAATTTATATAATTCTCTATCGAATAATCTGGTCCGCCTAGACTTTGCAAAAATGCAGGTTTCAACTTAAGGCGACGATGACGGCTTTCACACTTCTGTTTTTTAAAAGGCCGGAAATTTTTCATTTTTCTAGACTCAGTTACATAGATATTGGGGAGCATACCCAAATCTTATGTAACTTCATTCACGGTCCCCAACAATAGGCTGCCATTTTCATGTGCCCGAATTGATTCAATGGTATGTGGAAAAATCCACGCAGATGAACCAGGAAACTAGTAAAAGTAAGTTTTGGTTTTCAATCAAATCGTGCAAAAAATTACAAAATAATAGCTTCGCATTTAAAACTTTTGAATATATATTTAATTCTCTATCGAATAATCTGGTCCACCAAGAGTTAGCAAAAATGCAGGTTTCAACTTAGGGCGACGATGACGGCTTTCGCACTACTGTTTTTTAAAATGCCAGAAATTTTTCATTTGTCTAGACTCGGTTACATAGTTATTGGGGAGCATACCCAAATCTTACGTAAATTCGTTCAGGGTCCCCAACAATAGGCAGCCCTTTTCATGAGCCCGAATCGATTCACTGGTATGTGGAAATATCCACCGAGATGAACCAGGAACTGAGTAAAACTAAGTTTTGGTTTTCGTTCAAATTTTCAATCAAATCATCCAAAAAATTAGCAATTAATAGCTTCTTATTTAAAACTTTTGAAAACATATATAATTCTCTATCGAATAATCTGGTCCACCTAGACTTAGCAAAAATGCAGGTTTCAACTTAAGGCGACGATGACGGCTTCCGCACTACTGTTTTTTAAAATGCCGAGAATTTTTCATTTTTCTAGACACGGTTACATAGATATTGGGGAGCATACCCAAATCTTACGTAACTTCGTTCACGGCCCAAGTAATACGCAGCCCTTTTCATGTGCCCGAATTGATTCACTGGTATGTGGAAAAATCCACCTTGATGAACTAGGAAACTAGTAAAAGTAAGTTTTGGTTTTCAATCAAACCTTACAAAAAATTAGAAAATAATAGCTTCGCATTTAAAACTTTTGAATATATATAAAATTCTCTATCGAATAATCTGCTCCACCTAGACTCAACAAAAATGCAGGTTTCAACTTAAGGCGACGATGACGACTTTCGCACTACTGTTTTTTAAAAGGCCAGAAATTTTTCATTTTTCTAGACTCGGTTACTTAGATATTGGGGAGCATACCCAAATCTTACGTAACTTCGATCATGGTCCCCAACAATAGGCAGCCCTTTTCATGTGCCCGAATTGATTCACTGGTATGTGGAAAAATCCACCCAGATGAACCAGGAAACTAGTAAAACTAAGTTTTGGTATTCGTTCATATTTTCAATCAAATCGTCCAAAAAATTAGCGAATAATAGCTTCGTATTTAAAACTTTTGAAAATATATAAAATTCTCTATCGAATAATCTGGTCCACCTAGACTTAGCAAAAATGCAGGTTTCAACTTAAGGCGACGATGACGACTTTCGCACTACTGTTTTTTAAAAGCCCAGAAATTTTTCATTTTTCTAGACTCGGTTACTTAGATATTGGGGAGCATACCCAAATCTTATGTAAATTCGTTCACGGTCCCCAACAATAGGCAGCCCTTTTCATGTGCGCGAATTGATTCACTGGCATGTGGAAAAATCCACCCAGATGAACCTGGGAACTAGTAAAACTAAGTTTTGGTTTTCGTTCATATTTTCAATCAAATCGTCCAAAAAATTAGCAAATAATAGCTTCGCATTTAAAACTTTTGAAATATATATAATTCTCTATCGAATAATCTGGTGCACCTAGACTTAGCAAAAATGCAGGTTTCAACTTAAGGCGACGATGACGGCTTTCGCACTACTGTTTTTTAAAAGGGCGGAAATTTTTCTTCTAGACTCGGTTACATAGATGTTGGGGAGCATACCCAAATCTTACGTAGCTTCGTTCACGGTCCCCAACAATAGGCAGCCTTTTTCATGTGCCCGAATTGATTCACTGGTATGTGGAAAAATCCACCTAGATGAACCAGGAAACTAGTATAAGTAAGTTTTGGTTTTCAATCAAATCGTACAAAAAATTAGCAAATAATAGCTTCGCTTTTAAAACTTTTGATTATATATATAATTCTCTATCGAATAATCTGGTCCACCTAGACTCAGCAAAAATGCAGGTTTCAACTTAAGGCGACGATGACGGCTTTCGCACTACTGTTTTTTAAAGGGCCGGAAAATTTTCATTTTTCTAGACTCGGTTACATAGAAATTGGGGAGCATACCTAACTCTTACTTAACTTCGTTCACGGTCCCCAACAATAGGCAGCCCTTCTCATGTGCCCGAATCGATTCACTGGTATGCGGAAAAATCCATCCAGATGAACCAGGAAACTAGTAAAACTAAGTTTTGGTTTTCGTTCATATTTTCAATCAAATCGTCCTAACAATTAACAAATAATAGCTTCGCATTTAAAACTTTTGAGAATTTATATAATTCTCGATCGAATAATCTGGTCCACCTAGACTTAGCAAAAATGCAGGTTTCAACTTAAGGCGACGATGACGGCTTTCGCACTACAGTTTTTTAAAAGGCCGGAAATTTTTCAATTTTTAAGTCTCGTTTACATAGATATTAGGGAGCATACCCAAATCTTACGTAACTTCGTTCACGGTCGCCAACAATAGGCAGCCTTTTTCATGTGCCCGAATTGATTCACTGGTATGTGGAAAAATCCACCTGGAAGAACCAGGAAACTAGTAAAACTAAGTTTTTCCTTTCGTTTATATTTTCAATCAAATCGTCCAAAAAATTAGCAATTAATAGCTTCGCATTTAAAAATTTTGAAAATTTATATAATTCTCTATCGAATAATCTGGTCCACCTAGACTTTGCAAAAATGCTGGTTTCAACTTAAGGCGACGATGACGGCTTTCACACTTCTGTTTTTTAAAAGGCCGGAAATTTTTCATTTTTCTAGACTCAGTTACATAGATATTGGGGAGCATACCCAAATCTTACGTAACTTCATTCACGGTCCCCAACAATAGGCTGCCATTTTCATGTGCCCGAATTGATTCAATGGTATGTGGAAAAATCCACGCAGATGAACCAGGAAACTAGTAAAAGTAAGTTTTGGTTTTCAATCAAATCGTGCAAAAAATTAGCAAATAATAGCTTCGCATTTAAAACTTTTGATTATATATTTAATTCTCTATCGAATAATCTGGTCCACCAAGAGTTAGCAAAAATGCAGGTTTCAACTTAGGGCGACGATGACGGCTTTCGCACTACTGTTTTTTAAAATGCCGGAAATTTTTCATTTGTCTAGACTCGGTTACATAGATATTGGGGAGCATACCCAAATCTTACGTAAATTCGTTCAGGGTCCCCAACAATAGGCAGCCCTTTTCATGAGCCCGAATCGATTCACTGGTATGTGGAAATATCCACCGAGATGGACCAGGAACTGAGTAAAACTAAGTTTTGGTTTTCGTTCATATTTTTAATCAAATCATCCAAAAAATTAGCAATTAATAGCTTCTTATTTAAAACTTTTGAAAACATATATAATTCTCTATCGAATAATCTGGTCCACCTAGACTTAGCAAAAATGCAGGTTTCAACTTAAGGCGACGATGACGACTTTCGCACTACTGTTTTTTAAAAGCCCAAAATTTTTTCATTTTTCTAGACTCGGTTACTTAGATATTGGGGAGCATACCAAAATCTTACGTAACTTCGATCATGGTCCCCAACAATAGGCAGCCCTTTTCATGTGCCCGAATTGATTCACTGGTATGTGGAAAAATCCACCCAGATGAACCAGGAAACTAGTAAAACTAAGTTTTGGTATTCGTTCATATTTTCAATCAAATCGTCCAAAAAATTAGCGAATAATAGCTTTGCATTTAAAACTTTTGAAAATATATAAAATTCTCTATCGAATAATCTGGTCCACCTAGACTTAGCAAAAATGCAGGTTTCAACTTAAGGCGACGATGACGACTTTCGCACCACTGTTTTTTAAAAGGCCATAAATTTTTCATTTTTCTAGACTCGGTTACTTAGATATTGGGGAGCATACCCAAATCTTACGTAAATTCATTCACGGTCCCCAACAATAGGCAGCCCATTTCATGTGCGCGAATTGATTCACTGGCATGTGGAAAAATCCACCCAGATGAACCTGGAAACTAGTAAAACTAAGTTTTGGTTTTCGTTCATATTTTCAATCAAATCGTCCAAAAAATTAGCAAATAATAGCTTCGCATTTAAAACTTTTGAAATATATATAATTCTCTATCGAATATTCTGGTGCACCTAGACTTAGCAAAAATGCAGGTTTCAACTTAAGGCGACGATGACGGCTTTCGAACAACTATTTTTTAAAAGGCCGGAAATTTTTCATTTTTCTAGACTCGGTTACATAGATATTGGGGAGCATACCCAAATCTTACGTAACTTCGTTCACGGTCCCCAACAATAGGCAGCCCTTTTCATGTGCCCGAATTGATTCACTGGTATGTGGAGAAATCCACCCAGATGAACCAGGAAACTAGAAAAACTAAGTTTTGGTTTCGTTCATATTTTCAATCAAATCATCCAAAAAATATGGAAATAATAGCTTCGCAATTAAAAATTTTGAAAATATATATAATTCTCTATCGAATTATCTGGTCCACCTACACTTAGCGAAAATGCAGGTTTCAACTTAAGGCGACGATGACGGCTTTTGCACTACTGTTTTTTAAAAGGCCGGAAATTTTTCATTTTTCTAGACTCGGTTACATAGATGTTGGGGAGCATACCCAAATCTTACGTAACTTCGTTCACGGTCCCCAACAATAGGCAACCCTTTCCATGTGCCCGAATCGATTCACTGGTATGTGGAAAAATCCACCCAGATAAACCAGGAAACTAGTAAAACTAAGTTTTGCTTTTAGTTCATATTTTCAATCAAATCGTCCAAAAAATTAGCAAATAATAGCTTCGCATTTAAAACTTTTGAAAATATATATAATTCTCTATCAAATAATCCGGCCCACCCAGACTTAGCAAAAATGCAGGTTTCAACTTAAGGCGACGATGACGGCTTTCGCACTACTGTTTTTAAAAGGCCGGAAACTTTTCATTTTTCTAGACTCGGTTACATAGATATGTTGGAATTTGAGATGACTTGAGAAGCTTTTTGAAGAATTGAAGAATTTAGTATCTGAAGCATCATTTTGAGTTGGAATTATTGTCAACACAATGTCACAAGCATGAAGATAATAGGTTGGTGTTGATAGAGCTTAAAAGAGAAATCAGAGTTGAAACAGTCAGGAATTCAGAATTCCTGAAGCAGAGTGTGCGGTCGACCGGGCACCCCATGCGGTCGACCGAGAAAGAGAAACCTGCAGAAAAAAGTTTCAGGTAGCTCCCAGTTATTTTCGTGACACAGTGTGTCGTCGGTCGACCGGGACCCCAGGATGTCGACCGAGCACGATAGTTGTCTATTTCCAGACTGTGTATGATGTCGACCGAGCAAGGCATGATGTCGACCGAGCACGGGAATCAGAGTTGCGCAGAAACAGAAGTCTTGCACGAGAATTCAGCATTCTTATCTATTTCGTTTGGGACTCTTTCTAAACGAATTGTAGCCTATTTTGAACACTCTTAAGGGTTACCATAACCTATATAAAGGCATGTTTGGTTCGTTTTTAAGAGGACACAATAAGAGAGAAAGAAGAGAAGAGAAAATAGTAGAAAAGAGAGAGAGTTTTGGAGTGAAGAGAGTGCTGTTGCTGTGTGCAGTATTGTTACAAGTTTCTACAGCAAGTGTGGACGAGGATGTGCTCTTGAAGATGGTGTTTCGTCCATAAGATAAGTGTCTCTCTGTTTATGCTTTTAATTTTCAATTTGTAAGGGATTGAGAGAGAGAGATTGTAGAGGGGAAGGGCTGTAGAAAAAGGTTTCTACTTTTATTCTGTAGAACATCAAGTTGGTGCTTGGTGTCTGGGGTTTGGTGATCCTATCTGTTGGTGCAGATAAATTGTAAAGGGAGTCGGTGCTTCCTAGATAGTTGGTGCTATCTGAAACTCAAGGGAGTAGGTGCTTCCTAGATAGTTGGTGCTATCTGAAACTCAAGGGAGTAGGTGCTTCCTAGATAGTTGGTGCTATCTGAAACTAAGGGTTGGTGCTCTTTGTCGTTGGTGCGACTAAATAGATTCAAATCTGTCCCGGATTGGTGTTCGGACAGTCTTTGAACCGTGGACGTAGCCTTTCGGTGAACCACGTTAAATCTGGTGTCCTTGTGTGATTTGATTTGCTTTTGTTGTTAAATTGGACCTGTTTTTAAAGAATCACTGATTCACCCCCCCCCCCCTCTCAGTGATCGCGATATCTAACAATTGGTATCAGAGCGTAAGGTTCCCTTGAAAAGCTTAACACGCTAAGGGTGATCTCTTGTCAAATCACATGGCAACCAATACAGGAAATAAGAAAGCACCTTTGTTTGATGGTTCTAATTACTCCTTCTGGAAGATCAGAATGCAGGCTTTCATTAAGTCACTTGGCTATGATGTCTGGGAGACTGTCAGAGTCGGTTACAATATTGCCATTGTACCCAATGATGCTGCAACGAAGAAGTTAGCAGACAACGACTCTAAGGCGCTGAATGCACTCTTTAGTGGCCTTGTAGACAGCGAGCTGGTCAAAGTAATTGCATGCAAAACAGCCAAGGAAATATGGGACAAGTTGAAAAGCATTCATGAAGGAGATGAGAAGATCAAAGAAGCAAAATTGCAAACCCATCGCTCTCAATTTGAATCTCTTCGCATGGAGGAAAGCGAGAATGTTGACTCATATTTGCAACGAGTGAATGAAGTCACGAATGACATTCGTGGACTAGGGGAGGAGATTAAAGAACCAGTCATTGTCAAAAAGGTTCTAAGATCTCTTCTTCCCCGGTTTGATTCAAAAGTCTCAGCCATGGAAGAAGCCAAGGATCTGAATGAATTTTCCATGGATGAGTTGCATGGTTCACTCACTGCCTATGAGATGCGCATAGGTAAGACGTCTTCATCTGATAGAGAAGCGGCCTTCAAAGTTCAGAAAAAGGGAAAAGAGACTGCTAGTCATGATTCTGATACTGATGATGATGAGCTTGAGGCTCAATTTGTTAGAAAGCTGAAGAAAGGAAGCAATGGAAAGTACAAAGGGAAGCTACCCTTTAAATGCTTCAATTGTGGCGGTGTTGGTCACTTTGCTGCGAAGTGTCCGCTGAAAGAAAATAATGATGATGACTCTTATGTCGATAAGAGTAAGTGGAAGAAAAATTTCAGAAAGAGGGGCAAAGCAAAAAGCTTCATCAGTCAATATAATGACAGCACGTCTGAAACTTCAGACGATGATGAATCAGCCGAGGCAAATGAAGCTCTCTTCATGGTTACCGTTGAAGAAGAAGAGGAGCAAGAGCCGAAAGAGGAAGAGGAGGCTGAGGTCAATCTCGAAGAAGAACTCATTGCCGCACTTGAGGAGCTTAGCATGGAACGAAAAACAAGTAAGAAAAATCTGAAACTTCTTCATGAATCTGAAAGTTCAATTATTGCTTTGAAAACTCAAGTTGAAGAATATAAAAGAATGGTGGAAGTCCTTCAAAATCAAATAAGTATCAAAAAGGAAGAGGCTATGAAACTTGAAACTGAAATCGCTAGAGCAAAGGCTGAAAACTTGGAAAGTAGCCGAAAACTCAAAGCACTCCAAGCGATTGAAGGGACAATGAAACTCAATGAAATTCTGAAAGTTCAAAAGCCCTTCCACAATAAATTTGGTATTGGATTTGAGATCGGAGAGTCCTCTAAAGCTGCACCTTCTTTGTTTATGAAACAAAGTGCCATACCTCTCAAGGCTACAAAGCATCAAATTCAGCCTAGTATTGAGACGGTCAATAAGAAAATGTTTGTGGAGTTTAACCAGCCACCTAAGAAAGGAAGAATGTTCAGATTCTATGGTTATTGCTTTCATTGCAATAGATATGGACATAAAAGAGCTGATTGCAAATTCTATGTTAGAAACAGCCCATTTGTGACTAGGAATCCTTTTTCAATCCTAAACAGCCACAAAATTGAGTGCTATATGTGTCATAATTATGGACATTTGGCTAGGGATTGTAGGTTGCCTATTGCTAACCAATTTCAGGTTGAAAAGAAACCCAAGTTAGTTAAGGCATGGAGGGCAAAGAAAAGGGAAGGTAATTCCAAAGAATCCCTCATTGTGCAAACGGCATTCAATGCACAAAAGAAGACAGCACCATGGGTCCTTGATAGTGGCTGTTCAAGCCATATGACAGGTGATAAGGAAAAATTCGTCAAATTACAGCACTATGAAGGCGGATCAGTGAAGTTTGGTAACAATGATGGTGCCAAAATCTGCGGAAAAGGTGTTGTTCAGCTAAAGGCAAACAAGATCAGATCAGACGAGGTCTTATATGTGTCTGGACTAAGACACAACTTGTTTAGTGTGAGCCAGATCTGTGACAAAGGCCACGAAGTTGTCTTCACTAAGAATGGTTTTGCTATCAAGAAGTGTAGCAACGGCAAAACAGTGGCTACTGGATCTGGGACTGCTGGAAATCTCTATACATTGTCAGATGGAGCTGAAAAGACTTGCTTGATGAGTCGGACAGAGGAAAGTTGGTTGTGGCACAAACGCCTTGGGCATCTAAACTTTGATAACATGTCAAAGATTTGCAATTCTAAGGCTGTCAGAGGTATGTCAACAGTTGAAAAGCCTTCCAACCCCATTTGCGATTCTTGTCAAAAGGGAAAGCAAACGAGGGTAATGTTCAAGTCAAAGGAGCATCATTCAAAGAAACCTCTTGAGCTAGTGCACACTGATCTCTGTGGACCGATGCGAACTCAAAGCACCAATGGAGATAAGTATTTTATGTTATGCATTGATGATTATACTCGTATGACATGGGTATTGTTTCTTAAGCATAAACATCAAGCACTTGATCGTTTTTAAAGTGTTTAAAGCACAGGTTGAAAATATGCTTGGAAAACGTATCAAGATTTTAAGGTCTGATCGAGGCGGTGAATTCACATCTGAAGAGTTCACTAACTATTGTGAGCACCATGGCATTCAAAGACAGTATTCAGCCCCTAGAACTCCACAGCAAAATGGAGTTGTGGAACGGAAAAATCGCACCGTTCAAGAGATGGCTTGTACAATGCTAACTGAGAGCAAGCTAGCTGACAAATACTGGAAGGAGGCAATCCATACGGCTGTATACATTCAGAATCGATGCTTGATCAGGCCACATGAAGACAAAACTCCTTATGAGCTATGGTTTGGGAGAAAAGCAACAGTCAAGCACTTCAGAGTCTTCGGTAGCAAGTGTTACATCAAGCGTCTTGAACAAAATCCGGGCAAATTTGATGAAAGAGCTGATGAAGGTATATTTCTGGGTTATTCCTCATCTAGTAAGGCTTACAGATGTCTTAACAAAAGGACCAGAAAAATCATAGAAAGTGCCGATGTTAGAATTGATGAAAACTATGAATCAAAGAATGGAACTCATTATGACAGTCCCGTTTATGAGGACTCGAGTGAGATTGATGATGAAGTAGCTAAACCTAATGATTCTGATGACTCAGAGAATGCTACACCTAGAAAGAAAAGCACTTGGGTAGAGCAACACCCTAAGGATCAAATCATTGGAGATCCTGAGGTCGGTGTTAAAACAAGACAAAGTGTAGTTAGCAATTACTCACTTGTGTCCACCATTGAACCCAAGACTGTGGCTGAAGCCAGTCTCGATGAAAGTTGGTTGAAAGCTATGCATGAGGAGTTGGAGCAAATCGAGAAGAACTCCACATGGGAACTAGTCTCTAGACCTACCGATAAGAATGTTATTGGTACTAAATGGGTCTTTCGGAATAAGCTGAATGAAGATGGTCAGGTCATACGAAACAAAGCAAGGTTGGTTTGTAAAGGCTATGCTCAAGTTGAAGGCATAGATTTTGAAGAGACCTTTGCACCGGTGGCTCGTCTGGAAGCCATTCGTATGTTTCTTGCATTGGCTGCATACAAAACCTTCAAAGTATTTCAGATGGATGTAAAGTCAGCCTTCTTGAATGGATTACTTGAAGAAGAGGTCTACATTGAGCAACCTGATGGTTTTCCTATTAGCAAAAATTAAGACCTAGTGTGCAAGTTGAAAAAGGCTCTTTATGGGCTGAAACAAGCGCCAAGGGCGTGGTATGCAAGGCTGGACCTATATCTCCGCAAGATCGGTTTTGGAAAAGGACTGGTTGATAGCAATCTTTATGTCAAAACAGAGTTGAGCAAACAGCTGGTTGTTATTGTTTATGTCGATGACATAATTTTTGGTGGCAACAATGAAGAAATGTGCAGGAATTTCGCTGAAGAGATGAAGAACGAATTTGAGATGTCAATGCTTGGAGAACTAAAGTTCTTCCTTGGTTTACAAGTTCAGCAGCTGAAAAATGGTATCTTCATATCACAGATGAAATACATCAAGGAAATGCTGAAGCGATTTAACATGGAAGACAGCAAGCCTGTGAGCACACCAATGACAACGAACACAAAGCTAAGCAAAGATGATAAGGGTTCGTCCGTTGATCACACCACTTATCATTCTATGATAGGAAGCTTGCTTTATTTGACTGCTACAAGACCGGATCTTCTGCAAGCAGTATGTATGGTGGCTCGATTTCAAGCATCACCGACTGAGACGCACCTCACAGCAGTAAAAAGGATATTTCGATATCTGAAAGGTACCATGGAGCTTGGCATTTGGTATCCTAAAGGCAAATCCTTCACTCTTGTTGCATACTCTGACGCCGATTGGGCTGGTTGTATAGATGATCGCAAGAGTACAAGCGGCGGTGCATTCTATCTCGGTGAAAGGTTGGTGGCATGGCACAGTAAGAAACAAGATTCAGTATCCCTTTCTACAGCAGAAGCGGAATATATTGCAGCGGCAACTTGTTGTACCTAAGTGTTATGGATGCGGCAAATGCTCTCTGATCTAGGAGTTCCGACAACGGATCCTACGCCGATCCTCTGTGACAACACAAGTGCAATTCACATCTCCAAGAATCCTGTTCAACATTCTAGAACGAAGCATGTAGCAATTCGCTATCACTTTCTCAAGGAAAAGGTTGCAGATGGTGAGGTAAAGTTGGAATATGTCCCAACTACTGAGCAAGTTGCTGATATCTTCACAAAACCTCTGCCAAAGGAAGTCTTCGAGTATCTCCGGAAAAAATTAGGAGTTACTCACTCTCCTAATCCTTAGGAGTTGTGCTTGAAAGGGGGAGCAAAGTATTCCTT
This sequence comes from Litsea cubeba, assembly GCA_012931725.1. NCBI lineage: Eukaryota > Viridiplantae > Streptophyta > Magnoliopsida > Laurales > Lauraceae > Litsea > Litsea cubeba. The sequence continues at coordinate 21,592,061 of CM022950.1, forward strand.
GAATATCCTATTCGCTCCTTCGTTGGTCCCTTTGGACTTGTTGTCAAAGGGGGAGAAAGACTTAAGCTAGGAGAAAGCTATGTTAGAAGAAGTTATGCCATGATAACTTTGGGGAGATTGATATCAAGAGTGTTAGAGATCTTGATTTTTTTTTAAGACAGGGGGAGACTATGGTTCTGAAGAAGCGTCATGAAGATCAACTAGTTTCTAAGTGTTGAAGTTCCAAAAGTGTTGCCAACAATTCCAAAGGGGGAGATTGTTGGAATTTGAGATGACTTGAGAAGCTTTTTGAAGAATTGAAGAATTTAGTATCTCAAGCATCATTTTGAGTTGGAATTATTGTCAACACAATGTCACAAGCATGAAGATAATAGGTTGGTGTTGATAGAGCTTAAAAGAGAAATCAGAGTTGAAACAGTCAGGAATTCAGAATTCCTGAAGCAGAGTGTGCGGTCGACCGGGCACCCCATGCGGTCGACCGAGAAAGAGAAACCTGCAGAAAAAAGTTTCAGGTAGCTCCCAGTTATTTTCGTGACACAGTGTGTCGTCGGTCGACCGGGACCCCAGGATGTCGACCGAGCACGATAGTTGTCTGTTTCTAGACTGTGTATATGTCGACCGAGCAAGGCATGATGTCGACCGAGCACGGGAATCAGAGTTGCGCAGAAACAGAAGTCTTGCACGAGAATTCAGCATTCTTATCTATTTCGTTTGGGACTCTTTCTAAACGAATTGTAGCCTATTTTGAACACTCTTAAGGGTTACCATAACCTATATAAAGGCATGTTTGGTTCGTTTTTAAGAGGACACAATAAGAGAGAAAGAAGAGAAGAGAAAAGAGTAGAAAAGAGAGAGAGTTTTGGAGAGAAGAGAGTGCTGTTGCTGTGTGCAGTATTGTTACAAGTTTCTACAGCAAGTGTGGACGAGGATGTGCTCTTGAAGATGGTGTTTCGTCCATAAGATAAGTGTCTCTCTGTTTATGCTTTTAATTTTCAATTTGTAAGGGATTGAGAGAGAGAGATTGTAGAGGGGAAGGGCTGTAGAAAAAGGTTTCTACTTTTATTCTGTAGAACATCAAGTTGGTGCTTGGTGTCTGGGGTTTGGTGATCCTATCTGTTGGTGCAGATAAATTGTAAAGGGAGTCGGTTCTTCCTAAACAGTTGGTGCTATCTGAAACTCAAGGGAGTAGGTGCTTCCTAGATAGTTGGTGCTATCTGAAACTCAAGGGAGTAGGTGCTTCCTAGATAGTTGGTGCTATCTGAAACTAAGGGTTGGTGCTCTTTGTCGTTGGTGCGACTAAATAGATTCAGATCTGTCCCGGATTGGTGTTCGGACAGTCTTTGAACCGTGGACGTAGCCTTTCGGTGAACCACGTTAAATCTGGTGTCCTTGTGTGATTTGATTTGCTTTTGTTGTTAAATTGGACCTGTTTTTAAAGAATCACTGATTCACCCCCCCCCCCTCTCAGTGATCGCGATATCTAACAAGATATTGGGGGGCATACCCAAATCTTACCTAACTTCATTCACGGTCCCCAACAATAGGCAGCCCTTTTCATGTGCCCGAATTGATTCGCTGGAATGTGGAAAAATCCATCCAGATGAACCAGCAAACTAGTAAAACTAAGTTTTTGTTTTCGTTCATATTTTCAATCAAATCGTCCAAAAAATTAGCAAATAATAGCTTCGCATTTAAAACTTTTGAAAATATATATAATTCTCTATCGAATAATCTGGTCCACCTAGACTTAACAAAAATGCAGGTTTCAACTTAAGGCGACGATGACGGCTTTCGCACTACTGTTTTTTAAAAGGGCGGAAATTTTTCATTTTTCTAGACTCAGTTACATAGATGCTGGGGAGCATACCCAAATCTTACGTAGCTTCGTTCACGGTCCCCAACAATAGGCAGCCCTTTTCATGTGCCCGAATTGATTCACTGGTATGTGGAAAAATCCACCCAGATGAACCAGGAAACTAGTAAAAGTAAGTTTTGGTTTACAATCAAATCGTACAAAAAATTAGCAAATAATAGCTTCGCATTTAAAACTTTTGATTATATATATAATTCTCTATCGAATAATCTGGTCCACCTAGACTCAGCAAAAATGCAGGTTTCAACTTAAGGCGACGATGACGGCTTTCGCACTACTGTTTTTTAAAAGGCCGAAAAATCTTCATTTTTCTAGACTCGGTTACATAGATATTGGGGAGCATACCCAACTCTTACGTAACTTCGTTCACAGTCCCCAACAATAGGCAGCCCTTCTCTTATGCCCGAATTGATTCACTGGTATGTGGAAAAATCCACCCAGATGAACCAGGAAACTAGTAAAACTAAGTTTTGGTTTTCGTTCATATTTTCAATCAAATCGTCCAAACTGTTAACAAATAATAGCTTCGCATTTAAAACTTTTGAAAATTTATATAATTCTCGATCGAATAATCTGGTCCAGCTAGACTTAGCAAAAATGCAGGTTTCAACTTAAGGCGACGATGACGGCTTTCGCACTACATTTTTTTAAAAGGCCGGAAAATTTTCAATTTTCAAGTCTCGTTTACATAGATATTAGGGAGCATACCCAAATCTTACGTAACTTCGTTCACGGTCACCAACAATACGCAGCCTTTTTCATGTGCCCGAATTGATTCACTGGTATGTGGAAAAATCCACCCAAATGAACCAGGAAACTAGTAAAACTAAGTTTTTCCTTTCGTTTATATTTTCAATCAAATCGTCCAAAAAATTAGCAATTAATAGCTTCGCATTTAAAACTTTTGAAAATATATATAATTCTCTATCGAATATTCTGGTCCACCTAGACTTAGCAAAAATGCAGGTTTCAACTTACGGCGACGATGACGGCTTTCGCACTTCTGTTGTTTAAAAGGCCGGAAAATTTTCATTTTTCTAGACTCAGTTACATAGATATTGGGGAGCATATCCAAATCTTACGTAACTTCATTCACGGTCCCCAACAATAGGCTGCCATTTTGATGTGCCCGAATTGATTCAATGGTATGTGGAAAAATCCACGCAGATGAACCAGGAAACTAGTAAAAGTAAGTTTTGATTTTCAATCAAATCGTGCAAAAAATTAGCAAATAATAGCTTCGCATTTAAAACTTTTGAATATATATTCAATTCTCTATCGAATAATCTGGTCCACCAAGAGTTAGCAAAAATGAAGGTTTCAACTTAAGGCGACGATGACGGCTTTCGCACTATTGTTTTTTAAAATGCCGGAAATTTTTCATTTGTCTAGACTCGGTTATATAGATATTGGGGAGCATACCCAAGTCTTACGTAAATTCGTTCACGGTCCCCAACAATAGGCAGCCCTTTTCATGAGCCCGAATCGATTCACTGGTATGTGATAATATCCACCGAGATGAACAAGGAACTGAGTAGAACTAGGTTTTGGTTTTCGTTCATATTTTCAATCAAATCATCCAAAAAATTAGCAATTAATAGCTTCTTATTTAAAACTTTTGAAAACATATATAATTCTCTATCGAATAATCTGGTCCACCTAGACTTAGCAAAAATGCAGGTTTCAACTTAAGGCGACGATGACGGCTTCCGCACTACTGTTTTTTAAAATGCCGAAAATTTGTCATTTTTCTAGACACGGTAACATAGATATTGGGGAGCATACCCAAATCTTATGTAACTTCGTTCACGGCCCAAGTAATACGCAGCCCTTTTCATGTGCCCGAATTGATTCACTGGTATGTGGAAAAATCCACCTTGATGAACTAGGAAACTAGTAAAAGTAAGTTTTGGTTTTCAATCAAACCTTACAAAAAATTAGCAAATAATAGCTTCGCATTTAAAACTTTTGAATATATATAAAATTCTCTATCGAATAATCTGCTCCACCTAGACTCAGCAAAAATGCAGGTTTCAACTTAAGGCGACGATGACGACTTTCGCACTACTGTTTTTTAAAAGGCCAGAAATTTTTCATTTTTCTAGACTCGGTTACTTAGATATTGGGGTGCATACCCAAATCTTACGTAACTTCGATCATGGTCCCCAACAATAGGCAGCCCTTTTCATGTGCCCCAATTGATTCACTGGTATGTGGAAAAATCCACCCAGATGAACCAGGAAACTAGTAAAACTAAGTTTTGGTATTCGTTCATATTTTCAATCAAATCGTCCAAAAAATTAGCGAATAATAGCTTCGCATTTAAAACTTTTGAAAATATATAAAATTCTCTATCGAATAATCTGGTCCACCTAGACTTAGCAAAAATGCAGGTTTCAACTTAAGGCGACGATGACGACTTTCGCAATACTATTTTTTAAAAGGCCAGAAAATTTTCATTTTACTAGACTCGGTTACTTAGATATTGGGGAGCATACCCAAATCTTACGTACCTTCGTTCGCGGTCCCGAACAATAGGCAGCCCTTCTCATGTGCCCGAATCGATTCACTGGTATGTGGAAAAATCCACCCAGATAAACCAGGAAACTAGTAAAACTAAGTTTTGGTTTCGTTCTTATTTTCAATCAAATCGTCCAAAAAATATGGAAATAATAGCTTCGCAATTAAAACTTTTGAAAATATATATAATTCTCTTTCGAATTATCTGGTCCACCTACACTTAGCGAAAATGCAGGTTTCAACTTAAGGCGACGATGACGGATTTTGCACTACTGTTTTTTAAAGGGCCGGAAATTTTTCATTTTTCTAGACTCGGTTTCATAGATGTTGGGGAGCACACCCAAATCTTACGTAACTTCGTTCACGGTCCCCAACAATAGGCAGCCCTTTCCATGTGCCCGAATAGATTCAAAGGTATGTGGAAAAATCCACCCAGATGAACCAGGAAACTACTAAAACTAAGTTTTGCTTTTAGTTCATATTTTCAATCAAATCGCTCAAAAAATTAGCAAATAATATCTTCGCATTTAAATCTTTTGAAAATATATATAATTCTCTATCGAATAATCTGGCCCACCCAGACTTACCAAAAATGCAGGTTTCAACTTAAGGCGACGATGACGGCTTTCGCACTACTGTTTTTAAAAGGCCGGAAATTTTTCATTTTTCTAGACTCGGTTACAAAGATATTGGGGGGCATACCCAAATCTTACGTAACTTCGTTCACGGTCCCCAACAATAGGCAGCGCTTTTCATGTGCCCGAATTGATTCACTGGTATGTGGAAAAATCCACCCAGATGAACTAGAAAACTAGTAAAACTGAGTTTTGGTTTTCGTTCATATTTACAATCAAATCGTCCAAAAAAATAGCAAATAATAGCTTCGCATTTAAAACTTTTGAAAATATATATATTTCTCTATCGAATAATCTGGTCCACCTAGACTTAGCAAAAATGCAGGTTTCAACCTAAGGCGACGATGACGGCTTCCGCACTATTGTTTTTCAAAAAGCTAGAAATTTTCATTTCTAGACTCGGTTACATAGATATTGTGGAGCATGCCAAAATCTTACGTAACTTCGTTCACGGTCCCCAACAGTTGGCAGCCCTTTTCATGTGCCCGAATTGATTCACTGATATGTGGAAAAATCCATCAGATGAACCAAGAAACAAGTAAAACTAAGTTTTGGTTTTCGTTCAAATTTTCAATCAAATCGTCTAAAAAATTAGCCTATAATATCTTCGCATTTAAAACTTTTGAAAATATATATAATTCTTTATCGAATAATTTGGTCCACCTAGACTTAGCAAAAATGCAGGTTTCAACTTAAGGCGATGATGACGGCTTTCGCACTACTATTTTTTAAAAGGCCGGAAATTTTTTCTTTTTCTAGACTCGGTTACATAGATATTGGGGAGCATACCCAAATCTTACGTAACTTCTTTCACGGTCCCCAACAATAGGCAGCCCTTTTCATGAGCCCGAACTGATTCACTGGTATGTGGAGAAATCCACCCAGATGAACCAGGAAACTAGTAAAACTAAGTTTTTGTTTTCATTCATATTTTCAATCAAATCGTCCAAAAAATTAGCAAATAATAGCTTTGCATTTAAAACTTTTGAAAATATATATAATTCTCTATCGACTAATCTGGTCCACCTAGACTTAGCAAAAATGCAGGTTTCAACTTAAGGCGACAATGACGGCTTTCGCACTACTGTTTTTTAAACGGCCGGAAATTCTTCATTTTTCTAGACTCGGTTGCATAGATATTGGGGAGCATACCCAAATCTTATGTAACTTCGTTCACGGTCCCCAACAATAGGCAGCCCTTTTCATGCCATGACGACTTTCGCACAATTGTTTTTCAAAAGGCCAGAAATTTGCAATTCTAGACTCGGTTACATAGATATTGTGGAGCATACCCAAATCTTACGTAACTTCGTTCACGGTCCCCAACAATAGGCAGCCCTTTTCATGTGCCCGAGTTGATTCACTCGCATGTGGAAAAATGCACTCAGATGAATCGGGAAACTAGTAAAACTAAGTTTTTGTTTTCGTTCATATTTTCAATCAAATCGTCCAAAAAATTAGCAAATAATAGCTTCACATTTAAAACTTATGAAACTATATATAATTCTCTATCGAATAATCTGGTCCACCAAGACTTAGCAAGAATGCAGGTTTCAACTTAAGGCGATGATGACGGCTTTCGCACTACTATTTTTTAAAAGGCCGGAAAATTTTCATTTCTAGACTCGGTTGAAAAGATAATAGGGAGCATACCCAAATCTTACGTAACTTCGTTCACGGTCCCCAACAAAAGGCAGCCATTTTCATGTGCCCGAATTGATTCACTTGTATATGGAAAAATGCACCCCGATGAACCAAGAAACTAGTAAAACTAAGTCTTGGTTTTTGTTCATATTTTCAATCAAATCGTCCAAAAAATTAGCAAATAATAGCTTCGCATTTAAAACTTTTGAAAATATATATAATTCTCTATCGAATAATCTGTTCCACCTAGACTTAGCAAAAATCCAGGTTTCAACTTAAGGCGACGATGACGGCTTTCGCACTACAGTTTTTTAAAAGGCCGGAAGTTTTTCATTTTTCTAGACTCGGTTACATAGATATTGGGGAGCATACCCAAATCTTACGTAACTTCGTTCACGGTCCCCAACAATAGGCAGTCCTTTTCATGTGGCCGAATTGATTCACTGGTATGTGGAAAAATCCACCCAGATGAACCAGGAAACTAGTAAAACAAAGTTTTGATTTTCGTTCATATTTTCAATCAAATCATCCAAAAAATTAGCAAATAATAGCTTCGCATTTAAAACTTTTGAAAATATATATAATTCTCTATCGAATAATCTGGTCCACCTAGACTTAGCAAAAATGCAGGTTTCAACTTAAGGCGACGATGACGGCTTTCGCACTACTGTTTTTTAAAAGGCCGGAAATTTTTCATTTTTCCAGACTCGGTTGCATAGATATTGGGGAGCATACCCAAAACTTATGTAACTTCGGTCACGGTCCCCATCAATAGGCTGCCCTTTTCATGTGCCCGAATTGATTCACTGGTATGTGGAAAAATCCACCCAGATGAACCGGGAAACTAGTAAAACTAAGTTTTGGTTTTCATTCATATTTTCAATCAAATCGTCCAAAAAATTAGCAAATAATAGCTTCGCATTTAAAACTTTTGAAAATATATATAATTCTCTATCGAATAATCTGGTCCACCTAGACTTAGCAAAAAGGCAGGTTTCAACTTAAGGCGACGATGACGGCTTTCGCACTTTTGTTTTTTGAAAGGCCAAAAATTTTTCATTTTTCTAGACTTGGTTAGATAGATATTAGGGAGCATACCCAAATCTTACGTAACTTCGTTCACGGTCCCCAACAATAGGCAGCCCTTTTCTTTCCATGACGACTTTCGCACTATTGTTTTTCAAAAGGCCAGAAATTCTCATTTCTATACTCGGGTACATAGATATTGTGGAGCATACCCAAATCTTACGTAACTTCGTTCACAGTCCCCAACAATAGGCAGCCCTTTTCATGTGCAGGAATTGATTCACTAGCATGTGGAAAAATCTACTCAGATGAATCAGGAAACTAGTAAAACTAAGTTTTGGTTTTTGTTCATATTTTCAATCAAATCGTCCAAAAAAAAATAGCAAAATTAGCTTCAAATTTAAAACTTTTGAAAATAATTATAATTCTCTATCGAATAATCTGGTCCACCTAGACCTAGCAAAAATGCAGGTTTCAACTTAAGGCGACGATGACGGCTTTCGCACTATTATTTTTTAAAAGGCCGGAAATTTTCATTTCTAGACTCAATTATATAGATATTAGGGAGCATACCCAAATCTTACGTAACTTCGTTCACGGTCCCCAACAATAGGCAGCCCTTTTCATGTGCCCGAATTGATTCACTAGTATGTGGAAAAATCCACCCAATGAACCAAGAAACTAGTAAAACTAAGTCTTGGTTTTTGTTCATATTTTCAATCAAATCGTCCAAAAAATTAGCAAATAATAGCTTCGCATTTAAAACTTTTGAAAATACATAAAATTCTCTATCGAATAATCTGGTTCACCTAGAGTTAGCAAAAATGCAGGTTTCAACTTAAGGCGACGATGACGGCTTTCGCACTACTATTTTTTAAAAGGACGGAAATTTTTCATCCTTCGAGACTCGGTTACATAGATATATAGGAGCATGCCCAAATCTTACGTAACTTCGTTCACGGTCCCCAACAATAGGCAGCCATTTTCAAGTGCCCGAATTGATTCACTGGTATGTGGAAAAATCCACCCAGATGAACCCGGAAACAAGTAAAACTAAGTTTTGGTTTTCATTCATATTTTCAATCAAATCATCCTTAAAATTAGCAAATAGTAGCTTAGCATCTAAAACTTTTGAAAATATATATAATTCTCTATCGAATAATCTAGTCCACCAAGACTTAGCAAAAATGCAGGTCTCAACTTAAGGCGATGATGACAGCTTTCGCACTTTTGTTTTTAAAAAGGCCGGAAATTTTCATTTCTAGACTCGGTCACATAGATATTGGGAAGCATACCCAAATCTTACGTGACTTCGTTCACGGTCCCCAACAATAGGCAACCCTTTTCATGCCATGATGACTTTCGCACTATAGTTTTTCAAAAGGCCAGAAATTTTCATTTCTAAACTCGGTTACATAGATATTGGGGAGCATACCCGAATCTTACGTAACTTCGTTCACGGTCCCCAACAATAGGCAGCCCTTTTCTTGTGCCCGAATCGATTCACTGGTATGAGGAAAACTCCACCCAAATGAAACCGAAATCTAGTAAAACTAAGTTTAGGTTTTCATTCATATTTTCTACGTGACTTCGTTGACGGTCCCCAATAATTGGCAGCCCTTTTCATGCCATGATGACTTTCGCACTATTGTTTTTCAAAAGGTCGGAAATTTTCATTTCTAAACTCGGTTACATAGATATTGGGGAGCATACCCAAATCTTATGTAACTTCGTTCACGGTCCCCAACAATAGGCTGCCCTTTTCATGTGCCCGAATTGATTCACAGGTATGGGGAAAAATCCACCCAGATGAACCTGGAAACTAATAAAACTAAGTTTTGGTTTTCATTCAAATCGTCCAAAAAATTAGCAAATCATAGCTTCGCATTTAAAACTTTTGAAAATATATATAATTCTCTACCGAATAATCTGGTCCACCTAGACTTAGCAAAAAGGCAGGTTTCAAATTAAGGCGACGATGACGGCCTTCCCACTACTATTTTTTAAAAGGCCGGATTTTTTTCATTTTTCTAGACTCAGTTACATAGATATTGGGGAGCATACCCAAATCTTACGTAACTTCGTTCGCGGTCCCCAACAATAGGCAACCCTTTTCATGTGCCCGAGTTGATTCGCTCGCATGTGGAAAAATGCACTCAGATGAATCAGGATACTAGTAAAACTAAGTTTTTGTTTTCGTTCATATTTTCAATCAAATCGCCCAAAAAATTAGCAAATAATAGCTTCACATTTAAAACTTTTGAAAATATATATAATTCTCTATCGAATAATCTGGTCCACCTAGACTTAGCAAAAATGCAGGTTTCAACTTAAGGCGATGATGCCGGCTTTCGCACTACTATTTTTTAAAAGGCCGGAAATTTTCATTTCTAGACTCGGTTATAAAGATATTATGGAGCATACCCAAATCTTACGTAACTTCCTTCACGGTCCCCAACAATAGACAGCCCTTTTCATGTTCCCGAATTGATTCACTAGTACGCGGAAAAACCCACCCCGATGAACCAAGAAACTAGTAAAACTAAGTCTTGGCTTTCGTTCATATTTTTAATGAAATCATCCAAAAAATTAGCAAATAATAGCTTCGCATTTAAAACTTTTGAAAATATATATAATTCTCTATCGAATAATCTGTTCCACCTTGACTTAGCAAAAATGCAGGTTTCAACTTAAGGCGACGATGACGGCTTTCGCACTACTATTTTTTAAAAGGCCGGAAAATTTTCATTTTTCCAGACTCGGTTGCATAGATATTGGGGAGCATATCCAAAACTTTTGTAACTTCGTTCACGGTCCCCAACAATAGGCTGCCCTTTTCATGTCCCCGAATTGATTCACTAGTACGTGGAAAAATCCACCCAGATGAACCGGGAAACTAGTAAAACTAAGTTTTGGTTTTCATTCATATATTCAATCAAATCGTCGAAAAAATTAGCAAATAATAGCTTCGCATTTAAAACTTTTGAAAATATATATAATTCTCTATCGAATAATCTGGTCCACCTAGACTTAGCAAAAAGGCAGGTTTCAACTTAAGGCGACGATGACGGCTTTCACACTACTGTTTTTTAAAAGGCCGGAAATTTTTCATTTTTCCAGACTCGGTTGCATAGATATTGGGGAGCATACCCAAAACTTATGTAACTTCGTTCACGGTCCCCAACAATAGGCTGCCCTTTTCATGTACCCGAATTGATTCACTGGTATGTGGAAAAATCCACCCAGATGAGCCGGGAAACTAGTAAAACTAAGTTTTCGTTTTCATTCATATATTCAATCAAATCGTCGAAAAAATTAGCAAATAATAGATTCGCATTTAAAACTTTTGAAAATATATATATAATTCTCTATCGAATAATCTGGTCCACCTAGACTTAGCAAAAAGGCAGGTTTCAACCTAAGGCGACGATGACGGCTTTCACACTTTTGTTTTTTGAAAGGCCATAAATTTTTCATTTTTCAGACTTGGTTACATAGATATTGGGGAGCATACCCAAATCTTACATAACTTCGTTCACGGTCCCCAACAATAGGCAGCCCTTTTCATGCCATGACGACTTTCGCACTATTGTTTTTCAAAAGGCCAGAAATTTTCATTTCTATACTCGGGTACATAGATATTGTGGAGCATACCGAAATCTTACGTAACTTCGTTCACAGTTCCCAACAATAGGCAGCCCTTTTCATGTGCCGGAATTGATTCACTAGCATGTGGAAAAATCCACTCAGATGAATCAGGAAACTAGTAAAACTAAGTTTTGGTTTTCGTTCATATTTTCAATCAAATCGTCCAAAAAAAATAGCAAATATTAGCTTCAAATTTAAAACTTTTGAAAATATTTATAATTCTCTATCGAATAATCTGGTCCACCTAGACTTAGCAAAAATGCAGGTTTCAACTTAAGGCGACGATGACGGCTTTCGCACTACTATTTTTTAAATGGCCGAAAATTTTCATTTCTAGACTCGGTTATATAGATATTATGGAGCATACCCAAATCTTACGTAACTTCGTTCACGGCCCCCAACAATAGGCAGCCCTTTTCATGTGCCCGAACTGATTCACTAGTATGTGGAAAAATCCACCCCAATGAACCAAGAAACTAGTAAAACTATGTCTTGGTTTTCGTTCATATTTTCAATCAAATCGTCCAAAAAATTAGCAAATAATAGCTTCGCATTTAAAACTTTTGAAAATACATAAAATTCTCTATCGAATAATCTGGTCCACCAAGAGTTAGCAAAAATGCAGGTTTCAACTTAAGGCGACGATGACGGCTTTCGCACTACTATTTTTTAAAAGGCCGGAAATTTTTCATTCTTCGAGACTTGGTTACATAGATATTGAGGAGCATGCCCAAATCTTACGTAACTTCGTTCACGGTCCCCAAAAATAGGCAGCCGTTTTCCTGTGCCCGAATTGATTCACTTGTATGTGGAAAAATCCTCCCAGATGAACCCCGAAACTAGTAAAACTAAGTTTTGGTTTTCATTCATATTTTCAATCAAATCATCCTTAAAATTAGCAAATAATAGCTTAGCATCTAAAACTTTTGAAAATATATATAATTCTCTATCGAATAATCTGGTCCACCTAGACTTAGCAAAAATGCAGGTTTCAACTTAAGGCGATGATGACAGCTTTCGCACTACTGTTTTTTAAAAGGCCGGAAATTTTCATTTCTAGACTCGGTCACATAGATATTGGGGAGCATACCCAAATCTTACGTGACTTCGTTCATGGTCCCCATCAATAGGCAGCCCTTTTCATGCCATGACGACTTTCGCACTATTGTTTTTCAAAAGGCCAGAAATTTTCATTTCTAAACTCGATTACATAGATATTGGGGAGCATACCCAAATCTTACGTAACTTCGCTTACGGTCCCCAGCACTAGGCAGCCCTTTTCTTGTGCCCGAATCGAATCACTGGTATGTGGAAAAATCCACCCAAATGAAACCGAAATCTAGTAAAACTAAGTTTTGGTTTTCATTCATATTTTCTACGTGACTTCATTCACGGTCACCAATAATTGGCAGCCCTTTTCATGCCATGACGACTTTCGCACTATTGTTTTTCAAAAGGCCAGAAATTTTCATTTCTAAACTCGGTTACATAGATATTGGGGAGCAAACCCAAATGTTACGTAACTTCGTTCACGGTCCCCAACAATAGGCTGCCCTTTTCATGTGCCCGAATTGATTCACAGGTATGGGGAAAAATCCACCCAGATGAACCAGGAAACTAATAAAACTAAGTTTTGGTTTTCATTCATATTTTCAATCAAATCGTCAAAAAAATTAGCAAATAATAGCTTCGCATTTAAAACTTTTGAAGATATATATAATTTTCTATCGAATAATCTGGTCCACCTAGGCTTAGCAAAAAGGCAGGTTTCAAATTAAGGCAACGATGACGGCCTTCCCACTACTTTTTTTTAAAAGGCCGGATTTTTTTCATTTTTCTAGACTAGGTTACATAGATATTGGGGAGCATACCCAAATCTTACGTAACTTTGTTCGCGGTCCCCAACAATAGGCAGCCCTTTTCATGCCATGACAACTTTCGCACTATTGTTTTTCAAAAGGCCAGAAATTTTCATTTCTAGACTCGGGTACATGGATATTGTGGAGCATACCCAAATCTTACGTAACTTCGTTCACCGTCCCCAATAATAGGCAGCCCTTTTCATGTGCCTGAATTGATTCACTAGCATGTGGAAAAATCCACTCAGAAGAATCAGGAAACAAGTAAAACTAAGTTTTGGTTTACGTTCATATTTTCAATCAAATCGTCCAAAAAAATAGGAAGTATTAGCTTCAAATTTAAAACTTTTGAAAATATATATAATTCTCTATCGAATAATCTGGTCCACCTAGACTTAGCAAAAATGCAGGTTTCAACTTAAGGCGACGATGACGGCTTTCGCACCACCGTTTTTTAAAAGGCCGGAAATTTTCATTTCTAGACTCGGTTATATAGATATTAGGGAGCATACCCAAATCTTACGTAACTTCATTCACGGTCCCCAACAATAGGCAGCCCTTTTCATGTGCCCGAATTGATTCACTGGTATGTGGAAAAATCCACCCCGATGAACCAAGAAACTTGTAAAACTAAGTCTTGGTTTTCGTTCATATTTTCAATCAAATCGTCCAAAAAATTAGCAAATAATAGCTTCGTATTTAAAACTTTTGAAAATATATATAATTCTCTATCGAATGATCTGGTCCACCTAGACTTAGCAAAAATGCAGGTTCCAACTTAGGGCGACGATGACGGCTTTCGCACTACTATTTTTTAAAGAGCCGGAAATTTTTCATTCTTCTAGACTCGGTTACATGGATATTGAGGAGCATGCCCAAATCTTACGTAACTTCTTTCACGGTCCCCAACAATAGGCAGCCCTTTTCATGTGCCCGAATTGATTCACTGGTATGTGGAAAAATCCACCCAGATGACCCTGGAAACTAATAAAACTAAGTTTTGGTTTTCATTCATATTTTCTATCAAATCGTCCAAAAAATTAGCAAATAATAGCTTAGCATCTAAAACTTTTGAAAATATATATAATTCTCTATCGAATGATCTGGTCCACCTAGACTTAGCAAAAATGCAGTTTCCAACTTAGGGCGACGATGACGGCTTTCGCACTACTATTTTTTAAAGAGCCGGAAATTTTTCATTCTTCTAGACTCGGTTACATAGACATTGAGGAGCATGCCCAAATCTTACGTAACTTTGTTCAAGGTCCCCAACAATAGGTAGCCCTTTTCATGTGCCCGAATTGATTCACTGGTATGTGGAAAAATCCACCCAGATGGACCCGGAAACTAGTAAAACTAAGTTTTGGTTTTCATTCATATTTTCTATCAAATCGTCCAAAAAATTTGCAAATAATAGCTTAGCATCTAGAACTTTTGAAAAAATATATAATTCTCTATCGAATAATCTGGTCGACCTAGACAAAGCAAAAATGCAAGTTTCAACTTAACGCGACGATGACGGCTTTCGCACTACAATTTTTTATAAAAGGACAGAAATTTTCATTTTTAGACTCGGTTACATAGATATTGGGGAGCATACCCAAATCTTACGTGACTTCATTCACGGTCCCCAACAATAGGCAGCCTTTTTCATGCCATGACGACTTTCGCACTATTGTTTTTCAAAAGGCCAAAAATTTTCATTTCTAAACTCGGTTACATAGATATTGGGGAGCAAACCCAAATCTTACGTAACTTCGTTCACGGTCCCCAACAATAGGCTGCCCTTTTCATGTGCCCGAATTGATTCACAGGTATGGGGAAAAATCCACCCAAATGGACCAGGAAACTAATAAAACTAAGTTTTGGTTTTCATTCATATTTTCAATCAAATCGTCCAAAAAATTAGCAAATAATAGCTTCGCATTTAAAACTTTTAAAAATATCTATAATTCTCTATCGAATAATCTGGTCCACCTAGACTTAGCAAAAAGGCAGGTTTCAACTTAAGGCGACGATGACGGCCTTCCCACTACTGTTTTTTAAAAGGCCGGATTTTTTTCATTTTTCTAGACTCGGTTACATAGATATTGGGGAGCATACCCAAATCTTACGTAACTTCGTTCGCGGTCCCCAACAATAGGCAGCCCTTTTCATGCCATGACAACTTTCACACTATTGTTTTTCAAAAGGCCGGAAATTTTCATTTCTAGACTCGGGTACATAGATATTGTGGAGCATACCCAAATCTTACGTAACTTCGTTCACCGTCCCCAATAATAGGCAGCCCTTTTCATGTGCCTGAATTGATTCACTAGCATGTGGAAAAATCCACTCAGAAGAATCAGGAAACAAGTAAAACTAAGTTTTGGTTTACGTTCATATTTTCAATCAAATCGTCCAAAAAAAATAGGAAGTATTAGCTTCAAATTTAAAACTTTTGAAAATATATATAATTCTCTATCGAATAATCTGGTCCACCTAGACTTAGCAAAAATGCAGGTTTCAACTTAAGGCGACGATGACGGCTTTCGCACTATTGTTTTTTAAAAGGCCGGAAATTCTCATTTCTAGACTCGGTTACATAGATATTAGGGAGCATACCCAAATCTTACATAACTTCGTTCACGGTTTCCAACAATAGGCAGCCCTTTTCATGTGCCCGAATTGATTCACTGGTATGTGGAAAAATCCACCCCGATGAACCAAGAAACTAGTAAAACTAAGTCTTGGTTTTCGTTCATATTTTCAATCAAATCGTCCAAAAAATTAGCAAATAATAGCTTCGCATTTAAAACTTTTGAAAATATATATAATTCTCTATCGAATGATCTGGTCCACCTAGACTTAGCAAAAATGCAAGTTCCAACTTAGGGCGACGATGACGGCTTTCGCACTACTATTTTTTAAAGAGCCGGAAATTTTTCATTCTTCTAGACTCGGTTACATGGATATTGAGGAGCATGCCCAAATCTTACGTAACTTCGTTCACGGTCCCCAACAATAGGCAGCCCTTTTCATGTGCCCGAATTGATTCACTGGTATGTGGAAAACTCCACCCAGATGAACCCGGAAACTAGGAAAACTAAGTTTTGGTTTTCATTCATATTTTCTATCAAATCGTCCAAAAAATTAGCAAATAATAGCTTAGCATCTAGAACTTTTGAAAATATATATAATTCACTATCGAATGATCTGGTCCACCTAGACTTAGCAAAAATGCGGGTTGCAACTTAGGGCGACGATGACGGCTTTCGCACTACTATTTTTTAAAGAGCCGGAAATTTTTCATTCTTCTAGACTCGGTTACATAGATATTGAGGAGCATGCCCAAATCATACCTAACTTCGTTCACGGTCCCCAACAATAGGCAGCCCTTTTCATGTGCTCGAATTGATTCACTGGTATGTGGAAAAATCCATGCAGATGAACCCGGAAACTAGTAAAACTAAGTTTTGGTTTTCATTCATATTTTTAATCAAATCGTCCAAGAAATTAGCAAATAATAGCTTAGCATCTAGAACTTTTGAAAATATATATAATTCTCTATCTAATAATCTGGTCGACCTAGACTTAGCAAAAATGCTGGTTTCAACTTAAGGCGACGATGACGGCTTTCGCACTACAGTTTTTTATAAAAGGCCAGAAATTTTCATTTCTAGACTCGGTTACATAGATATTAGGGAGCATACCCAAATCTTACGTGACTTCATTCACGGTCCCCAACAATAGGCAGCCCTTTTCATGCCATGACGACTTTCGCATTATTGTTTTTCAAAAGGCCAGAAATTTTCATTTCTAAACTCGGTTACATAGATATTGGGGAGTGTACCCAAATCTTACGTGACTTCGTTCACGGTCCCCAACAATAGGCAGCCCTTTTCTTGTGCCTGAATCGATTCACTGGCATGTGGAAAAATCCACCCCGATGAACCCGGAAACTAGTAAAACTAAGTTTTGGTTTTCGTTCATATTTTCAATCAAATCGTCAAAAAAATTAGCAAATAATAGCTTCGCATTTAAAACTTTTGAAAAAATATATAATTCTCTATCGAATAATCTGGTCCACCTAGACTTAGCAAAAATGCAGGTTTCAACTTAAGGTGACGATGACGGCTTTCGCACTATTGTTTTTTCAAAAGGCCGGAAATTTTTCATTTTTCCAGACTCGGTTACATAGATATTGGGGTGCATACCCAAAACTTATGTAACTTCGTTCACGGTCCCCAACAATAGGCTGCCATTTTCATGTGCCCGAGCTGATTCACAGGTATGTGGAAAAATCCACCCAGATGAAACAGGAAACTAGTAAAACTAAGTTTTGGTTTTCATTCATATTTTCAATCAAATCGTCCAAAAAATTAGCAAATAATAGCTTCACATTTAAACCATTTGAAAATATATTTAATTCCCTTTCAAATAATCTGGTCCACCTAGACTTATCAAAAAGGCAGGTTTCAACTTAAGGCGACGATGACGGCTTTCGCACTACTGTTTTTTAAAAGGCCGGATATTTTTCTTTTTTCTAGACTCGCTTACATAGATATTGGGGAGCGTACCCAAATCTTACGTATTCATTCGTGGTCCCCAACAATAGGCACCCCTTTTCATGCCATGACGACTTTCGCACTATTGTTTTTCAAAAGGCCAGAAATTTTCATTTCTAGACTCGGTTACATAGTTATTGTGGAGCATACCCAAATCTTATGTAACTTCGTTCACGGTCCCTAACAATAGGCAGCCCTTTTCATGTGCCCGAATTGATTCACTGGTATGTGGAAAAATCCACCCAGATGAACCCCGAAACTAGTAAAACTAAGTTTTGGTTTTCAATGAAATTGTCAAAAAAATTAGCAAATAATAGCTTCGCATTTAAAACTTTTAAAAATATATATAATTCTCTATCGAATAATCTCGTCCACCTAGACCTAGCAAAAATGCAGATTTCAACATAAGGCAACGATGACGGCTTTCGCACTACTGTTTTTTAAAAGGCCGGAAATTTTTCATTTTTCTAGACTCGGTTACATAGATATTGGGGAGCATACCCAAATCTTACGTAACTTCGTTCACGGTCCCCAACAATAGGCAGCCCATTTCATGTGCCCGAATTGATTCACAGGTATGGGGAAAAATCCACCCAGATGAACCAGGAAACTAGTAAAACTAAGTCTTGGTTTTCGTTCATATTTTCAATCAAATGGTCCAAAAAATTAGTAAATAATAGCTTCGCATTTAAAACTTTTGAAAATATATATAATTCTCTATCGAATGATCTGGTCCACCTAGACTTAGCAAAAATTCAGGTTCCAACTTAGGGCGACGATGACGGCTTTCGCTCTACTATTTTTTAAAGAGCCGGAAATTTTTCATTCTTCTAGACTCGGTTACATGGATATTGAGGAGCATGCCCAAATCTTACGTAACTTCGTTCACGGTCCCCAACAATAGGCAGCCCTTTTCATGTGCCCGAATTGGTTCACTTGTATGTGGAAAAATCCACCCAGATGAACCCAGAAACTAGTAAAACTAAGTTTTGGTTTTCATTCATATTTTCTATCAAATCGTCCAAAAAATTAGCAAATAATAGCTTCGCATTTAAAACTTTTAAAAATATATATAATTCTCTATCGAATCATCTGGTCCACCTAGACTTAGCAAAAATGCAGGTTTCAACTTAAGGCGACGATGATGGCTTTCGCACTACTGTTTTTTAAAAGGCCGGAAATTTTTCATTTTTCTAGACTCGGTTACATAGATATTGGGGAGCATACCCAAAATTTACGTAACTTCATTCACGGTCCCCAACAATACGCTGTCCTTTCATGTGCCCGAATTGATTCACTGGTATGTGAAAAATCCACCCAGATGAACCAGAAAACTAGTAAAACTAAGTTTTGGTTTTCATTCATATTTTCAATCAAATCGTCCAAAAAATTAGCACATAATAGCTTCGCATTTAAAACTTTAGAAAATATATATAATTCTCTATCGAATAATCTGGTCCACCTAGACTTAGCAAAAAGGCCGGTTTCAACTTTAGGCGACGATGACGGCTTTCGCACTACTGTTTTTTAAAAGGCCAGAAATTTTTCATTTTTCTAGACTTGGTTACATAGATATTGGGGAGCATACCCAAATCTTACGTAACTTCGTTCACGGTCCCCAACAATAGGCAACCCTTTTCATGCCATGATGACTTTCGCACTATTGTTTTTCAAAAGGCCAGAAATTTTCATTTCTAGACTCGGGTACATAGATATTAGGGAGCATACCCAAATCTTACGTAACTTTGTTCACAGTCCCCAACAATAGGCAGCCCTTTTCATGTGCCTGAATTGATTCACTAGCATGTGGAAAAATCCACTCAGATTAATCAGGAAGCTAGTAAAACTAAGTTTTGGTTTTTGTTCATATTTTCAATCAAATCGTCCAAAAAATTACCAAATAATAGCTTCGCATTTAAAACTTTTGAAAATATATATAATTCTCTATCGAATAATCTGGTCCAACTAGACTTAGCAAAAATGCAGGTTTCAACTTAAGGGGACGATGACGGCTTTCGCACTACTATTTTTTAAAAGGCCCGAAATTTGCATTTCTAGACTCTGTTACATAGATATTAGGGAGCATACCCAAATCTTACGTAACTTCGTTCACGGTCCCCAACAATAGGCAGCCCTTTTCATGTGCCCGAATTGATTCACTGGTATGTGGAAAAATCCACCTGGACGAACCAGGAAACTAGTAAAACTAAGTTCTATTTTTCGTTCATATTTTCAGTCAAATCGTCCAAAAAATCAGCAAATAATAGCTTCGCATTTAAAACTTTTGAAAATATATATAATTTTCGATCGAATAATCTGGTCCACCTAGAATTAGCAAAAATGCAGGTTTCAACTTAAGGCGACGATGACGGCTTGCACACTTCTATTTTTTAAAAGGCCGGAAATTTTCATTTATAGACTCGATTACATAAATATTAAGGAGCATACCCAAATCTTACGTAACTTCGTTCTCGGTCCCCAACAATAGGCAGCCCTTTTCATGTACCCGAATTGATTCACTGGCAAGTGGAAAAATCCACCCAGATGAACCAGGAAACTAGTAAAACTAAGTTTTGGTTTTCATTATTATTTTCAATCAACTCGTCCAAAAAATTAGCAAATAATAGCTTCGCATTTAAAACTATTGAAAATATATATAATTCTCTATTGAATAGTCTGGTCCACCGAGAGTTAGCAAAAATAAAGGTTTCAACTTAAGGCGATGATGACGGCTTTCGCACTACTGTTTTTTAAAAGGCCGAAAATTTTCATTTCTAGACTCGGTTACACAGATATTGGGGAGCATACCCAAATCTTACGTAACTTCGTTCACGGTCCCCAACAATAGGCAGCCCTTTTCATGTGCCCGAATTGATTCACTGGTATGTGGAAAAATCCACCCAGATGAACCAGGAAACTAGTAAAACTAAGTTGTGGTTTTCGTTCAGATTTTCAATCAAATCGTCCAAACAATTTGCAAATAATAGCTTCACATTTAAAACTTTTGAAAATATATATAATTCTCTATCGAATAATCTGGTCCACCTAGACTTAGCAAAAATGCAGGTTTAAACTTAAGGCGACGATGACGGCTTTCGTACTACTGTTTTTTAAAAGACCAAAAATTTTCATTTCTAGACTCGGTTACATAGAAATTGTGGTGCATACCCAAATCTTACGTAACTTCGTTCACGGTCCCCAACAATAGGCAGCCATTTTCATGTGCCCGAATTGATTCACTCGCATGTGGAAAAATCCACTCAGATAAATTAGGAAACTAGTAAAACTAAGTTTTGGTTTTCGTTCATATTTTCAATCAAATCGTAAAAAAAAATAGCAAATAATAGCTTCGCATTTAAAACTTTTAAAAAATTATATAATTCCCTATCGAATAATCTGGTCCAACTAGACTTAGAAAAAATGCAGGTTTCAACTTAAGGGGACGATGACGGCTTTCGCACTACTGTTTTTTAAAAGGCCCGAAATTTTCATTTCTAGACTCGGTGACATAGATATTGGGGAGCATACCCAAATCTAACATAACTTCGTTCACGGTCCCCAAATATAGGCGGCCCTTTTCATGTGCCCGAGTTGATTCACAGCTATTTGGAAAAATCCACCCAGATGAACCAGGAAACTAGTAAAACTAAGTTTTGCTTTTCATTCATATTTTCAACCAAATCGTCCAAAAAGTTAGCAAATAATAGCTTCGCATTTAAAACTTTTGAAAATATATATAATTCTCTATCAAATAATCTGGTCCACCTAGAGTTAGCAAAAATGCAGGTTTCAACTTAAGGCGACGATGACGGCTTTCGTACTACTGTTTTTTTAAAGCACGGAAATTTTCATTTCTAGACTCGGTTACATAGATATTGGGGAGCATACCCAAATCTTACGTAACTTCGTTCATAGTCCCGAACAATAGGCAGCCCTTTGCATGTGCTCGAATTGATTCACTGGTATGTGGAAAAATCCACCCAGATAACATGGAAACTAGTAAAACTAAGTTGTGGTTTTCGTTCATATTTTCAATCAAATTGTCCAAAAAATTTGTAAATAATAGCTTCGCATTTTAAACTTTTGAAAATATATATAATTCTCGATCGAATAATCTGGTCCACCTAGACTTAGCAAAAATGCAGGTTTCAACTTAAGGCGACGATGAGGGCTTTCGTACTACCGTTTTTTAAAAGGCTGGAAATTTTCATTTCTAGACACGGTTACATAGATATTGTGGAGCATACCCAATTCTTACGTAACTTCGTTCACGGTCCCCAACAATAGGCAACCCTTTTCATGTGCCCGAATTCATTCACTGGTATGTGGAAAAATCCACCCAGATGAACCAGGAAACTAGTAAAACTAAGTTTCGGTTTTCGTTCATATTTTCAATCAAATCGTCCAAAAAATTAGCAAATAATAGCTTCGCATTTAAAACTTTTAAAAATATATATAATTCTCTATCGAATAATCTAGTCCACCTAGACTTAGCAAAAATGCAGGTTTCAACTTAAGGCGACGATGACGGCTTTCGTACTACTATTTTTTAAAAGGCTGGAAATTTTCATTTCTAGACACGGTTACATAGATATTGTGGAGCATACCCAATTCTTACGTAACTTCGTTCACGGTCCCCAACAATAGGCAGCCCATTTCTTGTGCCCGAATTGATTCACTGGTATGTGGAAAAATCCACCTAGATGAACCAAGAAACTAGTAGAACTAAGTTGTGGTTTTCATTAATATTTTCAATCAAATCGTCCAAAAAATTAGTAAATAATAGCTCCGCATTTAAAACTTTTGAAAATATATATAATTCTCTATCGAATAATCTGGACCATCTTGACTTAGCAAAAATGCAGGTTTCAACTTAAGGCGACGATGACGGCTTTCGCACTACGGTTTTTTAAAAGGCCGGGAATTTTAATTTCTAGACTCGGTTACATGGATATTGTGGAGCATACCCAAATCTTATGTAACTTCGTTCACGGTCCCCAACAATAGGCGGCCCTTTTCATGTGCCTGAATTGATTCACTAGCATGTACAAAAATCCACTCAGATGAATCAGGAAACTAGTAAAGCTAAGTTTTGGTTTTCGTTCATATTTTCCATTAAATCGTCCAAAAAATTAGCAAATAATAGCTTCGCATTTAAAACTTTTGAAAATATATATAATTCTTTATCGAATAATCTGGTCCACCTAGACTTAGCAAAAATGCAGGTTTCAACTTAAGGCGACAATGACGGCTTTCGCACTAATCTTTTTTAAAAGGCCGGAAATTTTTCATTTTTCTAGACTCGGTTACATAGATATTGGGGAGCATACCCAAATCTTACGTAACTTCGTCCACGGTCCCCAACAATAGGCAGCCCTTTTCATGTGCCCGAATTCATTCACTGGTATGTGGAAAAATCCACCCAGATGAACCAGGAAACTAGTAAAACTAAGTTTTGGTTTTCATTCATATTTTCAATCAAATCGTCCAAAAAATTAGCAAATAATAGCTTCGCATTTAAAACTTTTGAAAATATATATAATTCTCTATCGAATAATCTGGTCCACCTAGACTTAGCAAAAATGTAGGTTTCAGCTTATCCCGATGACGGCTTTCGCACTACTATTTTTTAAAAGGCTGGAGATTTTCATTTCTAGACTCGGTTACATAGATATTGGGGAGCATACCCAAATCTTACGTGACTTCGTTCACGGTCCCCAACAGTAGGCAGCCCTTTTGCACTGTTGTTTTTCAAAAGGCCAGAAATTTTCATTTCTAGAATCGGTTACATAGATATTGTGGAGCATACCCAAATCTTACGTAACTTCGTTCACCGTCCCCAACAATAGGCAGCCCATTTCTTGTGCCCGAATTGATTCACTGGTATGTGGAAAAATCCACCCAGATGAACCAAGAAACTAGTAGAACTAAGTTGTGGCTTTCGTTAATATTTTCAATCAAATCGTCCAAAAAATTAGTAAATAATAGCTTCGCATTTAAAACTTTTTAAAATAAATATAATTCTCTATCGAATAATCTGGACCACCTAGACTTAGCAAAAATGCAGGTTTCAACTTAACGCGACGATGACGGCTTTCGCACTACGGTTTTTTAAACGGCCGGGAATTTTAATTTCTAGACTCGGTTACATAGATATTGTGGAGTGTACCCAAATCTTATGTAACTTCGTTCACGGTCCCCAACAATAGGCGGCCCTTTTCATGTGCCCGAATTGATTCACTAGCATGTGGAAAAATCCACTCAGATGAATAAGGAAACTAGTAAAGCTAAGTTTTGGTTTTCGTTCATATTTTCCATCAAATCGTCCAAAAAATTACCAAATAATAGCTTCGCATTTTAAACTTTTGAAAATATATAAAATTCTCTATCGAATAATCTGGTCCACCTAGACTTAGCAAAAATGCAGGTTTCAACTTAAGGCGACGATGACGGCGTTCGCACTACTGTTTTTTAAAAGGCCGGAAATTTTTCATTTTTCTAGACTCGGTTACATAGATATTGGGGAGCATACCCAAATCTTACGTAACTTCGTTCACGGTCCCCAACAATAGGCAGCCCTTTTCATGTGCCCGAATTCATTCACTGGTATGTGGAAAAATCCACCCAGATGAACCAGGAAACTAGTAAAACTAAGTTTTGGTTTTCATTCATATTTTCAATCAAATCGTCCAAAAAATTAGCAAATAATAGCTTCGTATTTAAAACTTTTGAAAATATATATAATTCTCTATCGAATAATCTTGTCCACCGAGACTTAGCAAAAATGTAGGTTTCAACTTAAAGGGACGATGACGGCTTTCGCACTACTGTTTTTTAAAAGGCCGGAAATTTTCATTTCTAGACTCGGTTACATAGATATTGGGGAGCATACCCAAATCTTACGTGACTTCATTCACGGCCCCCAAAAATAGGCAGCCCTTTTCATACCAAGACGACTTTCGCACTATTGTTTTTCAAAAGGCCAGAAATTTTCATTTCTAGACTCGGTTACGTAGATATTGTGGAGCATACCCAAATCTTACGTAACTTCATTCACGGTCCCCAACAATAGGCAGCCCTTTTCTTGTGCCTGAATTAATTCACTGGTATGTGGAGAAATCCACCCAGATGAACCAAGAAACTAGTAAAACTAAGTTGTGGTTTTCGTTCATATTTTCAATCAAATCGTCCAAAAAATTAGAAAATAATAGCTTCGCATTTAAAACTTTTGAAAATATATATAATTCTCTATCGAATAATCTGGTCCACCTAGACTTAGAAAAAATGCAGGTTTCAACTTAAGGCGCCGATGACGGCTTTCGCACTATTGTTTTTTAAAAGGCTGGAAATTTTCATTTCTAGACTCGGTTACATAGATATTAGGGAGCATACCCAAATCTTACGTAACTTCGTTCACGGTCCCCAACAATAGGCAGCCCTTTTCATGTGCCCGAATTGATTCACTGGTATGTGGAAAAATCCACCCAGTTGAACCAGGAAACTAGTAAAACTAAGTTTTGGTTTTCATTCATATTTTCAATGAAATCGTTCAAAAAATAAGCAAATAATAGCTTCGCATTTTAAACTTCTGAAAATATAAATAATTCTCTATCGAATAATCTGGTCTACCTAGACTTAGCAAAGATGCAGGTTTCAACTTAAGGCGATGATGACGGCTTTCGCACTACTGTTTTTTATAAGGCCGGAAATTTTTCATTTTACTAGACTCGGTTACATAGATATTGGAGAGCATACTTAAAATCTTACGTAACTTTGTTCACGGTCCGCAACAATAGGCAGCCCTTTTCATGTGCCCGAATTGATTCACTGGTATGTGGAAAAATCCACCCGGATGAACCAGGAAACTAGTAAAACTAAGTTTTGGTTTTCATTCATATTTTCAATCAAATCGTCCAAAAAATTAGCAAATAATAGCTTCGCATTTAAAACTTTTGAAAATATATATAATTCTCTATCGAATAATCTGGTCCACCTAGAGTTCGCAAAAATGCAGGTTTCAACTTAAGGCGACGATGACAGCTTTCACACTACTATTTTTTAAAAGGCCGGAAATTTTCATTTCTTGACTCGGTTACATAGATATTGGGAAGGATACCCAAATCTTACGTGACTTCGTTCACGGACCCCAACAATAGGCAGCCCTTTTCATGCCATGACGACTTTCGCACTATTGTTTTTCAAAAGGCCAGAGATTTTCATTTCTAGACTCGATTACATAGATATTGTGGAGCATACCCAAATCTTACGTAACTTCATTCACGGTCCCCAACAATAGGCAGCCCTTTTCATGTGCCCGAATTGATTCACTAGCATGTGGAAAAACCCACTCAGATGAATCAGGAAACTAGTTAAACTAAGTTTTGGTTTTCGTTCATATTTTCAATCAAATCGTCCAAAAAATTGGCAAATAATAGCTTCACATTTAAAACTTTTGAAAATATAAATAATTCTCTATCGAATAATCTGGTCCACCTAGGCTTAGCAAAAATGCAGGTTTTAACTTAAGGCGACGATGACGGCTTTCGCCCTAATATTTTTTAAAAGGCCAGAAATTTTTCATTTTTCTAGACTCGGTTACATAGATATTGGGAAGCATACCCAAATCTTACGTAACTTCATTCACGGTCCCCAACAATATGCAGCCCTTTTCATGTGCCCGGATTCATTCACTGGTATGTGGAAAAATCCACCCAGATGAACCAGGGAACTAGTAAAACTAAGTTTTGGTTTTCATTCATATTTTCAATCAAATCGTCCAAAAGATTAGCAATTAATAGCTTCGCATTTTAAACTTTTGAAAATATATTAAATTCTCTATCGAATAATCTGGTCCACCGAGCCTTAGCAAAAATGCAGGTTTCAACTTAATGCGACGATGACGGCTTTCGCACTACTGTTTTTTAAATGGCCGGAAATTTTTCATTTTTCTAGACTCAGTTACATAGATATTGGGGAGCATACCCAAAATCTTACGTGACTTCGTTCACGGTCCCCAACAATAGGCAGCCCATTTCATGCCTTGACGACTTTTGCACTATTGTTTTTCAAAAGGCCAGAAATTTTCATTTCTAGACTCGGTTACATAGATATTGTGGAGCATACCCAAATCTTACGTAACTTCATTCACGGTCCCCAACAATAGGCAGCCCTTTTCATGTGCCTGAATTGATTCACTGGTATGTGGAGAAATCCACCCAGATGAACCAGGAAACTAGTAAAAAAAAAGTTGTGGTTTTCGTTCATATTTTCAATCAAATCGTCCAAAAAATTAGCAAATAATAGCTTCGCATTTAAAACTTTTGAAAATATATATATTTCTCTATCGAATAATTTGGTCCACCTAGACTTAGCAAAAATGCAGGTTTCAACTTAAGGCGACGATGACGGCTTTCGCACTACTGTTTTTTAAAAGGCCGGAAATTTTCATTTCTAGACTCGGTTACATAGATATTCGGGAGCATATCCAAATCTTACGTAAGTTTCTTCACGGTCCCTAACAATAGGCAGCCCTTTTCATGTGCCCGAATAGATTCACTGGTATGTGGAAAAATCCACCCAGATGAACCAAGAAACTAGTAAAACTAAGTTTTTGTTTTCGTTCATATTTTCAATCAAATCATCCAAAAAATTAACAAATAATATCTTTGCATTTAAAACTTTTGAAAAAATATATAATTCACTATCGAATAATCTGGTCCACCTAGACTTAGCAAAAATGCGCGTTTCAACATAAGGCGACGATGACGGCTTTCGCACTACTGTTTTTTAAAAGGCCGGAAATTTTTCATTTTTCTAGACTCGGTTACATAGATATTGGGGTGCATACCCAAATCTTACGTAACTTCGTTCACGGTCCGCA
Source organism: Litsea cubeba (assembly GCA_012931725.1). Lineage (NCBI taxonomy): Eukaryota > Viridiplantae > Streptophyta > Magnoliopsida > Laurales > Lauraceae > Litsea > Litsea cubeba. The sequence goes on from CM022950.1 coordinate 21,619,693, forward strand.
ACAATAGGCAGCCCTTTTCATGCCATGACAACTTTCGCACAATTGTTTTTCAAAAGGCCAGAAATTTTCATTTCTAGACTCGGTTACATAGATATTTTGGAGCATACGCAAATCTTACGTAACTTCGTTCACGGTCCCCAACAATAGGCAGCCCTTTTCATGTGCCTGAATTGATTCACTCGCATGTGAAAAAATCCATTGAGATGAATCAAGAAACAAATAAAACTAAGTTTTGGTTTTCGTTCATATTTTCAATCAAATCGTCCAAAAAATTAGCAAATAATAGCTTCACATTTAAAACTTTTGAAAATATATATAATTCTCTATCGAATAATCTGGTCCACCTAGACATAGCAAAAATGCAAGTTTCAACTTAAGGCGACGATGACGGCTTTCGCACTACTATTTTTTAAAAGGCCAGAAATTATCATTTCTAGACTCAGTTAGATAGATATTAGGGAGCATACCCAAATCTTATGTAACTTTGTTCACAGTCCCCAACAATAGGCAGCCCTTTTCATGTGCCCGAATTGATTCACTGGTATGTGGAAAAATCCACCCAGATGAACCAAGAAACTGGTAAAACTAATTTTTGGTTTTCATTCATATTTTCAATCAAATGGTCCAAAAAATTATCAAATAATAGTTTCACATTTAAAACTTTTGAACATATATATAATTCTCTATTGAATAATCTGGTCCACCTAGACTTAGCAAAAATGCAGGTTTCAACTTAAGGCGATGATGACGGTTTTCGCACTACTATTTTTTAACAGGCCGGAAATTTTTCACTTTTCGAGACTCAGTTAGATAGATATTGGGGAGCATACCCAAATCTTATGTAATCTCGTTCACGGTCCCCAACAATAGGCAACCCTTTTCATGTTCCCGAATTGATTCAATGGTATGTGGAAAAATCCACCCAAATGAACCAGGAAACTAGTAAAACTAAGTTTTGGTTGTCAATCATATTTTCAATCAAATCGTCCAAAAAATTTGCAAATAATAGCTTTGCATTTAAAACTTTTGAAAAAATATATAATTCTCTATCGAATAATCTGGTCCACCTAGACTTAGCAAAAATGCAGGTTTCAACTTAAGGCGACGATGACGGCTTTCGCACTACTGTTTTTTTAAAGGCAAGATATTCCCATTTCTAGACTCGGTAACATAGATATTAGGGAGCATACCCATATCTTACTTAACTTCGTTCACGGTCCCCAACAATAGGTAGCCCTTTTCATGTGCTCGAATTGATTCACTGGTATGTCGAAAAATCCACCCAGATGAACAAAGAAACTAGTAAAACTAAATTTTTGTTTTCGTTCATATTTTCAATCAAATCATCCAAAAAATTAGCAAATAATAGCTTCGCATTTAAAACTTTTGAAAATATATATAATTCTCTATCAAATAATCTGGTCCAACTAGACTTAGCAAAAATGCAGGTTTAAACTTAAGGCGACGATGATGGCTTTCGCACTACTGTTTTTTAAAACGCCAAAATTTTTTTATTTTTCTAGACCCGGTTACTAAGATATTGGTGAGCATACCCAAATCTTACGTAACTTCGATCACGGTCCCCAACAATAGACAGCCCTTTTCATGTGCCCGAATAGATTCCCTGGTATGTGGAAAAATCTACCCAGATGAACCAGGAAACTAGTAAAACTAAGTTTTGGTTTTCATTCATATTTTCAATCAAATCATCCAAAAAATTAGCAAATAATAGCTTCGCATTTAAAACTTTTGAAAATATATTAAAATATCTGTCGAATAATCTGGTCCACCTAGACTTAGCAAAAATGCAGGTTTCAACATAAGGCGACGATGACTGCTTTCGCACAACTGTTATTTAAAAGGCTGGAAATTTTTCATTTTTCTAGACTTGGTTACATAGATATTGGGGTGCATACCCAAATCTTACGTAACTTTGTTCACGGTCGCCAACAATAGGCAGCCCTTTTCATGCCATGACGACTTTCACACTCTCATTTTTCAAAAGGCCATAAATTTTCATTTCTAGACTCGGTTACATAGATATTGGGGAGCATACCCAAATCTTACGTAATTTCGTTCACGGTCCCCAATAATAGGCAGCCCTTTTGATGTGCCCGAATTGATTCACTGGCATGTGGAAAAATCCACCCAGATGAACCAGGAAACTGGTAAAACTAAGTTTTGGTTTTCATTCATATTTTCAATCAAATGGTCCAAAAAATTATCAAATAATAGTTTCACATTTAAAACTTTTGAACATTTATATAATTCTCTATCGAATAATCTGGTCCACCTAGACTTAGCAAAAATGCAAGTTTCAACTTAAGGCGACGATGACGGCATTCGCTCTACTATTTTTTAAAAGGCCAGAAATTTTCATTTCTAGACTCGGTTAGATAGATATTAGGGAGCATACCCAAATTTTACGTAACTTCGTTCACGGTCCCCAACAATAGGCAGCCCTTTTCATGTGCCCGAATTGATTCACTGGTATGTGGAAAAATACACCCAGATGAACCAGGAAACTAGTAAAACTAAGTTTTGGTTTTCATTCATATTTTCAATCAAATGGTCCAAAAAATTAGCAAATAATAGTTTCACATTTAAAACTTTTGAACATATATATAATTCTCTATGGAATAAACTGGTCCACCTAGACTTAGCAAAAATACAGGTTTCAACTTAAGGCGACGATGACGGCTTTCGCGCTACTATTTTTTAAAAGGCCGGAAATTTTTCACTTTTCTAGACTCAGTTACATAGATATTGGGGATCAAACCCAAATCTTATGTAACCTCGTTCACGGTCCCCAACAATAGGCAACCCTTTTCATGTGCCCGAATTGATTCAATGGTGTGTGGGAAAATCCACCCAGATGAACCAGGAAACTAGTAAAACTAAGTTTTGGTTGTCAAAAATATTTTCAATCAAATCGTCCAGAAAATTAGCAAATAATAGCGTCGCATTTAAAACTTTTGAAAAAATATATAATTCTCTATCGAATAATCTGGTCCACCTAGACTTAGCAAAAATGCAGGTTTCTACTTAAGGCGACGATGACGGCTTTCGCACTAGTGTTTTTTAAAAGGCCGGAAATTTTCATTTCTAGACTCGGTTACATAGATATTAGGGAGCATATCCAAATCTTACGTAGCTTCGTTCACGGTCCCCAACAATAGGCAGCCCTTTTCATGTGCCCGAATTGATTCACTGGTATGTGGAAAAATCCACCCAGATGAACCAAGAAACTAGCAAAACTAAGTTTTGGTTTTCGTTCATATTTTCAATCAAATCATCCAAAAAATTTGCAAATAATAGCTTCGCATTTAAAACTTTTGAACATATATATAATTCTCTATTGAATAATCCGGTCCACCTAGACTTAGCAAAAATGCAGGTTTCAACTTAAGGCGACGATGACGGCTTTCGCACGGCCGTTATTTAAACGGCAGGAAATTTTTGATTTTTCTAGACTCGGTTACATAGATATTGGGGTGCATACCCAAATCTTACGTAACCTCGTTCTCGGTCCCCAACTATAGGCAACCCTTTTCATGTGCCCGAACTGATTCAATGGTATGTGGAAAAATCCACCCAGATGAACCAGGAAACTTGTAAAACTAAGTTTTGGTTTTCATTCATATTTTCCATCAAATCGTCCAAAAAATTAGCAAATAATAGCTTCGCATTTACAACGTTTGAAAATATATATAATTCTCTATCGAATAATCTGGTCCACCTAGACTTAGCAAAAATGCAGGTTTCATCATAAGGCGACGATGATGGCTTTCGCACTACTGTTTTTTAAAAGGCCGGAAAATTTTCATTTTTCTAGACTCGGTTACATAGATATTGGGGTGCATACCCAAATCTTACGTAACTTCGTTCACGGTCGCCAACAATAGGCAGCCCTTTTCATGCCATGACGACTTTCGCACTATCGTTTTTTAAAAGGCCAGAAATTTTCTTTTCTAGACTCGGTTACATAGATATTGTGGAGCAAACCCAAATCTTACGTAACTTCGTTCATGGTCCCCAACAATAGGCAGCCCTTTTCATGTGACCGAATTGATTCACTCGCATGTGGAAAAATCCACTCAGATGAATCAGGAAACTAGAAAAACTAAGTTTTGGTTTTCGTTCATATTTTCAATCAAATCGTCTAAAAAATTAGCAAATAATAGCTTCGCATTTAAAACTTTTGAAAATATATATAATTCTCTATCGAATAATCTGGTCCACCCTGACTTAGCAAAAATGCAGGTTTCAACATAAGGCGACGATGATGGCTTTCGCACTACTATTTTTTAAAAGGCCGGAAAATTTTCATTTTTCTAGACTCGGTTACATAGATATTGGGGTGCATATCCAAATCTTACGTAACTTCGTTCACGGTCCGCAACAATAGGCAGCCCTTTTCATGCCATGACAACTTTCGCACAATTGTTTTTCAAAAGGCCAGAAATTTTCATTTCTAGACTCGGTTACATAGATATTGTGGAGCATACCCAAATCTTACGTAACTTCGTTCACGGTCCCCAATAATAGGCAGCCCTTTTCATGTGCCTGAATTGATTCACTCGCATGTGAAAAAATCCACTGAGATGAATCAAGAAACTAGTAAAACTAAGTTTTGGTTTTCGTTCATATTTTCAATCAAATCGTCCAAAAAATTAGCAAATAATAGCTTCACATTTAAAACTTTTGAAAATATATATAATTCTCTATCGAATAATCTGGTCCACCTAGACATTGCAAAAATGCAATTTTCAACTTAAGGCGACGATTACGGCTTTCGCACTACTAATTTTTAAAAGGCCAGAAATTATCATTTCTAGACTCAGTTAGATAGATATTAGGGAGCATACCCAAATCTTATGTAACTTCGTTCACGGTCCCCAACAATAGGTAGCCCTTTTCATGTGCCCGAATTGATTCACTGGTATGTGGAAAAATCCACCCAGATGAACTAGGAAACTGGTAAAACTAAGTTTTGGTTTTCATTCATATTTTCAATCAAATGGTCCAAAAAATTATCAAATAATAGTTTCACATTTAAAACTTTTGAACATATATATAATTCTCTATTGAATAATCTGGTCCACCTAGACTTAGCAAAAATGCAGGTTTCAACTTAAGGCGATGATGACGGTTTTCGCACTACTATTTTTTAACAGGCCGGAAATTTTTCACTTTTCGAGACTCAGTTAGATAGATATTGGGGAGCATACCCAAATCTTATGTAATCTCGTTCACGGTCCCCAACAATAGGCAACCCTTTTCATGTGCCCGAATTGATTCAATGGTATGTGGAAAAATCCACCCAAATGAACCAGGAAACTAGTAAAACTAAGTTTTGGTTGTCAATCATATTTTCAATCAAATCGTCCAAAAAATTTGCAAATAATAGCTTTGCATTTAAAACTTTTGAAAAAATATATAATTCTCTATCGAATAATCTGGTCCACCTAGACTTAGCAAAAATGCAGGTTTCAACTTAAGGCGACGATGACGGCTTTCGCACTACTGTTTTTTAAAATGCCGAAAAATTTTCATTTTTCTAGACCCGGTAACAAAGATATTGGTGAGCATACCCAAATCTTACGTAACTTCGATCACGGTCCCCAACAATAGACAGCCCTTTTCATGTGCCCGAATTGATTCCCTGGTATGTGGAAAAATCTACCCAGATGAACCAGGAAACTAGTAAAACTAAGTTTTGGTTTTCATTCATATTTTCAATCAAATCATCCAAGAAATTAGCAAATAATAGCTTCGCATTTAAAACTTTTGAAAATATATTAAAATATCTGTCGAATAATCTGGTCCACCTAGACTTAGCAAAAATGCAGGTTTCAACATAAGGCGACGATGACTGCTTTCGCACAACTGTTATTTAAAAGGCTGGGAATTTTTCATTTTTCTAGACTCGGTTACATAGATATTGGGGTGCATACCCAAATCTTACGTAACTTTGTTCACGGTCGCCAACAATAGGCAGCCCTTTTCATGCCATGATGACTTTCACACTATCGTTTTTCAAAAGGCCATAAATTTTCATTTCTAGACTCGGTTACATAGATATTGGGGAGCATACCCAAATCTTACGTAATTTCGTTCACGGTCCCCAATAATAGGCAGCCCTTTTCATGTGCCCGAATTGATTCACTGGTATGTGGAAAAATCCACCCAGATGAACCAGGAAACTGGTAAAACTAAGTTTTGGTTTTCATTCATATTTTCAATCAAATGGTCCAAAAAATTATCAAATAATAGTTTCACATTTAACACTTTTGAACATATATATAATTCTCTATCGAATAATCTGGTCCACCTAGACTTAGCAAAAATGCAAGTTTCAACTTAAGGCGACGATGACGGCATTCGCTCTACTATTTTTTAAAAGGCCAGAAATTTTCATTTCTAGACTCGGTTAGATAGATATTAGGGAGCACACCCAAATCTTACGTAACTTCGTTCACGGTCCCCAATAATAGGCAGCCCTTTTCATGTGCCCGAATTGATTCACTGGTATGTTGAAAAATACACCCAGATGAACCAGGAAACTAGTAAAACTAAGTTTTGGTTTTCATTCACATTTTCAATCAAATGGTCCAAAAAATTAGCAAATAATAGTTTCACATTTAAAACTTTTGAACATATATATAATTCTCTATGGAATAAACTGGTCCACCTAGACTTAGCAAAAATACAGGTTTCAACTTAAGGCGACGATGACGGCTTTCGCGCTACTATTTTTTAAAAGGCCGGAAATTTTTCACTTTTCTAGACTCAGTTACATAGATATTGGGGATCAAACCCAAATCTTACGTAACCTCGTTCACGGTCCCCAACAATAGGCAACCCTTTTCATGTGCCCGAATTGATTCAATGGTATGTGGAAAAATCCACCCAGATGAACCAGGAAACTAGTAAAACTAAGTTTTGGTTGTCAAAAATATTTTCAATCAAATCGTCCAGAAAATTAGCAAATAATAGCTTCGCATTTAAAACTTTTGAAAAAATATATAATTCTCTATCGAATAATCTGGTCCACCTAGACTTAGCAAAAATGCAGGTTTCAACTTAAGGCGATGATGACGGCTTTCGCACTAGTGTTTTTTAAAAGGCCGGAAATTTTCATTTCTAGACTCGTTTACATAGATATTAGGGAGCATATCCAAATCTTACGTAACTTCGTTCACGGTCCCCAACAATAGGCAGCCCTTTTCATGTGCCCGAATTGATTCACTGGTATCTGGAAAAATCCACCCAGATGAACCAAGAAACTAGCAAAACTAAGTTTTGGTTTTGGTTCATATTTTCAATCAAATCGTCCAAAAATAAGTAACCACACAATAAAGACTGCTATGTTTCAATTCAACATTTTGTTTGTTTGGGTATGATTGTGCATAGCTCTATAATTCGGATTAGATTTATCGTTGATCTATGGTCATTGAGGCCTCCTAAAAGGATCTACTAAACACCAAGCCATCACTAATCTTTGGATCCAAGTTCAATTGGCACGCCATAATTATCAAACTTGTACCCTCCCATTATTGATGTCATTCCTCAGGTTCGGGCAATGAACATCCAAATATTCCATCTTTTGTACCCCTCCAATAACCATACTAACAGCCTCTGAGCAGTTAGAAAAACGTTTCCTTGCTTTAATTCATTTTAATGTGAACTACAAATTTGGAATATCAGTTGTCGATCCACTATTCAGTTATTCACTAAATGAAGAAACCATTTGAAAAGGACCAGACAATTTAACCATCCAAATAAATGATTGATCAACAAGAAATCTCCTCAAAACATAAGTAATATGGTGGATGATCCTTCAACATATGTAAAATGAAGGATTGATAAAAAGATTTCCTTTTAATGTGTTTGATGTTATCAAAATTTGTAATATGAACTGGCTGCCTACCATACACCTTTCACCCTTTTCAGTCCACCCCCAGTCCTGATGGTTTTTATAGCTATTGGGAAGTGATTAAGGATGATTTGTTGAAGGTTTTTAAGGAGTTTTATAATGATGGGGTGGTCAGTGCCTGTACTAATGCGACATTTATTTGCTTAGTACCTAAGATGATTAAGTCTTTGAGGATTAGTGATTTTCGTCCAATTAGTTTGATGTCAAGTCTTTATAAGATTTTAGCAAATGTCTTAGTCTCTTAGAGTGAAGGAAATATTGAATGAAACCATTTCTTCCTTTTAAGGAGCATTTGTTAAAGGTCGACAAACTACAACAGAAAATTGTTTTCGCGGCGCCAATTTTCGCGGCTAAAAATGAACAAAATCGCTGCGAAATCTCTATCCCGGCGATTAGTACTTTGTCGTGAAATCGCCGCATTAAATCCTTCACTTCTGATCTTTAGCGGCGCAAATGGAAATTCGTCGGAAAACTTTTTTTTTCGCGGCATTTTTTTTGCCGCTATTAGTGCCAACATTCGCCGCAAATAGCCATCAACTTTCATTTATAAGTGGTTGGCAATGTCTTTTTCCACAGATTGAAATTTCCTTGCAGCGACTATATATCGCCGCAATTAAACTTTTCCAGCGCTTTTCAGATTCGCTGCAAAAAAAAATTATACGGTTAAAACACAATTGCGTCGATCTCAAATTGACGCAATTGCTGGATTCTTCCATTATTTTTTTTTCAAAAAAGTCATTTTCAGCGACTATTTATCCATTGCGTTGATATGAAATCGACGTAAATGCTCGTTTCTGACATAAAAAATCAATTGCAGCGACTATTTATCACCGGAAAAATATCTTCCCAGCATTTTTTAACTTCACAGCTAATTAAATGTCGCAGCTAAACTCAATTGCAACGATCTGAAATAGACGCAAATGCTTGTTTCTGGCTAAATTTATTTTTTTTTAAAAATAATTTTTAGAGAAACTTTTGCCGGCGTGTTTTTGCGCTGGTAAAAGTTATTTATTTTTAATAAAATTTAGAAACCTTTTGCCGGCATTTTTTTGCGCTGGGAAAAGTTACCTTTTTTTAAAAAAAATTTAGAAACCTTTTGTCGGCGATTCTTTGCGCCGGGAAAAGTAGTTTTTTTTTCCAAAAATAAATTTTAGAAAACTTTTGCACCGGCAAAACCTTTATATTTTATAAAAAAAATTAATTTCTTTATTTTTTTCCTGTACTAGTCGAGCCCCCTGCACATACAATTTCAAACACAACAAACACGAAGACAAACTGGATAAAATGGTAGAAGAGAATTCCTAATGTTTTTCTTTATTCCTTTTATCAATGGAAGAAATAATTGGAAAATGAAACAACAATTACAAAAATAAGTAACCACACAATAAAGACTACTATGATTCAATTCAACATTTTGTTTGTTTGGGTATGATTGTGCATAGCTCTATAATTCTGATTAGGTTTATCGTTGATCTATGGTCATTGAGGCCTCCCAAAAGGATCTACTAAACACCAAGCCATCACTAATCTTTGGATCCAAGTTCAATATACATGCCATAATAATCAAACTTGTAGCCTCCCTTTATTGATGTCCTTCCTCAGGTTTGGGCAATGGACATCCAACTATCCCATCTTTTGAACCCCTCCAATAACCATACTAACAGCCTTTGAGCAGTCAGAAAAAGGTTTCCTTGCTTTAATTCATTTTAATGTGAACTACAAATTCGGAATATCAGTTGTCGATCCACTATTCAGTTATCCACTAAATGAAGAAACCATTTGCAAAGGACCAGACAATTTAACGATCCAAATAAATTATTGATCAACAAGAATCTCCTAAAAAAATAAGTAATATGGTGGATGATCCTTCAACATATGTAAAATGAAGGATTGATAAAAAGATTTCCTTTTAATTTGTTTGATGTTATCAAAATTTGTAATATCAACTGACTGCCTTCCATACACCTTTCAACCTTTTCAGTCCACCCCCGGTCCTGATGGTTTTTCTAGCTATTGGGAAGTGATTAAGGATGATTTTTTGAAGGTTTTTAAGGAGTTTTATAATGATGGGGTGGTCAGTGCCTGTACTAATGCGACATTCATTTGCTTAATACCTAAGAAGATTAAGTCTTTGAGGATTAGTGATTTTCGTCCAATTAGTTTGATGTCAAGTCTTTATAAGATTTTAGCAAATGTCTTAGTCTCTAAGAGTGAAGGAAATATTGAATTAAACCATTTCTTCCTTTTAAGGAGCATTTGTTAAAGGTCGACAAACTACAACAGAAAATTGTTTTCGCGGCGCCAATTTTCGCCGCTAAAATGATGAAAATCGCTACGAAATCTCTTTCCCAGCGATTAGTACTTCGTCGCGAAATCGCCGCATTAAATCCTTCACTTCTGATCTTTTGCGGCGCAAATGGAAAATCGTCGCGAAAACTTTTTTTTTCGTGGCGTTTTTTTCGATGCTACTAGTGCCAACATTTGCCGCAAATAGCCTTCAACTTTCAATTGTAAGTGGTTGGCAATGTCTTTTTCCAGCGATCGAAATTTCCTTGCAGCGACTATATATCGCCGCAATTAAACTTTTCCAGTGCTTTTCAGATTCGCTGCAAAAAAAACTTATATGGTTAAAACACAATTGCGTCGATCTCAAATTGACGCAATTGCTAGTTTCTACCGTTATTTTTTTTTCACAGAAGTCATTTTCAGCGACTATTTATCCATTGCGTCGATATCAAATCGACGTAAATGCTCGTTTCTGACATAAAAAATCAATTGCAGGGACTATTTATCGCCGCAAAAATATCTACCCAGCATTTTTTAACTTCGCCGCTAATTAAATGTCGCCGCTAAAACTCAATTACAAAGATCTGAAATCGATGCAAATGCTTTTTTCTGGCTAAATTAGTTTTTTTTTGGAAAATAATTTTTGGAAAAACTTTTGCCGGTGTGTTTTTGCACCAGTAAAAGTTATTTTTTTTAAATAAAATTTAGAAACCTTTTGCCGGCGTTTTTTTTTTGCGCCGGGAAAAGTTATCTTTTTTAAAAAAAATTTAGAAACCTTTTGCCGGCGTTTTTTTGCGCCGGGAAAAGTTATCTTTTTTTTAAAAAAAAAATTTAGAAACCTTTTGCCGACGTTTTTTTACGCCGGGAAAAGTAGTTTTTTTTCCAAATATAAATTTTAGAAAACTTTTGCACCGGCAAAACATTTATATTTTATAAAAAAAATTAATTTCTTTATTTTTCTTTCCTGTACTAGTCGAGCCCCCTGCACATGCAATTTCAAACACAACAAACACGAAGACAAACTGGACAAAATGGTAGAAGAGAATTCCTACTGTTTTTCTTTATTCTTTTTATCAATGGAAGAAATAATTGGAAAATCAAACAACAATTACAAAAATAAGTAACCACACAATAAAGACTGCTATGATTCAATTCAACATTTTGTTTGTTTGGGTATGATTGTGCATAGCTCTATAATTCGGATTAGGTTTATCGTTGATCTATGGTCATTGAGGCCTCCCAAAAGGATCTACTAAACACCAAGCCATCACTAATCTTTGGATCCAAGTTCAATATGCATGCCATAATTATCAAACTTGTAGCCTCCCATTATTGCTGTCCTTCCTCAGGTTCGGGCAATGAACATCCAAATATCCCATCTTTTGTACCCCTCCAATAACCATACTAACAGCCTTTGAGCAGTCAGAAAAAGGTTTCCTTGCTTTAATTCATTTTAATGTGAACTACAAATTTGGAATATCAGTTGTCGATCCACTATTCATTTATCCACTAAATGAAGTAATCATTTGCAAAGGACCAGACAGTTTAACCATCCAAATAAATTATTGATCAACAAGAAATCTCCTCAAAAAATAAGTAATATGGTGGATGATCACTCAACATATGTAAAATGAAGCATTGATAAAAAGATTTCCTTTTAATTTGTTTGATGTTATCAAAATTTGAAATATCAACTGACTGCCTTCCATACACATTTCAACCTTTTCAGTCCACCCCCGGTACTGATGGTTTTTCTAGCTATTGGGAAGTGATTAAGGTTGATTTGTTGAAGGTTTTTAAGGAGTTTTATAATGATGGGGTGGTCAGTGCCTGTACTAATGCGACATTTACTTGCTTAATACCTAAGAAGATTAAGTCTTTAAGGATTAGTGATTTTCGTCCAATTAGTTTGATGTCAAGTCTTTATAAGATTTTAGCAAATGTCTTAGTCTCTAAGAGTGAAGGAAATATTGATTTAAACAATTTCTTCCTTTTAAAGAGCCTTTGTTAAAGGTCGACAAACTACAATAGAAAATTGTTTTCGCGGTGCCAATTTTCGCCGCTAAAAATGAACAAAATCGCTGCGAAATCTCTATCCCGGCGATTAGTACTTCGTCGCGAAATCGCCGCATTAAATCCTTCACTTCTGATCTTTAGTGGCGCAAAGGGAAAATCATCGCGAAAACTTTTTTTTTTAGCGGCGTTTTTTTCGATGCTACTAGTGCCAACATTTGCCACAAAGAGCCTTCAACTTTCAATTATAAGTGGTTGGCAATGTCTTTTTCCAGCGATCGAAATTTCCTTGCAGCGACTATATATCGCTGCAATTAAACTTTTCGAGCGCTTTTCAGATTCGCTGCAAAAAAAACTTATATGGTTAAAACACAATTGCGTCGATCTCAAATTGACGCAATTGCTAGTTTCTACCGTTATTTTTTTTTTCACAGAAGTCATTTTCAGCGACTATTTATCCATTGCGTCGATATCAAATCGACGTAAATGCTCGTTTCTGACATAAAAAATCAATTGCAGCGACTATTTATCGCCGTAAAAGTATCTTCCCCGCATTTTTTAACTTCGCCGCTAATTAATTGTCACAGCTAAAACTCAATTCCAAATATCTGAAATCGGCACAAATGCTTGTTTCTAGCTAAATTAGTTTTTTTTTTTTTAAATAATTTTTAGAAAAACTTTTGCCGGCGTGTTTTTGTGCTGGTAAAAGTTATTTTTTTAAAATAAAATTTAGAAACCTTTTGCCTGCATTTTTTTTTGCGCCGAGAAATGTTATCTTTTTTTAAAAAAATTTAGAAACCTTTTGCCGGCGTTTTTTTGCGCCCGGAAAAGTAGTTTTTTTTCTAAAAATAAATTTTAGAAAACTTTTGTGCCGGCAAAACATTTATATTTTATAAAAAGAAATTAATTTCTTTATTTTTTTTCCTGTACTTGTTGAGCCCCCTGCACACGTAATTTCAAACACAACAAACACGAAGACAGACTGGAAAAAATGGTAGAAGAGAATTCCTACTGTTTCTCTTTATTCTTCTTTATCAATGGAAGAAATAATTAGAAAATAAAACAACAATTATAAAAATAAGTAACCACACAATAAAGACTGCTATGATTCAATTCAACATTTTGATTGTTTGGGTATGATTGTGCATAGCTCTATAATTCGGATTAGGTTTATCGTTGATCTATGGTCATTGAGGCCTCCCAAAAGGATCTACTAAACACCAAGCCATCACTAATCTTTGGATCCAAGTTCAATAGGCATGCCATAATTATCAAACTTGTAGCCTCCCATTATTGATGTCCTTCCTCAGGTTCGGGCAATGGACATCCAACTATCCCATCTTTTGTACCCCTCCAATAACCTTACTAACAGCCTTTGAGCAGTCAGAAAAAGGTTTCCTTGATTTAATTCATTTTAACGTGAACTACAAATCCGGAATATCAGTTGTCGATCCACTATTCAGTTATCCACTAAATGAAGAAACCATTTGCAAAGGACCAGACAATTTAACCATCCAAATAAATTATTGATCAACAAGAAATCTCCTCAAAAATTAAGTAATATGGTGGATGATCCTTCAACATATGTAAAATGAAGGATTGATAAAAAGATTTCCTTTTAATTTGTTTGATGTTATCAAAATTTGTAATATCAACTGACTGCCTTCCATACACCTTTCAACCTTTTCAGTCCACCCCCAGTCCTGATGGTTTTCTAGCTATTGGGAAGTGATTAAGGATGATTTGTTGAAGGTTTTTAAGGAGTTTTATAATGATGGGGTGGTCAGTGCCTGTACTAATGCGACATTTATTTGCTTAATACCTATGAAGATTAAGTCTTTGAGGATTAGTGATTTTCGTCCAATTAGTTTGATGTCAAGTCTTTATAAGATTTTAGCAAATGTCTTAGTCTCTAAGAGTGAAGGAATTATTGAATTAAACCATTTCTTCCTTTTAAGGAGCCTTTGTTAAAGGTCGACACACTACAACAGAAAATTGTTTTCGCGGCGCCAATTTTCGCCGGTAAAAATGAACAAAATCGCTGCTAAATCTCTATCCCGGCAATTAGTACTTCGTCGCGAAATCGCCGCATTAAATCCTTCACTTCTGATCTTTAGCGGCGCAAATGGAAAATCGTCGGGAAAACTTTTTATTTTCGCGGCGTTTTTTTCGACGCTACTAGTGCCAACATTCGCCGCAAATAGCCTTCAACTTTCAATTATAAGTGGTTGGCAATGTCTTTTCCCAACGATCGAAATTTCCTTGCAGCGACTATATATCGCCGCAATTAAACTTTTCCAGCGCTTTTCAGATTCACTACAAAAAAAATTATACAGTTAAAACACAATTGCGTCGTTCTCAAATTGACGCAATTGCTAGTTTCTACCGTTATTTTTTTTTTCAGAAAAGTCATTTTCAGCGACTATTTATCCATTGCGTCGATATCAAATCGACGTAAATGTTCGTTTCTGACAAGAAAAATCAATTGCAGTGACTAAATATCGCCGTAAAAATGTCTTCCCAGCATTTTTTAACTTCGCCGCTAATTAAATGTCGCAGCTAAAACTCAATTGTAAAGACCTGAAATCGACGCAAATGCTTGTTTCTAGCTAAATTAGTTTTTTTTTTCGAAAATAATTTTTAGAAAAACTTTTGCCGGCATGTTTTTGCGCCGGTAAAAGTTATTTTTTTAAAATAAAATTTAGAAACCTTTTGCCGGCGTTTTTTTTTTTGCGCCGGGAAAAGTTATCTTTTTTAAAAAAAAATTTAGAAACCTTTTGCCGGCGCTTTTTTGCACCGGGAAAAGCAGTTTTTTTCTAAAAATAAATTTTAGAAAACTTTTGCGCCGGCAAAACATTTATATTTTATAAAAAAAATTAATTTCTTTTTTTGTTCCTATACTAGTCGAGCCCCCTGCACACGCAATTTCAAACACAACAAACACGAAGACAAACAGGACAAAATGGTAGAAGAGAATTCCTACAGTTTTTTTTATTCATTTTATCAATGGAAGAAATAATTGGAAAATAAAACAACAATTACAAAAATAAGTAACCACACAATAAAGACTGCTATGATTCAATTCAACATTTTGTTTGTTTGGGTATGATTGTGCATAGCTCTATAATTTGGATTAGGTTTATCGTTGATCTATGGTCATTGAGGCCTCCCAAAAGGATCTACTAAACACCAAGCCATCACTAATCTTTGGATCCAAGTTCAATATGCATGCCATAGTTATCAAACTTGTAGCCTCCCATTATTGATGTCCTTCCTCTGGTTCGGGCAATGAACATCCAAATATCCCATCTTTTGTACCCCTCCAATAACCATACTAACGGCCTTTGAGCAGTCAGAAAAAGGTTTCTTTGCTTTAATTCATTTTAATGTGAACTACAAATTTGGAATATCAGTTGTCGATCCACTATTCATTTATCCACTAAATAAAGAAACCATTTGCAAAGGACCAGACAATTTAACCATCAAAATAAATTATTGATCAACAAGAAATCTCCTCAAAAAATAAGTAATATGGTGGATGATCACTCAACATATGTAAAATGAAGCATTGATAAAAAGATTTCATTTTAATTTGTTTGATGTTATCAAAATTTGAAATATCAACTGACTACCTTCCATAAACCTTTCAACCTTTTCAGTCCACCCCCGGTCCTGATGGTTTTTCTAGCTATTGGGAAGTGATTAAGGATGATTTGTTGAAGGTTTTTAAGGAGTTTTATAATGATGGGGTGGTCAGTGCCTGTACTAATGCGACATTTATTTGCTTAATACCTATGAAGATTAAGTCTTTAAGGATTAGTGCTTTTCGTCCAATTAGTTTGATGTCAAGTCTTTATAAGATTTTAGCAAATGTCTTAGTCTCTAAGAGTGAAGGAAATATTGAATGAAACCATTTCTTCCTTTTAAGGAGCATTTGTTAAAGGTCGACACACTACAATAGAAAATTGTTTTCGCGGCGCCAATTTTTGCCGCTAAAAATGAACAAAATCACTACGAAATCTCTATCCCGACGATTAGTACTTCATCGCGAAATCGCCACATTAAATCCTTCACTTCTGATCTTTAGCGGCGCAAATAGAAAATCGTCGTGAAAACTTTTTTTTTTCGCGGCGTTTTTTTTACGCTACTAGTGCCAACATTTGCCGCAAATAGCCTTCAACTTTCAATTATAAGTGGCTGGCAATGTCTTTTTCCAGCGATCGAAATTTCCTTGCAGTGACTATATATCGCCGCAATTAAACTTTTCCAGCGCTTTTCAAATTCGCTGCAAAAAAAACTTATATGGTTAAAACACAATTGCGTCGATCTCAAATTGACTCAATTGCTGGATTCTACCGTTATTTCTTTTTTCAAAAAAAGTCATTTTCGACTACTATTTATCCATTGCGTCGATATCAAATCGATGTAAATGCTCGTTTCTGACATAAAAAATCAATTGTAGCGACTATTTATCGCCAGAAAAATATCTTCCCAGCATTTTTTAACTTCGCCGCTAATTAAATGTCGTAGCTAAAACTCAATTGCAATGATCTAAAATCAACGCAAATGCTTGTTTCTGAATAAATTAGTTTTTTTCTCGAAAATAATTTTTAGAAAAACTTTTGCCGGCGTGTTTTTCTGCCTGTAAAAGTTATTTTTTTTAAATAAAATTTAGAAACCTTTTGCCGGCATTTTTTTCTACGCCGGGAAAAGTTACATTTTTTAAAAAAAAATTTAGAAACCTTTTGCCGGCGTTTTTTTGCGCCGGGAAAAGTTATCTTTTTTTAAAAAAATATTTAGAAACCTTTTGCCGGGGTTTTTTTTTGCGCCTGGAAAAGTAGTTATTTTTTCTAAAAATAAATTTTAGAAAACTTTTGAGCCGGCAAAACATTTATATTTTATAAAAAAAAATTAATTTCTTTATTTTTTTTTTCTGTACTAGTCGAGCCCCCTGCACACGCAATTTCAAACACAACAAACATGAAGACAAACTGGACAAAATGGTAGAAGAGAATTCCTACTATTTTTCTTTATTCTTTTTATCAATGGAAGAAATAATTGGAAATTAAAACAACAATTACAAAAATAAGTAACCACACAATAAAGACTGCTATGATTCAATTCAACATTTTGTTCGTTTGGGTATGATTGTGCACGGCTCTATAATTCGGATTAGGTTTATCGTTGATCTATGGTCATTGAGGCCTCCCAAAAGGATCTACTAAACACCAAGCCATCACTAATCTTTGGATCCTAGTTCAATAGGCATGCCATAATTATCAAACTTGTAGCCTCCTATTATTGATGTCCTTCGTAAGGTTCGGGCAATGGACATCCAACTATCCCATCTTTTGTACCCCTCCAATAACCATACGAACAGCCTTTGAGCAATCAGAAAAAGGTTTCCTTGCTTTAATTCATTTTAATGTGAACTACAAATTTGGAATATTAGTTGTTGATCCACTATTTAGTTATCCACTAAATGAAGAAACCATTTGGAAAGGACCAGACAATTTAACCATCCAAATAAATTATTGATCAACAAGAAATCTCCTCAAAAAATAAGTAATATGGTGGATGATCACTCAACATAATTAAAATGAAGCATTGATAAAAAGATTTCCTTTTAATTTGTTTGATGTTATCAAAATTTGAAATATCAACTGACTGCCTTCCATACACCTTTCAACCTTTTCTGTCCACCCCCGGTCCTGATGGTTTTTCTAGCTATTCGGAAGTGATTAAGGATGATTTGTAGAAGGTTTTTAAGGAGTTTTATAATGATGGGGTGGTCAGTGCCTGTACTAATGCGACATTTACTTGCTTAATACCTAAGAAGATTAAGTCTTTGATGATTAGTGATTTTCGTCCTATTAGTTTGATATCAAGTCTTGATAAGATTTTAGCAAATGTCTTAGTCTCTTAGAGTGAAGGAAATATTGAATGAAACCATTTCTTCCTTTTAAGGAGGATTTGTTAAAGGTCGACAAACTACTACAGAAAATTGCTTTCGCGGCCCCAATTTTCGCCGCTCAAAATGAACAAAATCGCTGCGAAATCTCTATCCCGGTGATTAGTACTTCGTCGCGAAATCGCCGCATTAAATCCTTCACTTCTGATCTTTAGCGGCGCAAATGGAAAATCATCGCGAAAACTTTTTTTTTCACGGTGTTTTTTTTGCCGCTACTAGTGCCAACATTCGCCGCAAATTGCCTTCAACTTTCAATTATAAGTGGTTGGCAATGTCTTTTTCCAGCGATCGAAATTTCCTTGCAGCGACTATATATCGCCGCAATTAAACTTTTCCAGCGCTTGTCAGATTCGCTGCAAAAAAAATTGTACGGTTAAAACACAATTGCGTCGATCTCAAATAGACGCAATTGCTGGATTCTACCGTTTATTTTTTTTTTCAATTAAGTCATTTTCGGCGACTATTTATCCATTGTGTCAATATCAAATCGACGGAAATGTTGGTTTCTGACATAAAAAATCAATTGCAGAGGCTATTTATCGCCGGAAAAATATTTTCCCAGCATTTTTTACCTTCGCCGCTAATTAAATGTCGCAGCTAAAACTCAATTGCAACGATCTGAAATCGACGCAAATGCTTGTTTCTCGCTAAATTAGTTTTTTTTTCGAAAATAATTTTTAGAAAAACTTTTGCCGGCGTGTTTTTGCGCCGGTAAATGTTATTTTTTTTAAATAAAATTTAGAAATCTTTTGCCATCATTTTTTTTGTGCCGGGAAAAGTTATCTTTTTAAAAAAAAAAAATTAGAAACCTTTTGCCGGCATTTTTTTGTGTCGGGAAATGTAGTTTTTTTTCTAAAAATAAATTTTAGAAAACTTTTGTGTCGGTAAAACATTTATATTTTATAAAAAAAATTAATTTCTTTATTTTTTTCCCTTGTACTAGTCGAGCCCCCTGCACACGCAATTTCAAACACAACAAACACGAAGACAATCTGGACAAAATGGTAGAAGAGAATTCCTACTGTTTTTCTTTATTCTTTTTATCAATGGAAGAAATAATTGGAAAATAAAACAACAATTACAAAAATAAGTAACCACACAATAAAGACTGCTATGATTCAATTCAACATTTTGTTTGTTTGGGTATGATTGTGCATAGCTCTATAATTCGGATTAGGTTTATCGTTGATCTATGGTAATTGAGGCCTCCCAAAAGGATCTACTAAACACCAAGCCATCACTAATCTTTGGATCCTAGTTCAATAGGCATGCCATAATTATCAAACTTGTAGCCTCCCATTATTGATGTCCTTCGTAAGGTTCGGGCAATGGACATCCAACTATCCCATCTTTTGTACCCCTCCAATAACCATACGAACAGCCTTTGAGCAATCAGAAAAAGGTTTCCTTGCTTTAATTCATTTTAATGTGAACTACAAATTTGGAATATCAGTTGTCGATCCACTATTCATTTATCCACTAAATAAAGAAACCATTTGCAAAGGACCAGACAATTTATCCATCAAAATAAATTATTGATCAACAAGAAATCTCCTCAAAAAATAAGTAATATGGTGGATGATCACTCAACATATGTAAAATGAAGCATTGATAAAAAGATTTCATTTTAATTTGTTTGATGTTATCAAAATTTGTAATATCAACTGACTGCCTTCCATAAACCTTTCAACCTTTTCAGTCCACCCCCGGTCCTGATGGTTTTTCTAGCTATTGGGAAGTGATTAAGGATGATTTGTTGAAGGTTTTTAAGGAGTTTTATAATGATGGGGTGGTCAGTGCCTGTACTAATGCGACATTTATTTACTTAATACCTAAGAAGATTAAGTCTTTGAGGATTAGTGATTTTCGTCCAATTAGTTTGATGTCAAGTCTTTATAAGATTTTAGCAAATGTCTTAGTCTCTAAGAGTGAAGGAAATATTGAATGAAACCATTTCTTCCTTTTAAGGAGCATTTGTTAAAGGTCGAGAAACTACAACAGAAAATTGTTTTCGCGGCGCCAATTTTCGCTGCTAAAGATGAACAAAATCGCTGCGAAATCTCTATCCCGGTGAATAGTACTTCGTCTTGAAATCGCCGCATTAATCCTTCACTTCTGATCTTTAGCGGCGCAAATGGAAAATCATCGAGAAAACATTTTTTTTTCGCGGCGTGTTTTTCGCCGCTACTAGTGCCAGCATTCGCCGCAAATAGCCTTCAACTTTCAATTATAAGTGGTTGGCAATGTCTTTTTCCAGCGATCAAAATTTTCTTGCAGCGACTATATATCGCCGCAATTAAACTTTTCCAGCACTTTTCAGATTCGCTGCAAAAGAAATTAGACGGTTAAAATGCAATTGCGTCGATCTCAAATGGACGCAATTGCTGGATTCTACCGTTATTTTTTTTTAAAAAAAGTCATTTTCAGCGACTATTTATCCATTGCGTCGATATCAAATCGACGTAAATGCTCGTTTCTGACATAGAAAATCAATTGCAGCGACTATTTATCGCCGGAAAAATATTTTCCCAGCATTTTTTAACTTCGCCGCTAATTAAATGTCGCTGCTAAAACTGAATTGCAATGATCTGAAATCGACGCAAATGCTTGTTTCTGGCTAAATTAGTTTTTTTTTCAAAAATAATTTTTAGAAAAACTTTTGCCGGCGTGATTTTGCGCCGGTAAAAGCTATTTTTTTAAAATAAAATTTTGAAATATATTGCCATCATTTTTTTTGTGCCGGGAAAAGTTATCTTTTAAAAAAAAAAAAATTAGAAACCTTTTGCCGGCATTTTTTTGTGTCGGGAAATGTAGTTTTTTTTCTAAAAATAAATTTTAGAAAACTTTTGTGTCGGTAAAACATTTATATTTTATAAAAAAAATTAATTTCTTTATTTTTTTCCCTTGTACTAGTCGAGCCCCCTGCACACGCAATTTCAAACACAACAAACACGAAGACAATCTGGACAAAATGGTAGAAGAGAATTCCTACTGTTTTTCTTTATTCTTTTTATCAATGGAAGAAATAATTGGAAAATAAAACAACAATTACAAAAATAAGTAACCACACAATAAAGACTGCTATGATTCAATTCAACATTTTGTTTGTTTGGGTATGATTGTGCATAGCTCTATAATTCGGATTAGGTTTATCGTTGATCTATGGTAATTGAGGCCTCCCAAAAGGATCTACTAAACACCAAGCCATCACTAATCTTTGGATCCAAGTTCAATAGGCATGCCATAATTATCAAACTTGTAGCCTCCCATTATTGATGTCCTTCCTCAGGTTCGGGCAATGAACATCCAAATATCCCATCTTTTGTACCCCTCCAATTGTTGGGATTGGTGTATGCCCTAAAGCCCACTAGCTGCACTCTCATCTTTTGTTACTGGATATTTATTGGTTATTTAATGGAATGACTCTTTTCTCTTTAAACATGTATATATGTATGGTTGTGTAAGGCCCATTGTTTCTAGTAAATGAATTAGGTGTGTAGTGTCTACACACATATAGGTCTAATTCATGGACACTGGAAACAACATATTTGTTCATAACTGAGAGATGGAGTTGGGCAATTCATCTTGGTATAAGTTATAGTGAGAGACTCTCCTGTATTCAGGGTGACTTACCTAAGTCATTGGAGGACTTTCCCGGATTTATCTCATTAGTGCATATGCAATGCATTGAACAGGACCATGGTAGGTGTGATCTCTAAAATAGTACTATCACTGAGAGAGATCAAGTCACCTCATGCTACTGAGTGACCAGTGCTCTTAATCTTGAGCATTTGTGGATGAAATGACGAAGTCAAGTTCTTGTGCTTTAATTCGCTATGGGTGAGATTCTTTTCATGGGTCAAGAGCTTTGTGTTTTGGGTACTCGGATTTGATCAGTTGGGACGTGCAGATGCAATAAAGAATCTATGCCATCTAATGATGGAATGATTGTCCCCTTAGAATTATCCGATTGATCATCAAAATCTTAGATCTTAGTATATGAATGTTCCAATGGATATTGAACTTGTGGGTCGCTCCCTGGACCAAGAGAATGATATCCGGATGATGATTATGTTAAGGATATGAAGTTCTAAGGTTTAGATGTAATCGAGAAGGTTGATAGTACATGTGATAACCTGACTTGATTATGGATGTTACATAGAGGGGCATTCAGGTCATTACACTTAGTAGGTCGAAGACAACTGTCATTTAATGACGAGCTTATCATATTATATATATGTCCCTGGAGTTCAACCATAACTCTTTAGTGGAATGAGTTAAGGTTAAAATGGTCTTTATGTTGCTATGGGTTTAGCATGGACATTTTGGTCATTTTGGGAGCCAAGGGCAAATATGTCTTTTGGTACCTTCCCTAGTCACTTTCCAAGATTGGGATGGTTTCCTAAAATGTTTAGATGACATTTGAATGAATTATTTTAGTGGAAAAGTAATTTTGAGTTTAAATTCAAATAGGCTTTTGATGGCATACATGAATTTAATTCTAGATAAATTATTTAAGGGCAATGGTGTGCATTATCATGTGGGACGTCCATAATGGGATTTCCATGGGTAAGGTTTCCAATAATAAGTAGGTCTCTCTACTTGGAAGGTTGGACTCCTCTTTGGATTAGTATTCCTGTAAGATAGTTTCCTTTTTTGATTAGAAACTTAAATTAGTTGTGCAACAAGGATTACTAATTGCCAAAGTTTGTGGGATGTTCCTTAGTTTCCTTTTCTAATTGGAGTGTTTCTAAAAGGAAATAATTCTTTAGATTATACTTTCCTTTTAGGACATCTATGAGAATTAGAAGAGATAGTCTTTAAGGAAAGAAATTCCAAAAGTTTCTATAAGAGAGGAAACACACCCCCTTGGATGTCCATCCCTATGAAAAGTTTCCCACACGTCCAGCCCTCTTCTTGATTGATGAGAGCACAAGGTCTGAGATTTTTTTCATAGAAAATAGTTCTCAAAACTCATCTAGAAGCCTAGATTAAGATCCCACCATCTTAGCCAATCAGATTTGGAAGTGAGATAGAGAAGAAGATCAAAGGCAATTCTACTGCAGAAAATTCCAGCAAGTTGTTTGGTAATTGCAAGTCTGAGTTCAGCCCTTTGGATCTATTTTTCCAGAGATTTGAAGTCTCCAAATCTTCAAGGTAATAGTCTTCTTGATTCTCCTTTAATTATACACTTGTTGGTCATGAATTCATGGAGTTCTTTTGCGATCACTATGGCTGATTTATGCTGCCCAAATCAGATTTTTTAAAATCTGTCATGTTACAAATCAACCATGAACTTCTTCCCCTAGTGATGTTCAGATCTGAAGCGCAGTTTCTTTCAGTGGTATCAGAGCCACTCCATGTGAAATCATGATCCCATGTTGTGTATAATTAATCCTAGATTGATTATGGGCATGGTGGCACCCTACTAAAGTTATATTAAGATGCATGTTGTGTGCAAGTTTCATTAACAATGCTGGAATTTATTTTCCAGATTTGTTTAATGATGCACATAGTGTTTTGCATGCACTAACCTCTTTGTTTGCAGCCATATATTGCATCCTTGATGGTTCGCATGATTGTTATGCGGATTTGGATGTTTTTTTTTCAATAGTTGGAAAGTGTATGATTGCGCGTTTAGCAATCATAGGAAGTTGTAATTATTTCTTTACTTTTATTCCAACTAGTCTTGATGTAAGCTTTCTTAAAAGGCATAGGCATCTCCGATGTAATTTGGGGTTTTGTTTTTATGGGTTTGCTTGTATAAATTTAATTTATTGAAACAAACAAGAAGAAGAAAGTTTCAAGCAAGATAGGTTGCAAGTAACCGGATTCCTTAGTGGTGGAGGAGACAAGACTTCTTGGTGCAAGATGATATCTATTTTTGGTGTCCTAGTTCGATAAGGATTAGAAGTCCGAAGAGCAGGGAGCCATCAAGGATTGCATACTTTTATTTGCTCTTATATATGGAATGCATGGACGAATGCTTTATATAATTGCTATAATTGTCACCTAGAAACATGGCCACCATTAGGTTCTAAAATTGGCTTCTTTTTATATTAGATTGTTTTTAGTTTGGCAAATTATTTTAAACAGAACTTAGACCAGCACCTTCTATTTTGTATAAGGTTTAAAATTGGATAAGGTTTAGTTTATCTTGGTACCCTTGGTTTCCAAAAGAGGATAAACTAAAATCTAATTAGATGCTACCTATGGGTTTCCATAACCCAGGTTAGGTCTTTGATTCTTTAAAGGGATTTTCTCAAATGTTTTAAAGCAAAGGTTATTTATTTTTAAGATGACTCAAGTCATTGAGTCATAAATTTAATTAACTAAGTTTGCTAGATTTAAAGGAGCTTTTGAGTAAACAATGTAAAGGTCAAAAAGTATAAACCCTAGTGATAAATAATCAAGTGGGAGAGGGGTTTTGGAAAGAACCCGCGGCCTTCCATTTTCGGTTCATGTTATCTCATTAAGGTGTTAGTAGGAGCGGCCATCCCTTCGGTGGAGTTCTTTACTAAAGACCGCTTTGATGAGTTAATAGGTGAACTAATGTGAATATTCGTAATGAGGTGTTAGTAGGAGCAGCCATCCCTTCGGTGGAGTTCTTTACTAAAGATCACTTCTATAGAATATCAATGAAGTGTTGGTGGGAGCGGCCATCCCTTCGGTGGAGCTCTTTACTAAAGTTCACTTCTAGAATGGATAAAAATCACTTCCCTTCGGAAGACTTAAGTCATAGACATTCTGGGAAATTTCTTACGAGATGGTAAAACACTTGACATAAGACGGTAATGACCTCTCCCTAGGAATTAAGGGTTATTTGTCATATGAGGCCAAACCAATCAGTGATTGGACTACCACTGGATATGTGTATCCAGATAGTGATAACCCAAATAAGCATACCTTAATTCAACGTGACTGTAGGCTCGGCCATCCCTTCGATGGAGGGTCTATGAGGAGGTTGAAACACTGATACATTATGATTGGGGTTAAATAATATAAAAAGTTTTGTGCTTTGTTTTTCCTTTTATAACAAGCACCATATGCATATTACATATATTCTGCCTGTCTAATTATAAACCGTTTCATATCCAGAGAGAGATGGGTAAAGATTCTTTTAGTCCGTTGATGTGTATTCTTCGTGAGAACAAACTGACTAGACCTAACTACGTAGATTGGAAGAGAAATCTTGACATAGGTATCACTGCTGAGGAGTACAAGTATGTACTCACTGCTGAGGAGTACAAGTATGTCTTGCTGGAAACCTGTCATGATATTGATGCTAATTCTACTAATGACCAGTTAGAGGCTGAGAGGAAATGGAAGAAAGTGAATAGCATGGCTAAATGCTACATGCTTGCTTCGATGTCCAACGTGTTGCAAACACAGCACGAGCAAATGGACACAGCCTATGAAATCATGATGTCCTTGTCTGAGATGCTCGCAGACAAGAGCAGGCCAGCTAGGCAAGCTGCTATAAGGACTATCATGAATACTAGGATAGCTGAGGGAACACCTGTCAGAGAGCATATGCTCAAGCCGATGGATTGTTTCAATGTAGCTGAGATTCTAGGGGCTAAGATTGATGCAGAGAGTCAAACTGATATGATTCTGAAACTCTGCCGGACTCTTTCAATCAGTTCAAGCTCAATTTCAATATGAGCAAGATGGACACGACTCTACCTGAGTTAATGAAAGAACTCCAGGCGGTGGAGGCCATCATGAAGCCCAAAGCCCAAGCTCACTTTTTCCAGTCTTCCTCTAAACTAAACCCGAAAGGGAAGAAGTTCAAGAAGAAGCAGAATAAGGGAAAAGGGCAGAAAAAGGACAATACTGGTAATAAGAAGGACAAGGGTACAGATGGAAAGCCCAAAGGGAAATGCTTCAAATGTGGCCTCAAAGGTCATTGGAAGAAAGATTGTCCCAAGTTGCTAGCCTCAGTTAAGAAAGGTACATCTTTTTCATACTACATTGAAACTTGTCTGGTGGTTGATTCTACTGATTCATGGATAGTAGACTCAGGAGCCACTAATCATATCTGCAATTCATTCCAGGGGTTTCAGATAATGCAGAGGATTGAGAAAGGAGAGTTTGCCTTTAGAGTTGGAACTGGAGCTAAAGTTTGTGCAGTTGCAGTAGGAGTTGTTTCATTACATTTTCCATGTGATAGGATATTAGTTTTAAATAATGTTTTCTATGTTCCGGACATGAGGAAGAATTTAATTTCAGTTTCCAGACTCATTGAATTTAATTATTCAGTTTCTTTCCATTCTGGTGTTGATATCAGTAGAGATGGAAATATTATATGTTCCGGTAGAATGCATGACAACTTATTTAATATTTATCCTATTGCTCCCACACTGCATAATGTACAACAGGAAAACTCAACTTCCCTTAAGAGGAAGGTATCTTCAATCAATGACACATATCTTTGGCACTTACGTTTGGGTCACATTAACCTAAAATGGATTCAGAGGTTGGTAGAAGATGGGCCTCTTTGAGCTCATTAGATTTTGAACCTTTTCCTCAGTGCGAATCTTGTCTCAAGGGAAAGATGACCAAAAGTTCATTCTCTGGAAAGGGACTAAGGTCAAAGGAGTTGTTAGAATTGATTCACACTGATGTGTGTGGTCCTATGAACAAACCGGCTCGAGGAGGGTATGAGTATTACATCACCTTCACCGATGATTACTCTAGGTATGGATATGTGTACTTAATGCGACGCAAGTCTGAGGCGTTTGATAAATTCAAGCAATTCAAGGCCGAGGCGGAGTTACAACTAGGGAAACATATCAAAGCCCTTCGATCTGATCGAGGTGGTGAGTACCTCCTGGGTGAGTTCAAAGAGTACCTCACACAACATGGGATTGTGTCTTAGTTGTTTACACCGGGTACACCCCAGCAAAATGGTGTAGCGGAGAGAAGAAACCGTACCCTTCTTGATATGGTAAGGTCCATGATGAGTCATGCAACCCTACCTATATTTTTTTGGGGATATGCCCTAGAAGCAGCAGCATACATTTTAAATCTGGTACCTTCTAAATCAGTACCTAGGACACCCCAAGAAATGTGGACAAGTCGAAAACCTAGTTTAAGACATATCCATATTTGGGGTTGTCCAGCCTATGTACTGAACGGTAAAGCTACCAAACTGGAACCCAGATCGGAAATGTGCTACTTCATTGGGTATCCTAAGGGAACGAGAGGTGGCATCTTTTATCATCCAAAGGAGCAAAAAAGTGCTTATCAGCACTCATGCTAGGTACTTGGAGGATGATTGTATGATGCACCAAGAGCTTAGTTGTAAAGAAACCGTTGAGGAGATTTTTTCGGGATCTCCTATAACATCTGTACCAGATCCTGAGGCAGTAGATGAACAAGATATTCCTTTTAACACTCCGGAGCCTCGTCGTAGTGGGAGAATTTCTAGATAGCTAGAAAGATATCTAGGAGTGTCTTTTAAGACAGACTCTGAAGATCTGGTTGAGGATCCTACTAGTTATGATGAAGCAGTAACGGATATAGATGCTGACATATGGCAGCAAGTGATGAAACCTGAAATGGATTCTTTGTATTCCAATCAAGTCTGGGAACTTGTAGATGCACCTGAAGGGATTAAACCCATAGGGTGCAAGTGGATGTATAAGATGTTAGATATCGCGATCACTGAGGAGGGGGGGGGGTGAATCAGTGATTCCTTAAAAACAGGTCCAATTTAACAACAAAAGTAAATCAAATCACACAAGGACACCAGATTTAACGTGGTTCACCAAAAGGCTACGTCCACGGTTCAAAGACTGTCCGAACACCGATCCGGAACAGGTCTGTATCTATTTAATCGCACCAACGACAAAGAGCACCAACCCTTAAGTTTCAGATAGCACCAACTATCTAGGAAGCACCTACTCCCTTTACAATTTATCTGCACCAACAGATAGGATCACCAAACCCCTAACACCAAGCACCAACTTGATGTTCAACAGAATTAAAGTAGAGAACTTTTCTACAGCCCTTCCCCTCTACAATCTCTCTCTCTCAATCCCTTACAAATTGATATTTAAAGCATAAACAGAGAGACACTTATCTTATGGACGAATCACCATCTTCATGAGCACATTCTCGTCCACACTTGCTGTAGAAACTTGCAACACAACTGCACACAGCAACAGCACCTTCTTCTCTCCAAAACCCTCTCTTCTCTTCTCTCTTCTCTTCTCTTCTCTTCTGTACTTAGGAAAACGAACCAAGCAAGCCTTTATATAGGTTATGGTAACCCTTAAGAGTGTTCAAATTAGGCTAGAATTCGTTTAGAAAGAGTCCCAAACGAAATACACAAGAATCCTAAATTTTCGTGCACAGCTTCTAATTTCTGCGCAATTCTGGTTCCCGTGCTCGGTCGACCGCATGGGGTCCCCGGTCGACCGGCGACACACTGTGGCACAAAATAACTGGGAGCTAATTGTCTTGCCCGGTCGACCGCGTGGGGTCCTCGGTCGACCGACCACACTGCTTCAGGAATTCTGATTTCCTGAACCTGTTTCAGCTCTGTTTTCTTTGAAGCTCTATCAACACCACACTATCAACACCATACTTGTAACATTGTGTTGACAATAATTCCAACATCAAATGATTACTTGAGATACTAAACACTTCAATGCTTCATAAGACTTCTCAAGTCATCTCAAATTTCAACAATCTCCCCCTTTGGAATTGTTGGCAACACTTGGAACTTCAACACTTGGAACACTTCCCTATCTTCAAAAAACAAACAGAATCAAGATCTTCACATTCAAAATCTTGATACCACTCTCCCCCAAGCTATCATACCATAACTTTTTCTTAGCATAGCTTTCTCCTAGCATAAGACTTTCTCCCCCTTTGACAACAAGTCCAAAGGGACCAACCAAGGAGCGAATAGGATATTCAAGGAATACATTGCTCCCCCTTTCAAGCACAACTCCCAAGGATTAGGAGAGTGAGTAACTCCTAATTTTTTTCGGAGATACTCAAAGACTTCCTTTGGCAGAGGTTTTGTGAAGATATCAGCAACTTGCTCAGTAGTTGGAACATATTCCAACTTTACCGCACCGTCTGCAACCTTTTCCTTGAGAAAGTGATAGCGGATTGCAACATGCTTCGTTCTAGAATGCTGAACATGATTCTTAGAGATGTGAATTGCACTTGTGTTGTCACAGAGGATCGGCGTAGGATCCGTTGTCGGAACTCCTAGATCAGAGAGCATTTGCCGCATCCATAACACTTGCGTACAACAAGTCGCCGCTGCAATATATTCCGCTTCCGCTGTAGAAAGGGATACTGAATCTTGTTTCTTACTGTGCCATGCCACCAACCTGTCACCGAGATAGAATGCACCGCCGCTTGTACTCTTGCGATCATCTATACATCCAGCCCAATCGGCGTCAGAGTATGCAACAAGAGTGAAGGATTTGCCTTCAGGATACCAAATGCCAAGCTCCATGGTACCTTTCAGATATCGAAATATCCTTTTTACTGCTGTGAGGTGCGTCTCAGTTGGTGATGCTTGAAATCGAGCCACCATACATACTGCTTGCAGAAGATCCGGTCTTGTAGCAGTCAAATAAAGCAAGCTTCCTATCATAGAACGATAAGTGGTGTGATCAACGGACGAACCCTTATCATCTTTGCTTAGCTTTGTGTTCGTTGTCATTGGTGTGCTCACTGGCTTGCTGTCTTCCATGTTAAAACGCTTCAACATTTCCTTGATGTATTTCATCTGTGATATGAAGATACCATGTTTCAGCTGTTGAACTTGTAAACCAAGGAAGAACTTTAGTTCTCCAAGCATTGACATCTCAAATTCTTTCTTCATCTCTTCAGCAAAATTCCTGCACATTTCTTCATCATTACCACCAAAGATTATGTCATCGACATAAACAATGACAACCAGCTGTTTGCTCAACTCTGTTTTGACATAAAGATTGCTATCAACCAGTCCTTTTCCAAAGTCGATCTTGCGGAGATAGAGGTCCAGCCTTGCATACCACGCCCTTGGCGCTTGTTTCAGCCCATAAAGAGCCTTTTTCAACTTGCACACAAGGTCTGAATTTTTGCTAATGAGAAAACCATCAGGTTGCTCAATGTAGACCTCTTCTTCAAGTAATCCATTCAAGAAGGCTGACTTTACATCCATCTGAAATACCTTGAAGGTTTTGTATGTAGCCAATGCAAGAAACATACGAATGGCTTCCAGACGAGCCACCGGTGCAAAGGTCTCTTCAAAATCTATGCCTTCAACTTGAGCATAGCCTTTACAAACCAACCTTGCTTTGTTTCGTATGACCTGACCATCTTCATTCAGCTTATTCCGAAAGACCCATTTAGTACCAATAACATTCTTATCGGTAGGTCTAGAAACTAGTTCCCATGTGGAGTTCTTCTCAATTTGTTCCAACTCCTCATGCATAGCTTTTAACCAACTTTCATCGAGACTGGCTTCAGCCACAGTCTTGGGTTCAATGGTGGACACAAGTGAGTAATTGCTAACTACACTTTGTCTTGTTTTAACACCGACCTCAGGATCTCCAATGATTTGATCCTTAGGGTGTTGCTCTACCCAAGTGCTTTTCTTTCTAGGTGTAGCATCCTCTGAGTCATCCTTTGATTTCTCAGAATCATTAGGTTCAGCCACTTCATCATCAATCTCACTTGAGTCCTCATAAACTGGACTGTCATGATGAGTTACATTCTTTGATTCACGGTTTTCATCAATTCTAACATCGGCACTTTCTATGATTTTTCTGGTCCTTTTGTTAAGACATCTGTAAGCCTTAC
The DNA here is from genome assembly GCA_012931725.1 of Litsea cubeba. Classification (NCBI taxonomy): domain Eukaryota; kingdom Viridiplantae; phylum Streptophyta; class Magnoliopsida; order Laurales; family Lauraceae; genus Litsea; species Litsea cubeba. The sequence goes on from CM022950.1 coordinate 21,650,718, forward strand.
TAGAGGAGGAGTAACCCAGAAATATACCTTCATCAGCTCTTTCATCAAATTTGCCCGGATTTTGTTCAAGACGCTTGATGTAACACTTGCTACCGAAGACTCTAAAGTGCTTGACTGTTGCTTTTCTCCCAAACCATAGCTCATAAGGAGTTTTGTCTTCATGTGGCCTGATCAAGCATCAATTCTGAATGTATACAGCCGTATGGATTGCCTCCTTCCAGTATTTGTCAGCTAGCTTGCTCTCAGTTAGCATTGTGCGAGCCATCTCTTGCACAGTGCGATTTTTCCGTTCCACGACTCCATTTTGCTGTGGAGTTCTAGGGGCTGAATATTGTCTTTGAATGCCATGGTGCTCACAATAGTTAGTGAACTCTTCAGATGTGAATTCACCTCCTCAATCAGACCTTAAAATCTTGATACGTTTTCCAAGCATATTTTCAACCTGTGCTTTAAACACTTTAAAACGATCAAGTGCTTGATGTTTATGCTTAAGAAACAATACCCATGTCATACGAGTATAATCATCAATGCATAACATAAAATACTTATCTCCATTGGTGCTTTGAGTTCGCATCGGTCCATAGAGATCAGTGTGCACTAGCTCAAGAGGTTTCTTTGAATGATGCTCCTTTGACTTGAACATTACCCTCGTTTGCTTTCCCTTTTGGCAAGAATCGCAAATGGGGTTGGAAGGCTTTTCAACTGTAGACATACCTCTGACAGCCTTTGAGTTGCAAATCTTTGACATGTTATCAAAGTTTAGATGCCCAAGGCGTTTGTGCCACAACCAACTTTCCTCTGTCCGACTCATCAAGCAAGTCTTTTCAGCTCCATCTGACAATGTATAGAGATTTCCAGCAGTCCTAGATCCAGTAGCCACCGTTTTGCCGTTGCTACACTTCTTGATAGCAAACCCATTCTTAGTGAAGACAACTTCGTGGCTTTTGTCACAGATCTGGCTCACACTAAGCAAGTTGTGTCTCAGTCCAGACACATATAAGACCTCGTCTGATCTGATCTTGTTTGCCTTTAGCTGAACAACACCTTTTCCGTAGATTTTGGCACCATCAATGTTACCAAACTTCACCGATCCGCCTTCATAGTGCTGTAATTTGACGAATTTTTCCTTATCACCTATCATATGGCTTGAACAGCCACTATCAAGGACCCATGGTGCTGCCTTCTTTTGTGCATTGAATGCCGTTTGCACAATGAGAGATTCCTTGGAATTATCTTCCCTTTTCTTTGCCCTCCATGCCTTAACTAACTTGGGTTTCTTTTCAACCTGAAATTGGTTAGCAATAGGCAACCTACAATCCCTAGCCAAGTGTCCATAATTATAACACTTATGGCACTCAATTTTGTGGCCGTTTAGGATTGAGAAAGGGTTCCTAGTCACAAACGGGCTGTTTCTAACATAGAATTTGCAATCAGCTCTTTTATGTCCATATCTATTACAATGATAGCAATAACCATAGAATCTGAACATTCTTCCTTTCTTAGGTGGCTTGTTAAACTCCACAAACCTTTTCTTATTGACCATCTCAATACTGGGCTGAATTTGAAGCTTTGTAGCCTTGAGAGGTATGGCACTTTGTTTCATAAACAAAGAAGGTGCAGCTTTAGAGGACTCTCCGGTCTCAAATCCAATACCAAATTTATTGTGGAAGGGCTTTTGAACTTTCAGAATTTCATTGAGTTTCATTGTCCCTTCAATTGCTTGGAGCACTTTGAGTTTTTGGCGACTTTCCAAGTTTTCAGCCTTTGCTCTAGCGATTTCAGTTTCAAGTTTCATAGCCTCTTCCTTTTTGATACTTATTTGATTTTCAAGGACTTCCACCATTCTTTTATATTCTTCAACTTGAGTTTTCAAAGCAATAACTGAACTTTCAGATTCATGAAGAAGTTTCATATTTTTCTTACTTGTTTTTCGTTCCATGCTAAGCTCCTCAAGTGCGACAATGAGTTCTTCTTTAAGATTGACCTCAGCCTCCTCTTCCTCTTCCGGCTCTTGCTCCTCTTCTTCTTCAACAGTGACCATGAAGAGAGCTTCAGCTGCCTCGGCTGATTCATCATCGTCTGAAGTTTCAGACGAGCTGTCATTATATTGACTGATGAAGCTTTTTGCTTTGCCCCTCTTTCTGAAATTTTTCTTCCATTTACTCTTATCAACATAAGAGTCATCATCATTGTTTTCTTTCAGCGGACACTTCACAGCAAAGTGACCAACACCGCCACAATTGAAGCATTTAAAGGGTAGCTTCCCTTTATACTTTCCATTGCTTCCTTTCTTCAGCTTTCTAACTAATTGAGCCTCAAGCTCATCATCATCAGTATCAGCATCATGACCAGCAGTCTCTTTTCCCTTTTTCTGAACTTTGAAGGCCGCTTCTCTATCAGATGAAGACGTCTTACCTATGCGCATCTCATAGGCAGTGAGTAAACCATGCAACTCATCCATGGTAAATTCATTCAGATCCTTGGCTTCTTCTATGGCTGAGACTTTTGAATCAAACCGGGGAAGAAGAGATCTTAGAACCTTTTTGACGATGACTGGTTCTTTAATCTCCTCCCCTAGTCCACGAATGTCATTCGTGACTTCATTCACTCGTTGCATATACGAGTCAACATTCTCGCTTTCCTCCATGCGAAGAGACTCGAATTGAGAGCGATGAGTTTGCAATTTCGCTTCTTTGATCTTCTCATCTCCTTCATGAATGCTTTTCAACTTGTCCCATATTTCCTTGGCTGTTTTGCATGCAATTCTTTGACCAGCTCGCTGTCCACAAGGCCACTAAAGAGTGCATTCTGCGCCTTGGAGTCGTTGTCTGCTAACTTCTTCGTTGTAGCGTCAGTGGGTACGATGGCAATATTGTAACCGACTCTAACGGTCTCCCAGACATCATAGCCAAGTGATTTGATGAAAGCCTGCATTCTAATCTTCCAGAAGGAGTAATTAGAACCATCAAACAAAGGTGCTTTCTTATTCCCTGTATTGGATGCCATGTGATTTGACAAGAGATCACCCTTAGCGTGTTAAGCTTATCAAGGGAAACTTTGCTTTGATACCAATTGTTAGATATCGCGATCACTGAGAGGGGGGGGGGGTGAATCAGTGATTCCTTAAAAACTGGTCCAATTTAACAACAAAAGCAAATCAAATCACACAAGGACACCAGATTTAACGTGGTTCACCAAAAGGCTACGTCCACGGTTCAAAGACTGTCCGAACACCGATCCGGAACAGGTTTGTATCTATTTAGTCGCACCAACGACAAAGAGCACCAACCCTTAAGTTTTAGATAGCACCAACTATCTAGGAAGCACCTACTCCCTTTACAATTTATCTGCACCAACAGATAGGATCACCAAACCCCTAACACCAGGCACCAACTTGATGTTCTACAGAATTAAAGTAGAGAACTTTTCTACAGCCCTTCCCCTCTACAATCTCTCTCTCTCTCAATCCCTTACAAATTGATATTTAAAGCATAAACAGAGAGACACTTATCTTATGGACGAATCACCATCTTCATGAGCACATTCTCGTCCACACTTGCTGTAGAAACTTGCAACACAACTGCACACAGCAACAGCACCTTCTTCTCTCCAAAACCCTCTCTTTTCTTCTCTCTTCTCTTCTCTTCTCTTCTATACTTAGGAAAACGAACCAAGCAAGCCTTTATATAGGTTATGGCAACCCTTAAGAGTGTTCAAATTAGGCTAGAATTCGTTTAGAAAGAGTCCCAAACGAAATACACAAGAATCCTAAATTTTCGTGCACAACTTCTAATTTCTGCGCAATTCTGGTTCCCGTGCTCGGTCGACCGCATGGGGTCCCCGGTCGACCGGCGACACACTGTGGCACAAAATAACTGTGAGCTAATTGTCTTGCCCGGTCGACCGCGTGGGGTCCTCGGTCGACCGACCACACTGCTTCAGGAATTCTGATTTCCTGAACCTGTTTCAGCTCTGTTTTCTTTGAAGCTCTATCAACACCACACTATCAACACCATACTTGTAACATTGTGTTGACAATAATTCCAACATCAAATGATTACTTGAGATACTAAACACTTCAATGCTTCATAAGACTTCTCAAGTCATCTCAAATTCCAACATAAGACGAAGAGAGGAGTGGATGGGAAGGTGGAAACCTTCAAAGCAAGACTGGTGGTGAAAGGAAATACTCAGAAAGAGGGTATCGATTATGAGGAAACCTTTTCACCAGTGGCTATACTTAAGTCCATAAGGATTCTCTTGGCCATCGCATGTCATTATGACTACGAGATATGGCAAATGGATGTCAAGACAACTTTTCTTAATGGAAGTCTTGACGAATGCATCTACATGATGCGACCAGAGGGCTTCATTGCTAGTGGCCAAGATAACATGGTTTGTAAACTTAAGAAGTCCATTTATGGACTTGAGCAAGCATATAGAGCATGGAACATCAAGTTTAATTAGGCAGTCAAATCTTTTGGCTTTGATCAAAACATTGATGAACCATGTGTGTATAAGAAAGGAAGTGGAAAAGCAGTTGCATTTTTGGTTCTGTATGTAGATGATATATTGCTCATTGGAAATGATTTAGGTATATTGTCATCCACAAAGGTTTGGTTATCCTCTCAATTTCAGATGAAGGATTTGGGTGAGGCCAGCTATATCTTAGGGATCAAGCTTTTGCGTGATCGCAAGAATAAGATGTTAGCCTTAACCCAATCTTCATATATTGAGAAGATATTGGTCAAGTTTAACATGCCTGATTCCAAGAAGGGCTTGCTACCTTCTAGACATGGAGTACCACTGTCTCGAGATCGATCTCCAAAGACATCTGAAGAGATAGAGAGCATGAAGAGAGTTCCATATGCATCCGCTGTTGGAAGCCTCACGTATGCTATGTTATGTACTAGACCAGATATTTGCTTTGCCGTTGGCATGGTTAGCAGATATCAGTCAAAACCTGGACCTATGCATTGGACAGTTGTTATGCATATATTCAAGTATCTTCAGAGAACGAAAGATTATATGCTAACCTTTCGAGCAGATGATCTAACGCCTTTGGCGTATACAGACTCTGATTTCTAATCTGATAGAGATGGCAGAAAGTCTACTTTGGGATACGTCTTTACTCTGTCAGGAGGGGCTATATCATGGAGAAGTGTCAAGCAATCCTGTACTGCTGATTCTACCATGGAAGCAGAGTATGTGGCGGCATCGGAAGCTACGAAGGAAGCAATATGGCTCAGAAAATTCCTATTGGAATTGGAGTAATTCCTGCAGTGCAAAAACTGATTGTTATATATACTGTGATAACACTGGTGCTGTAGCACAGTGCAAAGAGCCCAGGAATCACAAGAAAGGCAAGCACATTCAGAGAAAGTACCACTTGATCCGGGAATTCATTCAGGATGGAGAAATAGTGGTGGAGCATATTGCTTCGGCGAATAACTTAGCTGACCCATTCACTAAGACTCTTACTGAGAAAGTCTTTACTTCTCATGTTGAGTCTATGGGTGTTAGGTTAGGAAGTAGTGATCTTTAGTGCAAGTGGGAGTTTTTTAGGATTGGTGTATGCCCTAAAGCCCACTAGCTGCACTCTCATCTTTTGTTACTGGATATTTACTGGTTATTTAATGGAATGACTCTTTTCTCTTTAAACATGTATATATGTATGGTTGTGTAAGGCCCACTGTTTCTAGTAAATGAATTAGGTGTGTAGTGTCCACACACAGATAGGTCTAATTCATGGACACTAGAAACAACATATTTGTTCATAACTGAGAGATGGAGCTGGGCACTTCATCTTGGTATAAGTTATAGTGAGAGACTCTCCTGTATTAAGGGTGACTTACCTAAGTCATGGGAGGACTTTCCCGGATTTATCTCATTAGTGCATATGCAATGCATTGAACAGGACCATGGTAGGTGTGATCTCTAAAATAGTACTATCACTGAGAGAGATCAAGTCACCTCATGCTACTGAGTGACCAATGCTCTTAATCTTGAGCATTTGTGGATGAACTGACGAAGTCAAGTTCTTGTGCTTTAATTCACTATGGGTGAGATTCTTTTCGTGGGTCAAGAGCTCTGTGTTTTGGGTACTCGGATTTGATCAGTTGGGACGTGCAGATGCAATAAAAAATCTATGCCATCTAATGATGGAATGATTGTCCCCTTAGAATTATCCGATTGATCATCAAAATCTAAGATCTTAGTATATAGATGTTCCATATGGATATTGAACTTGTGGGTCGCTCCCTGGACCAAGAGAATGATATCCGGATGATGATTATGTTAAGGATATGAAGTTCTAAGGTTTAGATGTAATCGAGAAGGTTGATAGTACATGTGATAACCTGACTTGATTATGGATGTTACATAGAGGGGCATTCAGGTCATTACACTTAGTAGGTCGAAGACAACTGTCATTTAATGACGAGCTTATCATATTATATATATGTCCCTGGAGTTCAACCATAACTCTTTAGTGGAATGAGTTAAGGTTAAAATGGTCTTTATGTTGCTATGGGTTTAGCATGGACATTTTGGTCATTTTGGGAGCCAAGGGCAAATATGTCTTTTGGTACCTTCCCTAGTCACTTTCCAAGATTGGTATGGTTTCCTAAAATGTTTAGATGACATTTGAATGAATTATTTTAGTGGAAAAGTAATTTTGAGTTTAAATTCAAATAGGCTTTTGATGGCATACATGAATTTAATTCTAGATAAATTATTTATGGGCCATGGTGTGCATTATCATGTGGAACGTCCATAATGGGATTTCCATGGGTATGGTTTCCAATTTTAGTAGGTCTCTCTACTTGGAAGGTTGGACTCCTCTTTGGATTAGTATTCCTATAAGATAGTTTCCTTTTTGGATTAGAAACTTAAATTAGTAAGTGTTGTGCAACTAGGATTACTAATTGCCAAAGTTTGTGGGATGTTCCTTAGTTTCCTTTTCTAATTGGAGTGTTTCTAAAAGGAAATAAATCTTTAGATTATACTTTTCTTTTAGGACATCTATGAGAATTAGAAGAGATAGTCTTTAAGGAAAGAAATTCCAAAAGTCTCTATAAAAGAGGAAACACACCCCCTTGGACGTCCATCCCTATGAAAAGTGTCCCATACATCCAGCCCTCTTCTTGATTGATGAGAGCACAAGGTCTGAGATTTTTCCATAGAAAATAGTTCTCAAGAACTCATCTAGAAACCTAGATTAAGATCCCGCCATCTTAGCCAATCAGATTTGGAAGTGAGATAGAGAAAAAGATCAAAGGCAATTCTACTGCAGAAAATTCCAGCAAGTTGTTTGGTAATTGCAAGTCTGAGTTCAGCCCTTTGGATCTATTTTTCCAGAGATTTGAAGTCTACAAATCTTCATGGTAATAGTCTTCTGGATTCTCCTTTAATTATACACTTGTTCGTCATGAATTCATGGAGTTCTTTTGCGATCACTATGGCTGATTTATGCTGCCAAATCAGATTTTTTAAAATCCGTCATGTTACAAATCAGCCATGAACGTGTTCCCCTAGTGATGTTCAGATCTGAATCGCAGTTTCTTTCAGATTGTGCATAGCTCTAAAATTCGGATTAGGTTTATCGTTGATCTATGGTCATTAAGGCCTCCCAAAAGGATCTACTCAACAACAAGCCATCACTAATCTTTGGATCCAAGTTCAATAGGCATGCCATAATTATCAAACTTGTAGCCTCCCATTATTGATGTCCTTCCTCAGGTTCGGGCAATGAACATCCAAATATATTTCATCTTTTGTATCCCTCCAATAACCATACTAACAGCCTTTGAGCAGTCATAAAAAGGTTTCCTTGCTTTAATTCACTTTAATGTGAACTACAAATTTGGAATATCAGTTGTCGATCCACTATTCAGTTATCCACTAAATGAAGAAACCATTTGCAAAGAACCAGACAATTTAACCATCCAAATAAATTATTGATCAACAAGAAATCTCCTCAAAAAATAAGTAATATGGTGGATGATCACTCAACATATGTAAAATGAAGGATTGATAAAAAGATTTCCTTTTAATTTGTTTGATGTTATCAAATTTTGAAATATCAACTGACTGCCTCCCATACACCGTTCACCCTTTTCAGTCCACCCCTGGTCCTGATGGTTTTTCTAGCTATTGGGAAGTGATTAAGGATGATTTGTTGAAGGTTTTTAAGGATTTTTATAATGATGGGGTGGTTAGTGTTGGGATTGGTGTATGCCCTAAAGCCCACTAGCTGCACTCTCATCTTTTGTTACTGGATATTTACTGGTTGTTTAATGGAATGACTATTTCATGCTTAAACATGTATATATGTATGGTTGTGTAAGGCCCATTGTTTCTAGTAAATGAATTAGGTGTGTAGTGTCTACACACAGATAGGTCTAATTCATGGACACTGGAAACATCATATTTGTTCATAACTGAGAGATGGAGCTGGGCACTTCATCTTTGTATAAGTTATAATGAGAGACTCTCCTGTATTCAGGGTGACTTACCTAAGTCATGGGAGGGCTTTCCCGGATTTATCTCATTAGTGCATATGCAATGCATTGAACAGGACCATGGTAGGTGTGATCTCTAAAATAGCACTATCATAGAGAGAGATTAAGTCACCTCATGCTACTGAGTGACCAATGCTCTTAATCTTGAGCATTTGTGGATGAACTGACGAAGTCAAGTTCTTGTGCTTTAATTCACTATGGGTGAGATTCTTTTCATGGGTCAACAGCTCTATGTTTTGGGTACTCGGACTTGATTAGTTGGGACATGCAGATGCAATATAGAATCTATGCCATCTGATGATGGAATAATCGTCCCCTTAGAATTATCCGATTAATCATCAAAATCTAAGATCTTAGTATATGGATGTTCCATATGGATATTAAACTTGTGGGTCGCTCCCTCGATCAAGAGAATGATATTCGAATGATGATTATGTTAAGGATATGAAGTTCTATGGTTTAGATGTAATCGGGAAGGTTGATAGTACATGTGATAACCGACTCGATTATGGATGTTACATAGAGGGGCATTCAGGTCATTACACTTAGTAGGTCGAAGACAACCGTCATTTTATGATGAGCTTATTATATTATATATTTGTCCTTGGAGTTCAACCATAACTCTTTGGTGGAATGAGTTAAGGTTAAAATGGTCTTTATGTTGCTATGGGTTTAGCATGGACATTTTGGTCATTTTGGGAGCTAATGGCAAATATGTCTTTTGGTCCCTTCTCTAGTCACTTACCAAGATTGGCATGGTTTCCTAAAATGTTTAGATAACATTTGGATGAATTATTTTAGTGGAAAAATAATTTTGAGTTTAAATTCAAATAGGCCTTTAATGGCATACATGAGTTTAATTCTAGATAAATTGTATGTGGGCCATGGTGTGCATTAATATGTGGGACGTCCATAATAGGATTTCCATGGGTAAGGTTTCCAATTTTAAGTAGGTCTCTCTACTTGGAAGGTTGGACTCCTCTTTGGATTAGTATTCCTATGAGAAAGTTTCCTTTTTGGATTAGAAACTTAAATTAGTAAGTGTTGTACAACTAGGATTACTAATTGCATGGAAGTTCCTTTAGTTTCCTTTTCTAATTGGAGTGTTTCTAAAAGGAAATAAATCTTTAGATTATACTTTCCTTTTAGGACATCTTTGAGAATTAGGAGAGATAACTTTTTTGGGAAAGCTACCACAAAGTTTCTATAAAAGAAACCACATACTTCCTTGGATGTCCAACACTTTGAAAAGGCATAAGGAGAGCCACACGTCCAGCTCTTGAAGTTCTTTCTTCTTCATTGAAGAAACTTTGAGATCTGAGATTTTTCCTTGGAGAAATAGTTCTCAATTCCTAGATTAAGATCCCACCATCTTAGCCAATCAGATTTGGAAGTGAGATAGAGGAGAAGATCAAAGGCAACACTACTGCAGAAAATTCCAGCAATTTGTTTGCTAGTTACATGTCTGAGTTCGGGCCTTTGGATCTATTTTTCCAGAGATTTGAAGTCTACAAATCTTCGAGGTAATAGTCTTCTTCATTCTCCTTTAATTATACACTTGTTGGTCATGAATTCATGGAGTTCTCATGCGATCTCTATGGCTGATTTATGCTGCCCAAATCAGATTTTTTTAAAATCTGTCATATTACAAATTAGCCATGAATGTCTTCCGCTAATTCAGATCTGAATCGCAGTTTCTTTCAGTTAGTGCCTGTACTAATGCGACATTTATTTGCTTAATACCTAAGAAGATTAAGTCTTCGAGGATTAGTGATTCTCGTCCAATTAGTTTGATGTCAAGTCTTTATAAGATTTTTGCAAATGTCTTAGTCTCTAAGAGTGAAGGAAATATTGAATGAAACCATTTCTTCCTTTTAAGGAGCATTTGTTAAAGGTCGACAAACTACAACAGAAAATTGTTTTCGCGGCGCCAATTTTCGCCGCTAAAAATGAACAAAATCACTGCGAAATCAATATCCCGGCGATTAGTACTTCGTCGCGAAATCGCCGCATCAAATCCTTCACTTCTGATATTTAGCGGCACAAACGGAAAATCGTCGCGAAAACTTTTTTTTTTTCGCGGCGTTTTTTCGCCGCTACTAGTGCCAACATTCGCCGTAAATAGCCTTCAACTTTCAATTATAAGTGGTTGGCAATGTCTTTTTCCAGCGATCGAAATTTCCTTGTAGCGACTATATATCGCCGCAATTAAACTTTTCCAGCATTTTTCAGATTCACTGCAAAAAAAATTATACGGTTAAAACACAATTGCATCGATCTCAAATTGATGCAATTACTGGTTTCTACCATTATATTTCTTTTCAAAAAAGTAATTTTCAACGAATATTTAGCCATTGCGTCGATATCAAATCGACGTAAATGCTCGTTTCTGACATAAAAATCAATTGCAGCGATTATTTATCACCGGAAAAATATCTTCCCAGCATTTTTTAACTTCGCCGCTAATTAAATGTCAAAGCTAAAACTCAATTTCAACGATCTGAAATCGACGCAAATGCTTGTTTCTGGCTAAATTAGTTTTTTTTTCGAAAATAATTTTTAGAAAAACTTTTGCTGGTGTTTTTTTGTGCCGGGAAAAGTTACATTTTTTTAAAAAAAATTTAGAAACCTTTTGTCGGCGTTTTTTGCACCGGGAAAAATTATCTTTTTTAAAAAAAATTTAAAAACCTTTTGCCGGTTTTTTTTTTGCGCCGGGAAAAGTAGTTTTTTTTTCTAAAATTAAATTTTAGAAAACTTTTGTGCCGGCAAAACATCTATATTTTATAAAAAAAATTAATTTCTTTATTTTTTTTCCTGTACTAGTCGAGCCCCCTGCACACGCAATTTCAAACACAACAAACACGAAGACAAACTGGACAAAATGGTAGAAGAGAATTCCTACCGTTTTTCTTTATTCTTTTTATCAATGGAAAAATTAAATGGAAAATAAAACAACAATTACAAAAATAAGTAACCACACACTAAAGACTGCTATGATTCAATTCAACATTTTGTTTGTTTGGGTCTGATTGTGCATAGCTCTATAATTCGGATTAGGATTATCGTTGATCTGTGGTCATTGATGCCTCCCAAAAGGATCTATTAAACACCAAGCCATCATTAATCTTTGGATCCAAGTTCAATAGGCATGCCATAATTATCAAACTTGTAGCCTCCCATTATTGATGTCCTTCCTCAGGTTCGGGCAATGAACATCCAAATATCCCATCTTTTGTACCCCTCCAGTAACCATACTAACAGCCTTTGGGCATTCAGAAAAAGGTTTCCTTACTTTAATTCATTTTAATGTGAACTACAAATTTGGAATATCAGTTGTCGATCCACTATTCAGTTATCCACTAAATGAAGGAACCATTTGCAAAGGACCAGATAGTTTAACCATCCAAATAAATTATTGATCAACAAGAAATCTCCTCAAAAAATAAGTAATATGGTGGATGATTACTCAACATATGTAAAATGAAGGATTGATAAAAAGATTTCCTTTTAATTTGTTTGATGTTATCAAAATCTGAAATATCAACAGACTACCTTCCATACACCTTTCACCCTTTTCAGTCCACCCCTGGTCCTGATGGTTTTTCTAGCTATTAGGAAGTGATTAAGGATGATTTGTTGAAGGTTTTTAAGGAGTTTTATAATGATGGGGTGGTCTGTGCCTGTACTATTGCGACATTTATTTGCTTAATACCTATGAAGATGTCTTTAAGGATTAGTGATTTTTGTCCAATTAGTTTGATGTCAAGTCTTTATAAGATTTTAGCAAATGTCTTAGTCTCTAAGAGTGAAGGAAATATTGAATGAAACCATTTCTTCCTTTTAAGGAGCATTTGTTAAAGGTCGACAAACTACAACAAAAAATTGTTTTCGCGGCGCCAATTTTCGCCGCTAGAAATGAACAAAATCGCTCCGAAATCTCTATCCTGGCGATTAGTACTTCGTCGCGAAATCGCCGCATCAAATCCTTCACTTCTGATTTTTAGCGGCACAAATGGAAAAACATCACGAAAACTTTTTTTTTTTCGCGGCATTTTTTTTGCCGCTACTAGTGCCAACATTCGCCGCAAATAGCCTTCAACTTTCAATTATAAGTGGTTGGCAATGTCTTTTTCCAACGATCGGAATTTCCTTGCAGCGACTATATACCGCCGCAATTAAACTTTTCCAGCATTTTTTAGATTCGCCGCTAAAAAAATTATATGGTTAAAACACAATTGCGTCGATCTCAAATTGATGCAATTGCTGGTTTCTACCGTCATTTTTCTCTTCAAAAAAAGTCATTTTCAGTGAATATTTATCCATTGCGTCGATATCAAATCGACGTATTGCCCGTTTCTGACATAAAAAATCAATTGCATCGACTATTTATCGCCGGAAAAATATTTTCCCAGCATTTTTTAACTTCGCCGCTAATTAAATGTCGCAACTAAAACTCAATTGCAACGATCTGAAATCGACGCAAATGCTTGTTTCTGGATAAATTAGTTTTTTTTTCGAAAATAATTTTTAGAAAAACTTTTGCCGGCGTTTTTTTTGAGCCGGGAAAACTTACCTTTTTTTAAAGAAAATTTAGAAACCTTTTTCCGGCATTTTTTTGTGCCGGGAAAAGTAGTTTTTTTTCTAAAAAAAAATTTTATAAAACTTTTGCGACGGTAAAACATTTATATTTTATTAAAAAAATTAATTTCTTTATTTTTTTGCTATACTAGTCGAGCCCCCTGCACACGCAATTTCAAACACAACAAACATGAAGACAAACTGGACAAAATGGTAGAAGTGAATTCCTACTGTTTTTCTTTATTCTTTTTATCAATGGAAGAAATAATTGGAAAATAAAACAACAATTACAAAAATAAGTAACCACACACTAAAGACTGCTATGATTCAATTCAACATTTTGTTTGTTTGGGTCTGATTGTGCATAGCTCTATAATTCGGATAAGGTTTATCGTTGATCTATGGTCATTGAGGCCTCCCAAAAGGATCTACTAAACACCAAGCCATCACTAATCTTTGGATCCAAGTTCAATAGGCATGCCATAATTATCAAACTTGTAGCCTCCAATTATTGATCTCCTTCCTCAGGTTTGGGCAATGAACATCCAAATATCCCATCTTTTGTACCCCTCCAATAACCATACTAACAGCCTTTGAGCATTCAGAAAAAGGTTTCCTTGCTTTAATTCATTTTAATGTGAACTACAAATTTGGAATATCAGTTGTCGATCCACTATTCAGTTATCCACTAAATGAAGAAACCATTTGCAAAGGACCAGACAATTTAACCATCCAAATAAATTATTGATCAACAAGAAATCTCCACAAAAAATAAGTATTATGGTGGATGATCACTCAACATATGTAAAATGAAGGATTGATAAAAAGATTTCCTTTTAATTTGTTTGATGTTATCAAAATTTGAAATATCAACTGACTGCCTTCCATACACCTTTCACCCTTTTCAGTCCACCCCTGGTCCTAATGGTTTTTCTAGCTATTGGGAAGTGATTAAGGATGATTTGTTGAAGGTTTTTAAGGAGTTTTATAATGATGGGGTGGTCAATGCCTGTACTAATGTGACATTTAATTGCTTAATACCTAAGAAGATTAAGTCTTTGAGGATTAGTGGTTTTTGTCCAATTAGTTTGATGTCAAGTATTTATAAGATTTTAGCAAATGCCTTAGTCTCTAAGAGTGAAGGAAATATTGAATGAAACCATTTCTTACTTTTAAGGAGCATTTGTTAATGGTCGACAAACTACAACAGAAAAATGTTTTCGCGGCTCCAATTTTTGAGGCTAAAAATGAACAAAATCGCTGCGAAATCTCTATCCCGGCGATTAGCACTTCGTCGCGAAATCGCCACATCAAATCCTTCACTTCTGATATTTAGCGGCACAAACGGAAAATCGTTGCGAAAATTTTTTTTTCACAGCGTTTTTTTCGCCTCTACTATTGCCAACATTCGCCGCAAATAGCCTTCAACTTTCAATTATAAGTGGTTGGCAATGTCTTTTTCCGGCGAACGAAATTTCCTAGCAGCGACTATATATTGCCGCAATTAAACTTTTCCAGCACTTTTCAGATTCGCTGCAAAAAAAATTATACGGTTAAAACACAATTGCGTCGATCTCAAATGGATACAATTGCTGGTTTCTACCGTTATTTTTCTTTTCAAAAAAGTCATTTTCAGCGAATATTTATCCATTGCGTCGATATCAAATCGACGTAAATGCTCGTTTCTGACATAAAAAATCAATTGCAACGAGTATTTATTGACGGAAAAATATCTTCCCAGCATTTTTTAACTTCACCGCTAATTAAATGTCGCAGCTAAAACTCAATTGCAACGATCTGAAATCGACGCAATTGCTTGTTTCTGGCGAAATTAGTGTTTTTTTCGAAAATAATTTTTAGAAAAAGTTTTGCCGGTGCTTTTTTGCGCCCGGAAAAGTTACCTTTCTTTAAAAAAAATTTAGAAGCCTTTTGCCGGCGTTTTTTTGCGCCGGGAAAAGTTATCTTTTTTTAAAAAAAACTAGAAACCTTTTGCCGGCGTTTTTTTACGCCGGGAAAAGTAGTTTTTTTCTAAAAATAAATTTTAGAAAACTTTTGCTCCGGCAAAACATTTATATTTTATAAAAAAAATTAATTTCCTTTTTTTTTCCTGTACTAGTCGAGCCCCCTGCACACGCAATTCCAAACACAACAAACACGAAGACAAACTGGACAAAATGGTAGTAGAGAATTCCTACTTTTTTTTTATTCTTTTTATCAATGGAACAAATAATTGGAAAATAAAACAACAATTACAAAAATAAGTAACCACACACTAAAGACTGCTATGATTCAATTCAACATTTTGTTTGTTTGGGTCTGATTGTGCATAGCTCTATAATTCGGATAAGGTTTATCGTTGATCTATGGTCATTGAGGCCTCCCAAAAGGATCTACTAAACACCAAGCCATCACTAATCTTTGGATCCAAGTTCAATAGGCATGCCATAATTATCAAACTTGTAGCCTCCAATTATTGATGTCCTTCCTCAGGTTCGGGCAATGAACATCCAAATATCCCATCTTTTGTACCCCTCCAATAACCATACTAACAGCCTTTGAGCATTCAGAAAAAGGTTTCCTTGCTTTAATTCATTTTAATGTGAACTACAAATTTGGAATATCAGTTGTCGATCCACTATTCAGTTATCCACTAAATGAAGAAACCATTTGCAAATGACCAGACAATTTAACCATCCAAATAAATTATTGATCAACAAGAAATCTCCACAAAAAATAAGTATTATGGTGGATGATCACTCAACATATGTAAAATGAAGGATTGATAAAAAGATTTCCTTTTAATTTGTTTGATGTTATCAAAATTTGAAATATCAACTGACTGCCTTCCATACACCTTTCACCCTTTTCAGTCCACCCCTGGTCCTAATGGTTTTTCTAGCTATTGGGAAGTGATTTAGGATGATTTGTTGAAGGTTTTTAAGGAGTTTTATAATGATGGGGTGGTCAGTGCCTGTACTAATGCGACATTTAATTGCTTAATACCTAAGAAGATTAAGTCTTTGAGGATTAGTGGTTTTCGTCCAATTAGTTTGATGTCAAGTATTTATAAGATTTTAGCAAATGCCTTAGTCTCTAAGAGAGAAGGAAATATTGAATGAAACCATTTCTTACTTTTAAGGAGCATTTGTTAATGGTCGACAAACTACAACAGAAAAATGTTTTCGCGGCTCCAATTTTCGCGGCTAAAAATGAACAAAATCGCTGCGAAATCTCTATCCCGGCGATTAGCACTTCGTCGCGAAATCGCCGCATCAAATCCTTCACTTCTGATATTTAACGGCGCAAACGGAAAATCGTCGCGAAATTTTTTTTTTCACAGCGTTTTTTTCGCCGCTACTATTGCCAACATTCGCCGCAAATAGCCTTCAACTTTCAATTATAAGTGGTTGGCAATGTCTTTTTCCGGCGAACGAAATTTCCTGGCAGCGACTATATATTGCCGCAATTAAACTTTTCCAGCACTTTTCAGATTCGCTGCAAAAAAAATTATACGGTTAAAACACAATTGCGTCGATCTCAAATGGATGCAATTGCTGGTTTCTACAATTATTTTTCTTTTCAAAAAATTCATTTTCAGCGAATATTTATCCATTGCGTCGATATCAAATCGACGTAAATGCTCGTTTCTGACATAAAAAATCAATTGCAGCGAGTATTTATCGCCGGAAAAATATCTTCCCAGCATTTTTTAACTTCACCGCTAATTAAATGTCGCAGCTAAAACTCAATTGCAACGATCTGAAATCGACGCAAATGCTTGTTTCTGGCGAAATTAGTGTTTTTTTCGAAAATAATTTTTAGAAAAAGTTTTGCCGGTGTTTTTTTGCGCCCGGAAAAGTTACCTTTCTTTGAAAAAAATTTAGAAACCTTTTGCCGGCGTTTTTTTGCGCCGGGAAAAGTTATCTTTTTTTAAAAAAAACTAGAAACCTTTTGCCGGCATTTTTTTACGCCGGGAAAAGTAATTTTTTTCTAAAAATAAATTTTAGAAAACTTTTGCTCCGGCAAAACATTTATATTTTATAAAAAAAATTAATTTCCTTTTTTTTTCCTGTATTAGTCGAGCCCCCTGCACACGCAATTCCAAACACAACAAACACGAAGACAAACTGGACAAAATGGTAGCAGAGAATTCCTACTTTTTTTTTATTCTTTTTATCAATGGAAGAAATAATTGGAAAATAAAACAACAATTACAAAAATAAGTAACCACACACTAAAGATTGCTATGATTCAATTCAACATTTTGTTTGTTTGGGTGTGATTGTGCATAGCTCTATAATTCGGATTAGGTTTATCGTTGATCTATGGTCATTGACACCTCCCAAAAGGATCTACTAAACACCAAGCCATCACTAATCTTTGGATCCAAGTTCAATAGGCATGCCATAATTATCAAACTTGTAGCCTCCCATTATTGATGTCCTTCCACAGGTTCGGGCAATGAACATCCAAATATCCCATCTTTTGTACCCCTCCAATAACCATACTAACAGCCTTTGAGCAGTCAGAAAAAGGTTTCCTTGCTTTAATTCATTTTAATGTGAACTACAAATTTGGAATATCAGTTGTCGATCCACTATTCAGTTATCCACTAAATGAAGAAACCATTTGCAAAGGACCAAACAATTTAACCATCCAAATAAATTATTGATCAACAAGAAATCTCCTCAAAAAATAAGTAATATGGTGGATGATCAGTCAACATATGTATAATGAAGGATTGATAAAAAGATTTCCTTTTAATTTGTTTGATGTTATCAAAATTTGAAATATCGACAGACTACCTTCCATACACCTTTCACCCTTTTCAGTCCACCCCTGGTCCTGATGGTTTTTCTAGTTATTGGGAAGTGATTAAGGATGATTTGTTGAAGGTTTTTAAGGAGTTTTATAATGATGGGGTGGTCTGTGCCTGTACTAATGCGACATTTATTTGCTTAATACCTATGAAGATTAAGTCTTTAAGGATTAGTGATTTTCATCCAATTAGTTTGATGTCAAGTCTTTATAAGATTTTAGCAAATGTCTTAGTCTCAAAGAGTAAAGGAAATATTGAATGAAACCATTTCTTCCTTTTAAGGAGCATTTGTTAAAGGTCGACAAACTACAACAAAAAATTGTTTTCGAGGCGCCAATTTTCGCCGCTAGAAATGAACAAAATCGCTGCGAAATCTCTATCCCGGCGATTAGTACTTCGTCGCGAAATCGCCGCATCAAATCCTTCACTTCTGACTTTTAGCGGCACAAATGGAAAAACATCGCGAAAACTTTTTTTTTTTCGCAGCATTTTTTTCGCCGCTACTAGTGCCAACATTCGCCGCAAAATAGTCTTCAACTTTCAATTATAAGTGGTTGGCAATGTCTTTTTCCAGCGATCGAAATTTCCTTGTAGCGACTATATACCGCCGCAATTAAACTTTTCCAGCATTTTTTAGATTCGCTGCTAAAAAACTTATATGGTTAAAACACAATTGCGTCGATCTCAAATTGATGCAATTGCTGGTTTCTACCGTCATTTTTCTCTTCAAAAAAGCCATTTTCGGTGAATATTTATCCATTGCGTCGATATTAAATCGACGTATTGCCCGTTTCTGACATAAAAAATCAATTGCATCGACAATTTATCGCCGAAAAAATATTTTCCCAGCATTTTTTAACTTCGCCGCTAATTAAATGTTGCAGCTAAAACTCAATTGCAATGATCTGAAATCGACGCAAATGCTTGTTTCTTGCTAAATTAGTTTTTTTTTCGAAAATAATTTTTAGAAAAACTTTTGAGTGCGTTTTTTAGCGCCGGGAAAAGTTACCTATTTTTAAAAAAAATTTAGAAAAATTTTGCCGGCGTTTTTTTGCAAAGGGAGAAGTTATCTTTTTTTTAAAAAAATTTAAAAACCTTTTGCCGGTGTTTTTTTGCGCCGGGAAAACTAGTTTTTTTCTAAAAATAAATTTTAGAAAACTTTTGCGCTGGTAAAACATTTATATTGTTGGAATTTGAGATGACATGAGTAGTCTTTTGACGAATTGAGGAATATAGTATCTCAAGTATTGATATGAGTTGGAATTATTGTCAACACATTGTCACAAGCATGATGATAGTAGGCTAGTGTTGATAGAGCTGAAAAGAAGAATCAGAATTGAAACAGTCAGGAATTCAGAATTCCTGAAGCAGAGCATGCGGTCGACCGGGCACCCCATGCGGTCGACCGAGCAAAGAGAAACCTGCAGAAACAGATTCAGGCACCTCTCAGTTATTTTCATGACACAGTGTGTCTTCGGTCGACCGGGACCCCAGGATGTCGACCGAGCGCGATAATTGACTGTTTCCAGACAGTGTCTTCGGTCGACCGAGCAAGCAAGGATGTCGACCGAGCACGGGAACCAGAGTTGCGCAGAATCAGAAGTCTTGCACGAAAATTCAGCACTCTTATCTATTTCGTTTGGGACTCTTTCTAAACGAATTGTAGCCTGTTTTGAATACAATTAAGGGTTAACATTACCTATAAAAAGGCATGTATGGGTCGTTCTAAAGATACACCAGAAGAGAGAAAGAAGAGAAGAGAAAAGAGAGAGAGTTTTTGAGAAAATAGAGTGCTGTTGCTGTGTGCTGTTGTGCTGCATCTTTCTACAGCAAGTGAGGACGAGGATGTGCTCTTGAAGATGGTATTTCGTCCATAAGATAAGTGTCTCTCTGTTTATGCTTTAATTTCAATTTGTAAGGGATTGAGAGAGAGAGAATTGTAGAGGGGAAGGGCTGTAGACAGAGTTTATCTTCCATTCTGTTTATACATCAAGTTGGTGCTTGGTGTTTGGGGTTTGGTGATCCTATCTGTGGGTGCAGATAAATTGTAAAGGGAGTCGGTGCTTCCTAGATAGTTGGTGCTATCTGAAACTAAGGGTTGGTGCTCTTTGTCGTTGGTGCGACTAAATATATTCAGACCTGTACCGGATCGGTGTTCGGACGGTTTTTGATCCGTGGACGTAGCCTTTTAGTGAACCACGTTAAAACTGGTGTCATTGTGTGGTTTGACTTGTTTTTGTTGTTGAATTGGACCTGTTTTTAGAAATCACTGATTCACCCCCCCCCCTCTCAGTGATCGCGATATCCAACATATATTTTATAAAAAAAAATTAATTTCTTTAATTTTTTTCCTATACTAGTCGAGCCCCCTGCACACGCAATTTCAAACACAACAAACACGAAGACAAACTGGACAAAATGGTAGAAGAGAATTCCGACTGTTGTTCTTTATTCTTTTTATCAATGGAAGAAATAATTGAAAAATAAAACAGCAATTACAAAAACAAGTAACCACACACTAAAGACTGCTATGATTCAATTCAGCATTTTTGTTTGTTTGGGTATGATTGTGCATAGCTCTATAATTCAGATTAGGTTTATCGTTGATCTATGGTCATTGAGGCCTCCCAAAAGGATCTACTAAACACCAAGCCATCACTAATCTTTGGATCCAAGCTCAATAGGCATGCCATAATTATCAAACTTGTAGCCTCCCTTTATTAATGTCCTTCCTCAGGTTCGGGCAATGAACATCCAAATATCCCATCTTTTGTACCCCTACAATAACCATACTAACAGCCTTTAGTCAGAAAAAGGTTTCCTTACTTTAATTCATTTTAATCTGAACTACAAATTTGGAATATCAGTTGTCGATCCACTATTCAGTTATCCACTAAATGAAGAAATCATTTGCAAAGGACCAGACAATTTAACCATCCAGATAAATTATTGATCAACAAGAAATCTCCTCAAAAAATAAGTACTATGGTGGATGATCACTCAACATATGTAAAATGATGGATTGATAAAAAGATTTCCTCTTAATTTGTTTGATGTTATCAAAATTTGAAATATCAACTGACTGCCTTCCATACACCTTTCATCCTTTTTAGTCCACCCATGGTCCTGATGGTTTTTCTAGCTATTGGGAAGTGATTAAGGATGATTTGTTGAAGGTTTTTAAGGAGTTTTATAATGATGGGGTGGTCAGTGCCTGTATTAATGCGACATTTATTTGCTTAATACCTAAGAAGATTAAGTCTTTGAGGATTAGTGATTTTCATCCAATTAGTTTGATGTCAAGTCTTTGTAAGATTTTAGCAAATGTCTTAGTCTCTAAGAGTGAAGGAAATATTGAATGAAACCATTTCTTCCTTTTAAGGAGCTTTTGTTAAAGGTCGACCAACTACAATAGAAAATTATTTTCGCGGCGCCAATTTTCTCTGCTAAAAGTGAACAAAATCACCGCGAAATCTCTATCGCGACGATTAGTACTTCGTCGTGAAATCGCCGCATTCAATCCTTCACTTCTGATATTTAGTGGCGCAAACGAAAAATCGCAGCGAAAACGTTTTTTTTTTTCGCGGCATTTTTTTCGCCGCTACTAGTGCCAACATTCGCCGCAAATAGCCTTCGACTTTAAATTATAAGCGGTTGGCAATGTCTTTTTCCAGCGATCGAAATTTCCTTGCAGCGACTATATATCACCGCAATTAAACTTTTCCAGCGTTTTTCAGATTCACTGGAAAAAAAATTATACGGTTAAAACACAATTGCGTCGATCTCAAATGGACGCAATTACTGGTTTCTACCGTTAATTTTCTTTTCAAAAAAGTCATTTTCAGCGAATATTTAACCATTGCGTCCATATCAAATCGACGTAAATGCCAGCTTCTGACATAAAAATCAATTGCAGCGACTATTTTTCGCCGGAAATATATTTTCCCAGCATTTTTCAACTTCGCCGCTAATTAAATGTCGCAGTAAAAACTCAATTGCACTGATCTGAAATCGACGCAAATGCTTGTTTCTGGCTAAATTAGTTTTTTTTTTGAAAATAATTTTTAGAAAAACTTTTGACTGCGTTTTTTAGCGCCGAGAAAAGTAACCTTTTTTTATAAAAAATTTAGAAACCTTTTGCCGGCATTTTTTTTTGCAAAGGGAGAAGTTATCTTTTTTTTAAAAAAATTTAAAACCCTTTTGCTGGCGTTTTTTTGTGCTGGGAAAAGCAGTTTTTTTCTAAAAATAAATTTTAGAAATCTTTTGCGCCGGCAAAACATTTATATTTTATAAAAAAAATTAATTAATTTATTTTTTTTCCTATACTAGTCGAGCCCCTGCACACGCAATTTCAAACACAACAAACACAAAGACAAACTGGACAAAATGGTAGAAGAGAATTCCGACTGTTGTTCTTTATTCTTTTTATCAATGGAAGAAATAATTGAAAAATAAAATAGCAATTACAAAAACAAGTAACCACACACTAAAGACTGCTATGATTCAATTCAACATTTTTGTTTATTTGGGTGTGATTGTGCATAGCTCTATAATTCGGATTAGGTTTATTGTTGATCTATGGTCATTGAGGCCTCCCAAAAGGATCTACTAAACACCAAGCCATCACTAATCTTTGGATCCAAGTTCAATCGGCATGCCATAATTATCAAACTTGTAGCCTCCCTTTATTAATGTCCTTCCTCAGGTTCGGGCAATGAACATCCAAATATCCCATCTTTTGTACCCCTACAATAACCATACTAACAGCCTTTGAGCAGTCAGAAAAAGGTTTCCTTACTTTAATTCATTTTAATGTGAACTACAAATTTGGAATATCAGTTGTCGATCCACTATTCAGTTATCCACTAAATGAAGAAATCATTTGCAAAGGACCAGACAATTTAACCATCCAGATAAATTATTGATCAACAAGAAATCTCCTCAAAAAATAAGTAATATGGTGGATGATCACTCAACATATGTAAAATGAAGGATTGATAAAAAGATTTCCTTTTAATTTGTTTGATGTTATCAAAATTTGAAATATTAACTGACTGCCTTCCATACACCTTTCACCCTTTTTAGTCCACCCATGGTCCTGATGGTTTTTCTAGCTATTGGGAAGTGATTAAGGATGATTCGTTGAAGGTTTTTAAGGAGTTTTATAATGATGGGGTGGTCAGTGCCTGTACTAATGCGGCATTTATTTGCTTAATACCTAAGAAGATTAAGTCTTTGAGGATTAGTGATTTTCGTCCAATTAGTTTGATGTCAAGTCTTTGTAAGATTTTAGCAAATGTCTTAGTCTCTAAGAGTGAAGGAAATATTGAATGAAACCATTTCTTCCTTTTAAGGAGCTTTTGTTAAAGGTCGACAAACTACAATAGAAAATTATTTTCGCGGCGCCAATTTTCTCCGCTAAAAGTGAACAAAATCGCTACGAAATCTCTATCCCGACGATTAGTACTTCGTCGTGAAATCGCCGCATTCAATCATTCACTTCTGATATTTAGCGGCGCAAATGGAAAATCGTAGCGAAAACATTTTTTTTTCGCGGTGTTTTTTTCGCCGCTACTAGTGCCAACATTCACCGCAAATAGCCTTCGACTTTAAATTATAAGCGGTTGGCAATGTCTTTTTCTAGCGATCGAAATTTCCTTGCAGCGACTATATATCGCCGCAATTAAACTTTTACAGCGTTTTTCTGATTCACTGCAAAAAAAATTATACGGTTAAAAAACAATTGCGTCGATCTCAAATTGACGCAATTACTGGTTTCTACCATTATTTTTCTTTTCAAAAAAGTCATTTTCAGCGAATATTTAACCATTGCGTCCATATCAAATCGACGTAAATGCCCGTTTCTGACATAAAAATCAATTGCAGCGACTATTTATCGCCGGAAATATATTTTCCCAGCATTTTTTAACTTCGCCGCTAATTAAATGTCGTGGCTAAATCTCAATTGCAACGATCTGAAATCGACGCAAATGCTTGTTTCTGGCTAAATTAGTTTGTTTTTCGAAAATAATTTTTAGAAAAACTTTTGACAGCATTTTTTTGCGCCGGGAAAAGTTACCTTTTTTTAAAAAAAATTTAGAAACCTTTTGCCGGCGTTTTTTTGCGCCGGGGAAAGTTATCTTTTTTTAAAAAAAATTTAGAAACCCTTTGCCGGCGTTTTTTTGCACCGGGAAAAGCAATTTTTTTTCTAAAAATAAATTTTAGAAGACTTTTGCGCTGGCAAAACATTTATATTTTATAAAAAAATTTAATTTCTTTATTTTTTTTCCTATACTAGTCGAGGCCCCTGCACACGCAATTTCAAACACAACAAACAGGAAGACAAACTGGACAAAATGGTAGAAGTGAATTCCTACTATTTTTCTTTATTCTTTTTATCAATGGAAGAAATAATTAGAAAATAAAACAACAATTACAAAAATAAGTAACCACACACTAAAGACTGCTATGATTCAATTCAACATTTTATTTGTTTGGGTATGATTGTGCATAGCTCTATAATTCGGATTAGGTTTATCGTTGATCTATGGTCATTGAGGCCTCCCAAAAGGATCTACTAAACACCAAGCCATCACTAATCTTTGGATCCAAGTTCAATAGGCATGCCATAATTATCAAACTTGTAGCCTCCCATTATTGATGTCCTTCCTCAGGTTCGGGCAATGAACATCCAAATATCCCATCTTTTGTACCCCTCCAATAACCATAGTAACAGCCTTTGCGCAGTCAGAAAAAGGTTTCCTTTGCCTTAATTCATGTTAATGTGAACTACAAATTTGGAATATCAGTTGTCGATCCACTATTCAATTACCCACTAAATGAAGAAACCATTTGCAAAGGACCAGACAATTTAACCATCCAAATAAATTATTGATCAACAAGAAATCTCCTCAAAAAATAAGTAATATGGTGGATGATCACTCAACATATGTAAACTGAAGGATTGATAAAAAGATTTCCTTCTAATTTGTTTGATGTTATCAAAATTTGAAATATCAACTGACTGCCTTCCATACACCTTTCACCCTTTTTAGTCCACCCCTGGTCCTGATGGTTTTTCTAGCTATTGGGAAGTGATTAAGGATGATTTGTTGAAGTTTTTTAAGGAGTTTTATAATGATGCGGTGGTCAGTGCCTGTAATAATGCGACATTTATTTGCTTAATACCTAATAAGATTAAGTCTTTGAGGATTAGTGATTTTCGTCCAATTAGTCTGATGTCAAGTATTTATAAGACTTTAGCAAATGTCAAAGTCTCTAAGAGTGAAGGAAATATTGAATGTGTTGGATACCGCGATCACTGAGAGGGGGGGTGAATCAGTGATTTCTAAAAACAGGTCCAATTCAACAACAAAACAAGTCAAATCACACAATGACACCAGATTTAACGTGGTTCACCGAAAGGCTACGTCCACGGTTCAAAGACTGTCCGAACACCAATCCGGGACAGATCTGAATCTTATTTAGTCGCACCAACGACAAAGAGCACCAACCCTTAGTTTTAGATAGCACCAACTATCTAGGAAGCACCGACTCCCTTTACAATTTATCTGCACCCATAGATAGGATCACCAAACCCCAGACACCAAGCACCAACTTGATGTAAAAAACAGAATAGAAGATTAAATTCTGTCTACAGCCCTTCCCCTCTACAATCCTCTCTCTCTCAATCCCTTACAAATTGAAATCTAAAGCATAAAAGAGAGACACTTAACTCATGGACGAATCACCATCTTCTAGAGCATAATCTCGTCCACAATTGCTGTAGAAAACGTCACCACATCAGCACACAGCAACACACACCAGCAGCTTCTTCTTTCTCTCAAGAACTCTCTAAAACTCTTCTCTATTCTTTCTCTCTTCTGGTGTCTGTTTAGAACGACCCTTACATGCCTTTTTATAGGTTTTGATAACCCTTAATTGTATTTAAAACGGGCTACAATTCGTTTAGAAAGAGTCCCAAACGAAATAGATAAGTGTGCTGAATTTTCGTGCAAAACTTCTAATTCTGCGCAACTCTGGTTCCCGTGCTCGGTCGACATCCTTGCTTGCTCGGTCGACCGAAGACACTGACTGGAAACAGATAACTTTCGAGCTCGGTCGACATCCTGGGGTCCCGGTCGACCGAAGACACACTGTGTCATGAAAATAACTGAGAGGTGCCTGAAACTGTTTTCTGCAGGTTTCTCTTGCTTCGGTCGACCGCATGGGTTGCCCGGTCGACCGCGTGCTCTGCTTCAGGAATTCTGAATTCCTGACTGTTTCAATTCTGATTCTTCTTTTCAGCTCTTTCAACACTAGCCTACTATCATCATGCTTGTGACAATGTGTTGACAATAATTCCAACTCAAATCAATACTTGAGATACTAATTCTTCAATTCATCAAAAGACTTCTCAAGTCATCTCAAATTCCAACAATCTCCCCCTTTGGAATTGTTGGCAACACTATTGGAACTTCAACACTTTCAACTCCAGCTTGCAGCTCTTCCAAGTTCTTTTCAACACTCACTTGGAACCAATTCTTAAATTGAACCAATTCTTAAATTCTGAAATAACAACTATGCACTGTCAACAATCTCCCCCTAGCTTTCATAGCATAACATCTCTCCTTGCTATCATAGCATAACATCTCTCCCCCTTTGACAACAAGTCCAAAGGGACCAAACCGAGGAGCGAATAGGATATTCAATGAATGCATTGCTCCCCCTTTCAAGCACAACTCCTACGGTTTAGGAGAGTGAGTAACTCCTAACTTTTTCCGGAGATACTCGAAGACTTCCTTTGGCAGAGGTTTCGTGAAAATATCAGCCACTTGCTCAGTTGTTGGAACATATTCCAACTTGACCTCTCCATCAGCAACTTTATCTTTAAGAAAATGATAACGAATTGCTACATGCTTTGTGCGAGAGTGCTGAACAGGATTCTTAGATATATGAATTGCACTCGTGTTGTCACATAGGATCGGCGTAGGATCCGTTGTAGGAACTCCTAGATCAGAGAGCATTTGCCGCATCCATAACACTTGCGTACAACAAGTTGCCGCTGCAATATATTCCGCTTCCGCTGTCGAAAGGGATACTGAGTCTTGCTTCTTACTATGCCAAGCAACTAATCTTTCTCCAAGATAAAATGCGCCGCCGCTAGTACTCTTGCGATCATCTACGCATCCAGCCCAATCGGCATCAGAATATGCAACAAGAGTGAAGGATTTTCCTTTGGGATACCAGATACCAAGCTCCATAGTACCTTTCAGATATCGAAAGATTCTTTTCACTGCTGTAAGGTGCGTTTCAGTTGGTGCTGCTTGAAAACGTGCAACCATACATACTGCTTGTAGAAGATCTGGTCTTGTAGCAGTCAAGTAGAGCAAGCCTCCTATCATAGAGCGATAGGTGGTATGATCAACGGACGAGGCCTTATCATCTTTGCTAAGCTTTGTGTTCGTTGACATTGGTGTGCTCACTGGCTTGCTGTCTTCCATATTGAACCGTTTCAGCATTTCCTTAATGTACTTCATTTGTGATATGAAGATACCATGTTTCAGCTGCTGAACTTGTAAACCAAGAAAGAACTTTAGTTCTCCAAGCATCGACATTTCAAATTCTTTCTTCATCTCTTCAGCAAAATTCCTGCACATCTCCTCATCATTGCCACCAAAGATTATGTCATCAACATAAACAATGACAACCAGCTGTTTGCTTATCTCAGTTTTGACATACAGATTGCTATCAACCATTCCTTTTCCAAAACCGATCTTGCGGAGATAGAGATCCAGCCTTGCATACCATGCCCTTGGCGCTTGTTTCAGTCCATAAAGAGGCCTTTTTCAACTTGCACACTAGATCTGAATTTTTGCTGATGAGAAAAACCATCAGGTTGCTCAATGTAGACCTCTTCTTCAAGTAAACCATTCAAGAAGGCTGATTTTACGTCCATCTGAAATACCTTGAAGGTTTTGTATGCTGCCAATGCAAGAAACATACGAATAGCTTCCAGACGAGCCACCGGTGCAAAGGTCTCTTCAAAATCTATGCCTTCAACTTGAGCATAGCCTTTACAAACCAACCTTGCTTTGTTTCTAATGACTTGACCATCTTCATTCAGCTTATTCCGAAAGACCCATTTAGTACCAATAACATTCTTATCAGTAGGTCTAGGAACAAGTTCCCATGTTGAGTTCTTCTCAATTTGCTCCAACTCCTCATGCATAGCTTTCAACCAACTTTCATCGAGACTGGCTTCAGCCACAGTCTTGGGTTCAATGGTGGACACAAGTGAGTAATTGCTAACTACACTTTGTCTAGTTTGAACGCCTGCCTTAGGATCTCCAATGATTTGATCCTTAGGGTGTTGCTCTACCCAAGTGCTGTGCTTCTTAGGTGTGGTATCTTCTGAGTCATCCTTTGATTTCTCAGAATCATTAGATTCAGCCATCTCATCATCAATCTCACTCGAGTCCTCATAAACTGGACTGTCATTATGAGTTGCATTCTTTGGTTCAATATTCTCATCTATTCTCACATCAGCACTTTCTATGATTTTTCTGGTCCTTTTGTTAAGACACCTATATGCCTTGCTAGTAGAGGAGTAACCCAGAAATATACCTTCGTCAGCTCTTTCTTCAAATTTGCCCGGATTTTGTTCGAGCCGCTTGATGTAACACTTGCTGCCGAAGACTTTGAAGTGCTTGACTGTTGCTCTTCTTCCAAACCATAGCTCATTGGGAGTTTTGTCTTCATGTGGCCTGATCAAGCATCGATTTTGAATGTATACAGCCGTATGAATTGCCTCTTTCCAATACTTGTCAGCCATCTTGCTTTCACTTAGCATCGTACGAGCCATCTCTTGTACGGTGCGATTCTTCCGTTCCACAACTCCATTTTGCTGTGGAGTTCTAGGGGCTGAGTACTGTCTTTGAATGCCATGATGTTCACAATATTTAGTGAACTCTTCAGATGTGAACTCGCCTCCACGATCAGACCTTAAAATCTTGATACGTTTTTCCAATTGATTTTCAACCTGTGCTTTAAACACTTTAAAACGATCAAGTGCTTGATGCTTATGCTTAAGAAACAATACCCATGTCATACGAGTATAATCATCAATGCATAACATGAAATACTTATCTCCATTGGTGCTTTGAGTTCGCATCGGTCCACAGAGATCAGTGTGCACTAGCTCAAGAGGTTTCTTGGAATGATGCTCCTTTGATTTGAACATAACCCTCGTTTGCTTTCCCTTTTGGCAAGAGTCGCAAATGGGATTGGAAGGCTTTTCAACTTTAGACATGCCTCTTACAGCCTTTGAATTGCAAATCTTTGACATGTTATCAAAGCTTAGATGCCCAAGGCGTTTGTGCCACAACCAACTTTCCTCTGTCCGACTCATCAAGCAGGTCTTTTCAGCTCCATCTGACAATGTATAGAGATTTCCAGCAGTTCTTGATCCAGTTGCCACTGTTTTGCCGTTGCTACTCTTCTTGATGGCAAACCCATTCTTTGTGAAGATAACTTCGTGACCCTTGTCACAGATCTGGCTCACACTAAGCAGGTTGTGTCTCAATCCAGACACATATAAGACTTCTTCAGATCTGATCTTGTTTGCCATAAGCTGAATAACACCTTTTCCGCAGATTTTGGCACCATCATTGTTGCCAAACTTCACTGAACCGCCTTCATAGTGCTGTAATTTGATGAATTTCTCTTTATCACCAGTCATATGGCTTGAACAACCACTATCAAGGACCCATGGTGCTGCCTTCTTTTGTGCATTGAATGCCATTTGCACAATGAGAGATTCTTTGGGACTTTCTGCACTTTGCTTTGCTCTCCAAGCCTTGACTATCTTGGGTTTCTTTTCAACCTGAAATTTGTTAGCAATATGCAACCTACAATCCCTAGCCAAGTGTCCATAATTGTGACACATATAGCACTCAATTTTGTGGCTACTTAGGATTGAAAAAGGATTCCTAGTCACAAATGGGCTGTTTCTTACATAGAATTTGCAATCAGCTCTTTTATGTCCAAACATATTACAATGAAAGCAATAACCATAGAATTTGTATCTTCTTTGTGGCTGGTTAGTCTTCATTACCTTTCTAACAGGAATGGACTCCTTTCTAGGTTGAGTGGGCTTCATAGAATTAGAAGGTGCAGTGACTTGCTTCACAAACTCTTTCTTTTCAGGAGGTGCAATCTTAGAGGATTCACCTTTCTCAAATCCTAGACCAAATCTGAAGTGGGCAGGTCTTTGAACTTTCAGTAGTTCATTGAGTTTCATAGTCCCTTCAATCGCTTGGAGCGCTTTGAGTTTCTTGCTATTTTCCAAATTTTCAGCCTTTGCTCTAGCGATCTCAGTTTCAAGTTTCATAGCCTCTTCCTTTTTTATACTAATTTGGTTTTCAAGGACTTCTACCATTCTTTTATATTCTTCTACTTGAGTTTTTAAAGTAATAATAGAACTTTCAGATTCATGGAGAAGTTTCAGATTTTTCTTACTTGATTTGCGTTCCATGCTTAGCTCCTCAAGTGCGGCTATGAGTTCCTCTTCAAGATTGACTTCAGCCTCCTCATCCTCTTCCGGATCTAGCTCTTCTTCTTCTTCAACAGTGACCATGAAGAGAGCTTCGGTTGATTCATCATCGTCTGAAGTTTCAGACGTGCTGTCATCTTGTTGACATAGAAAGTTTTTAGCTTTGCCCCTTTTTTCTGAAATTTCTCTTTCCTTTACTCTTTTCAGCATAAGAGTCATTATCATTGTCTTCTTTTAGCGGACACTTCGCAGCAAAGTGACCAATACCTCCACAATTGAAGCATTTAAAGGGTAGCTTCCCTTTGTACTTTCCATTGCTTCCTTTCTTCAACTTTCTAACAAATTGAGCCTCAAGCTCATCATCATCAGAATCAACATCATGACCAGCAGTCTCTTTTGCCTTTTTCTGAACTTTGAAGGCCGCTTCTTTATCAGATGAAGACGTCTTTCCTATGCGCATCTCATAGGCAGTTAGAGAACCATGTAATTCATCCATGGAAAATGCATTCAGATCTTTGGCTTCTTCAATGGCTGAGACTTTTGAATCAAACCGGGGAAGAAGAGATCTTAGAACCTTTTTGACGATGACCGGCTCTTTAATCTCTTCCCCTAGTCCACGAATGTCATTCGTGACTTCATTCACTCGTTGCATATACGAGTCAACATTCTCGCTTTCCTCCATGCGAAGAGACTCGAATTGAGAGCGATGAGTTTGCAATTTGGCTTCTTTAATCTTCTCATCACCTTCATGTATGCTTTGCAACTTGTCCCAAATTTCCTTGGCTGTTTTGCATGCAATTACTTTGACAAGCTCGCTGTCCACAAGGCCACTAAAGAGTGCATTCTGCGCCTTGGAGTCATTGTCTGCCAACTTCTTCGATGCAGTATCATTGGGTACGGTGGCAGCATTGTAACCGGCTCTGACAGCCTCCCAAACATCATAGCCAAGAGATTTGATGAAGGCTTGCATCCTAATCTTCCAAAAAGAGTAATTAGAACCATCAAACAGAGGTGCTTTCATATTCCCTGTATTGACTGCCATGTGATTTGACAAGTGATCACCCTTAGCGTATTAAACTGATCAAGGGAACCTCGCTCTGATACCAATTGTTGGATACCGCGATCACTGAGAGGGGGGGGTGAATCAATGATTTCTAAAAACAGGTCCAATTCAACAACAAAACAAGTCAAATCACACAATGACACCAGATTTAACGTGGTTCACCAAAAGGCTACGTCCACGGTTCAAAGACTGTCCGAACACCAATCCGGGACAGATCTGAATCTTATTTAGTCGCACCAACGACAAAGAGCACCAACCCTTAGTTTCAGATAGCACCAACTATCTAGGAAGCACCGACTCCCTTTACAATTTATCTGCACCCACAGATAGGATCACCAAACCCCAGACACCAAGCATCAACTTGATGTAAAAAACAGAATAGAAGATTAAATTCTGTCTACAGCCCTTCCCCTCTACAATTCTCTCTCTCTCTCAATCCCTTACAAATTGAAATCTAAAGCATAAAAGAGAGACACTTAACTCATGGACGAATCACCATCTTCTAGAGCATAATCTCGTCCACAATTGCTGTAGAAAACGTCACCACATCAGCACACAGCAACACACACCAGCAGCTTCTTCTTTCTCTCAAGAACTCTCTAAAACTCTTCTCTATTCTTTCTCTCTTCTGGTGTCTGTTTAGAACGACCCTTACATGCCTTTTTATAGGTTTTGATAACCCTTAATTGTATTTAAAACGGGCTACAATTCGTTTAGAAAGAGTCCCAAACGAAATAGATAAGTGTGCTGAATTTTCGTGCAAAACTTCTAATTCTGCGCAACTCTGGTTCCCGTGCTCGGTCGACATCCTTACTTGCTCGGTCGACCGAAGACACTGACTGGAAACAGACAACTTTCGAGCTCGGTCGACATCCTGGGGTCCCGGTCGACCGAAGACACACTGTGTCACGAAAATAACTGAGAGGTGCCTGAAACTGTTTTCTGCAAGTTTCTCTTGCTTCGGTCGACCGCATGGGTTGCCCGGTCGACCGCGTGCTCTGCTTCAGGAATTCTGAATTCCTGACTGTTTCAATTCTGATTGTTCTTTTCAGCTCTTTCAACACTAGCCTACTATCATCATGCTTGTGACAATGTGTTGACAATAATTCCAACTCAAATCAATACTTGAGATACTAATTCTTCAATTCATCAAAAGACTTCTCAAGTCATCTCAAATTCCAACAATCTCCCCCTTTGGAATTGTTGGCAACACTATTGGAACTTCAACACTTTCAACTCCAGCTTGCAGCTCTTCCAAGTTCTTTTCAACACTCACTTGGAACCAATTCTTAAATTGAACCAATTCTTAAATTCTGAAATAACAACTATGCACTGTCAACAATCTCCCCCTAGCTTTCATAGCATAACATCTCTCCTTGCTATCATAGCATAACATCTCTCCCCCTTTGACAACAAGTCCAAAGGGACCAAACCGAGGAGCGAATAGGATATTCAATGAATGCATTGCTCCCCCTTTCAAGCACAACTCCTACGGTTTAGGAGAGTGAGTAACTCCTAACTTTTTCCGGAGATACTCGAAGACTTCCTTTGGCAGAGGTTTCGTGAAAATATCAGCCACTTGCTCAGTTGTTGGAACATATTCCAACTTGACCTCTCCATCAGCAACTTTATCTTTAAGAAAATGATAACGAATTGCTACATGCTTTGTGCGAGAGTGCTGAACAGGATTCTTAGATATATGAATTGCACTCGTGTTGTCACATAGGATCGGCGTAGGATCCGTTGTAGGAACTCCTAGATCAGAGAGCATTTGCCGCATCCATAACACTTGCGTACAACAAGTTGCCGCTGCAATATATTCCGCTTCCGCTGTCGAAAGGGATACTGAGTCTTGCTTCTTACTATGCCAAGCAACTAATCTTTCTCCAAGATAAAATGCGCCGCCGCTAGTACTCTTGCGATCATCTACGCATCCAGCCCAATCGGCATCAGAATATGCAACAAGAGTGAAGGATTTTCCTTTGGGATACCAGATACCAAGCTCCATAGTACCTTTCAGATATCGAAAGATTCTTTTCACTGCTGTAAGGTGCGTTTCAGTTGGTGCTGCTTGAAAACGTGCAACCATACATACTGCTTGTAGAAGATCTGGTCTTGTAGCAGTCAAGTAGAGCAAGCCTCCTATCATAGAGCGATAGGTGGTATGATCAACGGACGAGGCCTTATCATCTTTGCTAAGCTTTGTGTTCGTTGACATTGGTGTGCTCACTGGCTTGCTGTCTTCCATATTGAACCGTTTCAGCATTTCCTTAATGTACTTCATTTGTGATATGAAGATACCATGTTTCAGCTGCTGAACTTGTAAACCAAGAAAGAACTTTAGTTCTCCAAGCATCGACATTTCAAATTCTTTCTTCATCTCTTCAGCAAAATTCCTGCACATCTCCTCATCATTGCCACCAAAGATTATGTCATCAACATAAACAATGACAACCAGCTGTTTGCTTATCTCAGTTTTGACATACAGATTGCTATCAACCATTCCTTTTCCAAAACCGATCTTGCGGAGATAGAGATCCAGCCTTGCATACCATGCCCTTGGCGCTTGTTTCAGTCCATAAAGAGCCTTTTTCAACTTGCACACTAGATCTGAATTTTTGCTGATGAGAAAACCATCAGGTTGCTCAATGTAGACCTCTTCTTCAAGTAAACCTTTCAAGAAGGCTGATTTTACGTCCATCTGAAATACCTTGAAGGTTTTGTATGCTGCCAATGCAAGAAACATACGAATAGCTTCCAGACGAGCCACCGGTGCAAAGGTCTCTTCAAAATCTATGCCTTCAACTTGAGCATAGCCTTTACAAACCAACCTTGCTTTGTTTCTAATGACTTGACCATCTTCATTCAGCTTATTCCGAAAGACCCATTTAGTACCAATAACATTCTTATCAGTAGGTCTAGGAACAAGTTCCCATGTTGAGTTCTTCTCAATTTGCTCCAACTCCTCATGCATAGCTTTCAACCAACTTTCATCGAGACTGGCTTCAGCCACAGTCTTGGGTTCAATGGTGGACACAAGTGAGTAATTGCTAACTACACTTTGTCTAGTTTGAACGCCTGCCTTAGGATCTCCAATGATTTGATCCTTAGGGTGTTGCTCTACCCAAGTGTTGTGCTTCTTAGGTGTGGTATCTTTTGAGTCATCCTTTGATTTCTCAGAATCATTAGATTCAGCCATCTCATCATCAATCTCACTCGAGTCCTCATAAACTGGACTGTCATTATGAGTTGCATTCTTTGGTTCAATATTCTCATCTATTCTCACATCAGCACTTTCTATGATTTTTCTGGTTCTTTTGTTAAGACACCTATATGCCTTGCTAGTAGAGGAGTAACCCAGAAATATACCTTCGTCAGCTCTTTCTTCAAATTTGCCCGGATTTTGTTCGAGCCGCTTGATGTAACACTTGCTGCCGAAGACTTTGAAGTGCTTGACTGTTGCTCTTCTTCCAAACCATAGCTCATTGGGAGTTTTGTCTTCATGTGGCCTGATCAAGCATCGATTTTGAATGTATACAGCCGTATGAATTGCCTCTTTCCAATACTTGTCAGCCATCTTGCTTTCACTTAGCATCGTACGAGCCATCTCTTGTACGGTGCGATTCTTCCGTTCCACAACTCCATTTTGCTGTGGAGTTCTAGGGGCTGAGTACTGTCTTTGAATGCCATGATGTTCACAATATTTAGTGAACTCTTCAGATGTGAACTCGCCTCCACGATCAGACCTTAAAATCTTGATACGTTTTTCCAATTGATTTTCAACCTTTGCTTTAAACACTTTAAAACGATCAAGTGCTTGATGCTTATGCTTAAGAAACAATACCCATGTCATACGAGTATAATCATCAATGCATAACATGAAATACTTATCTCCATTGGTGCTTTGAGTTCGCATCGGTCCACAGAGATCAGTGTGCACTAGCTCAAGAGGTTTCTTGGAATGATGCTCCTTTGATTTGAACATAACCCTCGTTTGCTTTCCCTTTTGGCAAGAGTCGCAAATGGGATTGGAAGGCTTTTCAACTTTAGACATGCCTCTTACAGCCTTTGAATTGCAAATCTTTGACATGTTATCAAAGCTTAGATGCCCAAGGCGTTTGTGCCACAACCAACTTTCCTCTGTCCGACTCATCAAGCAGGTCTT
Source organism: Litsea cubeba (assembly GCA_012931725.1). Lineage (NCBI taxonomy): Eukaryota > Viridiplantae > Streptophyta > Magnoliopsida > Laurales > Lauraceae > Litsea > Litsea cubeba. Next base: position 21,686,418 of record CM022950.1, read on the forward strand.
TTCAGCTCCATCTGACAATGTATAGAGATTTCCAGCAGTTCTTGATCCAGTTGCCACTGTTTTGCCGTTGCTACTCTTCTTGATGGCAAACCCATTCTTTGTGAAGATAACTTCGTGACCCTTGTCACAGATCTGGCTCACACTAAGCAGGTTGTGTCTCAATCCAGACACATATAAGACTTCTTCAGATCTGATCTTGTTTGCCATAAGCTGAATAACACCTTTTCCGCAGATTTTGGCACCATCATTGTTGCCAAACTTCACTGAACCGCCTTCATAGTGCTGTAATTTGATGAATTTCTCTTTATCACCAGTCATATGGCTTGAACAACCACTATCAAGGACCCATGGTGCTGCCTTCTTTTGTGCATTGAATGCCATTTGCACAATGAGAGATTCTTTGGGACTTTCTGCACTTTGCTTTGCTCTCCAAGCCTTGACTATCTTGGGTTTCTTTTCAACCTGAAATTTGTTAGCAATATGCAACCTACAATCCCTAGCCAAGTGTCCATAATTGTGACACATATAGCACTCAATTTTGTGGCTACTTAGGATTGAAAAAGGATTCCTAGTCACAAATGGGCTGTTTCTTACATAGAATTTGCAATCAGCTCTTTTATGTCCAAACATATTACAATGAAAGCAATAACCATAGAATTTGTATCTTCTTTGTGGCTGGTTAGTCTTCATTACCTTTCTAACAGGAATGGACTCCTTTCTAGGTTGAGTGGGCTTCATAGAATTAGAAGGTGCAGTGACTTGCTTCACAAACTCTTTCTTTTCAGGAGGTGCAATCTTAGAGGATTCACCTTTCTCAAATCCTAGACCAAATCTGAAGTGGGCAGGTCTTTGAACTTTCAGTAGTTCATTGAGTTTCATAGTCCCTTCAATCGCTTGGAGCGCTTTGAGTTTCTTGCTATTTTCCAAATTTTCAGCCTTTGCTCTAGCGATCTCAGTTTCAAGTTTCATAGCCTCTTCCTTTTTGATACTAATTTGGTTTTCAAGGACTTCTACCATTCTTTTATATTCTTCTACTTGAGTTTTTAAAGCAATAATAGAACTTTCAGATTCATGGAGAAGTTTCAGATTTTTCTTACTTGATTTGCGTTCCATGCTTAGCTCCTCAAGTGCGGCTATGAGTTCCTCTTCAAGATTGACTTCAGCCTCCTCATCCTCTTCCGGATCTAGCTCTTCTTCTTCTTCAACAGTGACCATGAAGAGAGCTTCGGTTGATTCATCATCGTCTGAAGTTTCAGACGTGCTGTCATCTTGTTGACATAGAAAGTTTTTAGCTTTGCCCCTTTTTCTGAAATTTCTCTTTCCTTTACTCTTTTCAGCATAAGAGTCATTATCATTGTCTTCTTTTAGCGGACACTTCGCAGCAAAGTGACCAATACCTCCACAATTGAAGCATTTAAAGGGTAGCTTCCCTTTGTACTTTCCATTGCTTCCTTTCTTCAACTTTCTAACAAATTGAGCCTCAAGCTCATCATCATCAGAATCAACATCATGACCAGCAGTCTCTTTTGCCTTTTTCTGAACTTTGAAGGCCGCTTCTTTATCAGATGAAGACGTCTTTCCTATGCGCATCTCATAGGCAGTTAGAGAACCATGTAATTCATCCATGGAAAATGCATTCAGATCTTTGGCTTCTTCAATGGCTGAGACTTTTGAATCAAACCGGGGAAGAAGAGATCTTAGAACCTTTTTGACGATGACCGGCTCTTTAATCTCTTCCCCTAGTCCACGAATGTCATTCGTGACTTCATTCACTCGTTGCATATACGAGTCAACATTCTCGCTTTCCTCCATGCGAAGAGACTCGAATTGAGAGCGATGAGTTTGCAATTTGGCTTCTTTAATCTTCTCATCACCTTCATGTATGCTTTGCAACTTGTCCCAAATTTCCTTGGCTGTTTTGCATGCAATTACTTTGACAAGCTCGCTGTCCACAAGGCCACTAAAGAGTGCATTCTGCGCCTTGGAGTCATTGTCTGCCAACTTCTTCGATGCAGTATCATTGGGTACGGTGGCAGCATTGTAACCGGCTCTGACAGCCTCCCAAACATCATAGCCAAGAGATTTGATGAAGGCTTGCATCCTAATCTTCCAAAAAGAGTAATTAGAACCATCAAACAGAGGTGCTTTCATATTCCCTGTATTGACTGCCATGTGATTTGACAAGTGATCACCCTTAGCGTATTAAACTGATCAAGGGAACCTCGCTCTGATACCAATTGTTGGATACCGCGATCACTGAGAGGGGGGGGGTGAATCAATGATTTCTAAAAACAGGTCCAATTCAACAACAAAACAAGTCAAATCACACAATGACACCAGATTTAACGTGGTTCACCGAAAGGCTACGTCCACGGTTCAAAGACTGTCCGAACACCAATCCGGGACAGATCTGAATCTTATTTAGTCGCACCAACGACAAAGAGCACCAACCCTTAGTTTCAGATAGCACCAACTATCTAGGAAGCACCGACTCCCTTTACAATTTATCTGCACCCACAGATAGGATCACCAAACCCCAGACACCAAGCACCAACTTGATGTAAAAAACAGAATAGAAGATTAAATTCTGTCTACAGCCCTTCCCCTCTACAATTCTCTCTCTCTCTCAATCCCTTACAAATTGAAATCTAAAGCATAAAAGAGAGACACTTAACTCATGGACGAATCACCATCTTCTAGAGCATAATCTCGTCCACAATTGCTGTAGAAAACGTCACCACATCAGCACACAGCAACACACACCAGCAGCTTCTTCTTTCTCTCAAGAACTCTCTAAAACTCTTCTCTATTCTTTCTCTCTTCTGGTGTCTGTTTAGAACGACCCTTACATGCCTTTTTATAGGTTTTGATAACCCTTAATTGTATTTAAAACGGGCTACAATTCGTTTAGAAAGAGTCCCAAACGAAATAGATAAGTGTGCTGAATTTTCGTGCAAAACTTCTAATTCTGCGCAACTCTGGTTCCCGTGCTCGGTCGACATCCTTACTTGCTCGGTCGACCGAAGACACTGACTGGAAACAGACAACTTTCGAGCTCGGTCGACATCCTGGGGTCCCGGTCGACCGAAGACACACTGTGTCACGAAAATAACTGAGAGGTGCCTGAAACTGTTTTCTGCAAGTTTCTCTTGCTTCGGTCGACCGCATGGGTTGCCCGGTCGACCGCGTGCTCTGCTTCAGGAATTCTGAATTCCTGACTGTTTCAATTCTGATTGTTCTTTTCAGCTCTTTCAACACTAGCCTACTATCATCATGCTTGTGACAATGTGTTGACAATAATTCCAACTCAAATCAATACTTGAGATACTAATTCTTCAATTCATCAAAAGACTTCTCAAGTCATCTCAAATTCCAACAATCTCCCCCTTTGGAATTGTTGGCAACACTATTGGAACTTCAACACTTTCAACTCCAGCTTGCAGCTCTTCCAAGTTCTTTTCAACACTCACTTGGAACCAATTCTTAAATTGAACCAATTCTTAAATTCTGAAATAACAACTATGCACTGTCAACAATCTCCCCCTAGCTTTCATAGCATAACATCTCTCCTTGCTATCATAGCATAACATCTCTCCCCCTTTGACAACAAGTCCAAAGGGACCAAACCGAGGAGCGAATAGGATATTCAATGAATGCATTGCTCCCCCTTTCAAGCACAACTCCTACGGTTTAGGAGAGTGAGTAACTCCTAACTTTTTCCGGAGATACTCGAAGACTTCCTTTGGCAGAGGTTTCGTGAAAATATCAGCCACTTGCTCAGTTGTTGGAACATATTCCAACTTGACCTCTCCATCAGCAACTTTATCTTTAAGAAAATGATAACGAATTGCTACATGCTTTGTGCGAGAGTGCTGAACAGGATTCTTAGATATATGAATTGCACTCGTGTTGTCACATAGGATCGGCGTAGGATCCGTTGTAGGAACTCCTAGATCAGAGAGCATTTGCCGCATCCATAACACTTGCGTACAACAAGTTGCCGCTGCAATATATTCCGCTTCCGCTGTCGAAAGGGATACTGAGTCTTGCTTCTTACTATGCCAAGCAACTAATCTTTCTCCAAGATAAAATGCGCCGCCGCTAGTACTCTTGCGATCATCTACGCATCCAGCCCAATCGGCATCAGAATATGCAACAAGAGTGAAGGATTTTCCTTTGGGATACCAGATACCAAGCTCCATAGTACCTTTCAGATATCGAAAGATTCTTTTCACTGCTGTAAGGTGCGTTTCAGTTGGTGCTGCTTGAAAACGTGCAACCATACATACTGCTTGTAGAAGATCTGGTCTTGTAGCAGTCAAGTAGAGCAAGCCTCCTATCATAGAGCGATAGGTGGTATGATCAACGGACGAGGCCTTATCATCTTTGCTAAGCTTTGTGTTCGTTGACATTGGTGTGCTCACTGGCTTGCTGTCTTCCATATTGAACCGTTTCAGCATTTCCTTAATGTACTTCATTTGTGATATGAAGATACCATGTTTCAGCTGCTGAACTTGTAAACCAAGAAAGAACTTTAGTTCTCCAAGCATCGACATTTCAAATTCTTTCTTCATCTCTTCAGCAAAATTCCTGCACATCTCCTCATCATTGCCACCAAAGATTATGTCATCAACATAAACAATGACAACCAGCTGTTTGCTTATCTCAGTTTTGACATACAGATTGCTATCAACCATTCCTTTTCCAAAACCGATCTTGCGGAGATAGAGATCCAGCCTTGCATACCCCCTGCACAAGCAATTTCAATCACAACAAACACGAAGGCAAACTGGACAAAATGGTAGAAGAGAATTCCTACTGTTTTTCTTTATTCTTTTTATCAATGGAAGAAATAATTGGTAAATAAAACAACAATTACAAAAATAAGTAACCACACACTAAAGACTGCTATGATTCAATTCAACATTTTGTTTGTTTGGGTATGATTGTGCATAGCTCTATAATTCGGATTAGGTTTATAGTTGATCTATGGTCAATGAGGCCTCCCAAAAGGATCTACTAAACACCAAGCCATCACTAATCTTTGGATCCAAGTTCAATAGGCATGCCATAATTATCAAACTTGTAGCCTCCCATTATTGATGTCCTTCCTCAGGTTCGGGCAATGAACATCCAAATATCCCATCTTTTGTGCCCCTCCAATAACCATAGTAACAGCCTTTGAGCAGTCAGAAAAAGGTTTCCTTTGCCTTAATTCATGTTAATGTGAACTACAAATTTGGAATATCAGTTGTCGATCCACTATTCAATTATCCACTAAATGAAGAAACCATTTGCAAAGGACCAGGCAATTTAACCATCCAAATAAATTATTGATCAATAAGAAATCTCCTCAAAAAATAAGTAATATGGTGGATGATCACTCAACATATGTAAAATGAAGGATTGATAAAAAGATTTCCTTTTAATTTGTTTGATGTTATCAAAATTTGAAATATCAACTGACTGCCTCCCATACACCTTTCACCCTTTTCAGTCCACCCCTGGTCCTGATGGTTTTTCTAGCTATTGGGAAGTGATTAAGGATGATTTGTTGAAGGTTTTTAAGGAGTTTTATAATGATGCGGTGGTCAGCGCCTGTAATAATGCGACATTTATTTGCTTAATACCTAAGAAGATTAAGTCTTTGTGGATTAGTGATTTTCGTCCAATTAGTTTGATGTCAAGTATTTATAAGACTTTAGCAAATGTCAAAGTCTCTAAGAGTGAAGGAAATATTGAATGAAACCATTTCTTCCTTTTAAGGAGCATTTGTTAAAGGTCGACAAACTACAACAGAAAATTGTTTTCGCGGCGCCAATTTTCGCCGCTAAAAATGAAAAAAATCGTTGCGAAATCTCTATCCTGGCGATTAGTACTTCGTCGCGAAATCGCGCATCAAATCCTTCACTTCTGATATTTAGCGGCGCAAACAGAAAATCGTCGCGAAAACTTTTTTTGTTCGGCATTTTTTTCGCCGCTACTAGTGCCAACATTCGCCGCAAATAGTCTTCAACTTTAATTATAAGTTGTTGGCAATCTCTTTTTCCAGGGAGCGACTATATATCGCCGCAATTAAACTTTTCCAGCGTTTTCTAGATTCGCTGGAAAAAAAATTATATGGTTAAAACACAATTGTGTCGAACTCAAATTGATGCAATTGCTTGTTTCTACTGTTATTTTTCTTTTCAAAAAAGTCATTTTAAGCGAATATTTAACCATTGCGTCGATATCAAATCGACGTAAATGCCCATTTTTGACATGAAAAATCAATTGCAGTGACTATTTATCGCTAGAAAAATATTTTCCCAGCATTTTTTAACTTCGCCGCTAATTAAATGTCGCAACTAAAACTCAATTGCAACGATCTGAAATCGACGCAAATGCCTGTTTCTGGCTAAATTTGTTTTTTTCGAAAATAATTTTTAGAAAAGCGTTTGCCGGCGTTTTTTTGCGTCGGGAAAAGTTACCTTTTTTTAAAAAAAATTTAGAAACCTTTTGCCGGCGTTTTTTTACGCCGGGAAAAGTTATCTTTTTTTAAAAAAAAATTAGAAACCTTTTGCCGGCGTTTTTTTACGCCAGGAAAACTAGTTTTTTTTTTCTAAAAATAAATTTTATAAAACTTTTGCGACGACAAAACATTTATATTTTATAAAAAAAATTAATTTCTTTATTTTTTCCCTGTACTAGTAGAGCCCCCTGCACACGCAATTTCAAACACAACAAACACGAAGACAAACTGGTAGAAGAGAATTCCTACTGTTTTTCTTTATTCTTTTTATCAATGGAAGAAAAAATTTGAAAATAAAACAACAATTACAAAAATAAGTAACCACACACTAAAGACTGCTATGATTCAATTCAACATTTGGTTTATTTGGGTATGATTGTGCATAGCTCTATAAGGTGGATTAGGTTTATCGTTGATCTGTGGTCATTGAGGCCTCCCAAAAGGATCTATTGAACACCAAGCCATCACTAATCTTTGGATCCAAGTTGAATAGGCATGCCATAATTATCAAACTTGTAGCCTCCCATTATTGATGTCCTTCCTCAGGTTCGGGCAATGAACATCCAAATATCCCATCTTCTGTACCCCTCCAATGACCATACTAACAGCCTTTGAGCAGTCAGAAAAAGGTTTCCTTGCTTTAATTCATTTTAATGTGAACTACTAATTTGGAATATCAGTTGTCGATCCACTATTCAGTTATCCACTAAATGAAGAAACCATTTGCAAAGGACCAGGCAATTTAACCATCCAAATAAATTATTGATCAACAAGAAATCTCCTCAAAAAATAAGTAATATGGTGGATGATCACTCAACATATGTAAAATGAAGGATTGATAAAAAGATTTCCTTTTAATTTGTTTGATGTTATCAAAATTTGAAATATCAACTGACCGCCTCCCATACACCTTTCACCCTTTTCAGTCCACCCCTGGTCCTGACGGTTTTTCTAGCTATTGGGAAGTGATTAAGGATGATTTGTTGAAGGTTTTTAAGGAGTTTTATAATGATGGGGTGGTCAGTGCCTGTACTAATGCGACATTTATTTGCTTAATACCTAAGAAGATTAAGTCTTTGAGGATTAGTGATTTTCGTCCAATTAGTTTGATGTCAAGTCTTTATAAGATTTTAGCAAATGTCTTAGTCTCTAAGAGTGAATGAAATATTGAATGAAACCATTTCTTCCTTTAAAGGAGCATTTGTTAAAGTTCGACAAACTACAACAGAGAATTGTTTTCGCGGCGCCAATTTTCGCCGCTAAAATTGAACAAAATCGCTGCGAAATCTCTATCCCAGTAATTAGTACTTCGTCGCGAAATCGCCGCATCAAATCCTTCACTTCTGATATTTAGCGGCGCAAATAAAAAATCATCGTGAAAACTTTTTTTTTTCGGTGTTTTTCTCGCCGCTACTAGTGCCAACATTCGCCGCAAATAGTTTTCAACTTCAATTATAAGTTGTTGGCAATCTCTTTTTCCAGCGATCGAAATTTCCTTGCAGCGACTCTTATTGCCGCAATTAAACTTTTCCAGCATTTTTTAGATTCGTTGTAAAAAAAATTATACGGTTAAAACACAATTGCGTCGAACTCAAATTGACGCAATTGCTGGTTTCTACCGTTATTTTTCTTTTCAAAAAAAGTCATTTTCAGCGAATATTTAACCATTACGTCGATATCAAATCGACGTAAATGCGCGTTTCTGACATAAAAAATCAATTGCAGCGACTATTTATCGATAGAAAAATATTTTCCCAGCATTTTTTAACTTCGTCGCTAATTAAATGTCGCAGCTAAAACTCAATTGCAACGATCTGAAATCGACACAAATGCCTGTTTCTGGCTAAATTAGTTTTTTTCGAAAATAATTTTTAGAAAGACTTTTGTCGGCGTTTTTCTGCGCCAGGAAAAGTTACCTTTCTTTAAAAAAAACTTAGAAACCTTTTGCCGGCGTTTTTTTGCACCGGGAAAAGTTAACTCTTTTTAAAGAAAATATAGAAACCTTTTGCCGGCATTTTTTTGCGCCGGGAAAAGTAGTTTTTTTTCTAAAAAAAAATTTTATAAAACTTTTGCGCCGGCAAAACATTTATATTTTATAAAAAAAATTTAATTTCTTTATTTTTTTGCTGTACTAGTCGAGCCCCCTGCACATGCAATTTCAAACACAACAAACATGAAGACAAACTGGACAAAATGGTAGAAGTGAATTCCTACTGTTTTTCTTTATTCTTTTTATCAATGGAAGAAATAATTGGAAAATAAAACAACAATTACTAAAATAAGTAACCACACACTAAAGACTGTTATGATTCAATTCAACATTTTATTTGTTTGGGTATGATTGTGCATAGCTCTATAATTCGGATTAGGTTTATCGTTGATCTATGGTCATTGAGGCCTCCCAAAAGGATCTACTAAACACCAAGCCATCACTAATCTTTGGATCCAAGTTCAATAGGCATGCCATAATTATCAAATTTGTAGCCTCCCATTATTGATGTCCTTCCTCAGGCTCAGGCAATGAACATCCAAATATCCCATCTTTTGTACCCCTCCAATAACCATAGTAACAGCCTTTGAGCAGTCAGAAAAAGGTTTCCTTTGCCTTAATTCATGTTAATGTGAACTACAAATTTGGAATATCAGTTGTCGATCCACTATTCAATTATCCACTAAATGAAGAAACCATTTGCAAAGGACCAGACAATTTAACCATCCAAATAAATTATTGATCAACAAGAAATCTCCTTAAAAAATAAGTAATGTGGTGGATGATCACTCAACAAATGTAAACTGAAGGATTGATGAAAAGATTTCCTTTTAATTTGTTTGATGTTATCAAAATTTGAAATATCAACTGACTGCCTTCCATACACCTTTCACCCTTTTCAGTCCACCCCTGGTCCTGATGGTTTTTCTAGCTATTGGTAAGTGATTAAGGATGATTTGTTGAAGGTTTTTAAGGAGTTTTATAATGATGCGGTGGTCAGCGCCTGTAATAATGCGACATTTATTTGCTTAATACCTAAGAAGATTAAGTCTTTGTGGATTAGTGATTTTCGTCCAATTAGTTTGATGTCAAGTATTTATAAGACTTTAGCAAATGTCAAAGTCTCTAAGAGTGAAGGAAATATTGAATGAAACCATTTCTTCCTTTTAAGGAGCATTTGTTAAAGGTCGACAAACTACAACAGAAAATTGTTTTCGCGGCGCCAATTTTCGCCGCTAAAAATGATCAAGATCACAATGAAATCTCTATCCCGGCGATTAGTACTTCGTCGCGAATTCAACGCATCAAATCCTTCACTTCTGATATTCAGCGGCGCAAACGGAAAATCATCGCGAAAACTTTTTTTTTTCGCGGCGTCTTTTTCGCTGCTACTAGTGCCAACATTCGCCGTAAATAGCCTTCAACTTTCAATTATAAGTGGTTGGCAATGTCTTTTTCCAGCGATCGAAATTTCCTTGCAGCGACTATATATCGCCGCAATTAAACTTTTCCAGCGTTTTTCAGATTCGCTGCAAAAAAAATTATACGGTTAAAACACAATTGCGTCGAACTCAAATTGACGCAATTGATTGTTTCTACCGTTATTTTTCTTTTCAAAAAAGTCATTTTCAGGGAATATTAAACCATTGCGTCGATATCAAATCGACGTAAATGCTCGTTTCTGACATAAAAAATCAATTGCAGCGACTATTTATCGCCAGAAAAATATTTTCCTAGCATTTTTTAACTTCGTCGCTAATTAAATGTCGCAGCTAAAACTCAATTGCAACGAACTGAAATCGACACAAATGCCTGTTTCTGGCTAAATTAGTTTTTTTCGAAAATAATTTTTAGAAAAACTTTTGCTGGCATTTTTCTGCGCCGGGAAAAGTTACCTTTCTTTAAAAAAAACTTAGAAACCTTTTGCCGGCTTTTTTTTGCACCGGGAAAGGTTATCTTTTTTTAAAGAAAATTTAGAAACCTTTTGCCGGAGTTTTTTTGCGCCGGGAAAAGTAGTTTTTTTTCTAAAAGAAAATTTTATAAAACTTTTGCGCCGGCAAAACATTTATATTTTATAAAAAAAATTAATTTCTTTATTTTTTTGCTGTACTAGTTGAGCCCCCTGCACACGCAATTTCAAACACAACAAACACGAAGACAAACTGGACAAAATGGTAGAAGTGAATGCCTACTATTTTTCTTTATTCTTGCTATGATTCAATTCAACATTTTATTTGTTTGGGTATGATTGTGCATAGCTCTATAATTCGGATTAGGTTTATCGTTGATCTATGGTCATTGAGGCCTCCCAAAAGGATCTACTAAACACCAAGCCATCACTAATCTTTGGATCCAAGTTCAATAGGCATGCCATAATTATCAAACTTGTAGCCTCCCATTATTGATGTCCTTCCTCAGGCTCGGGCAATGAACATCCAAATATCCCATCTTTTGTACCGCTCCAATAACCATAATAACAGCCTTTGAGCAGTCAGAAAAAGGTTTCCTTTGCCTTAATTCATGTTAATGTGAACTACAAATTTGGAATATCAGTTGTCGATCCACTATTCAATTATCCACTAAATGAAGAAACCATTTGCAAAGGACCAGGCAATTTAACCATCCAAATAAATTATTGATCAACAAGAAATCTCCTCAAAAAATAAGTAATATGGTGGATGATCACTCAACATATGTAAAATGAAGGATTGATAAAAAGATTTCCTTTTAATTTGTTTGATGTTATCAAATTTTGAAATATCAACTGACTGCCTCCCATACACCTTTCACCCTTTTCAGTCCACCCCTGGTCCTGATGGTTTTTCTAGCTGTTGGGAAGTGATTAAGGATGATTTGTTGAAGGTTTTTGAGGAGTTTTATAATGATGGGGTGGTCAGTGCCTGTACTAATGCGACATTTATTTACTTAATACCTAAGAAGATTAAGTCTTTGAGGATTAGTGATTTTCATCCAATTAGTTTGATGTCAAGTCTTTATAAGATTTTAGCAAATGTCTTAGTCTCTAAGAGTGGAGGAAATATTGAATGAAACCATTTCTTCCTTTTAAGGAGCATTTGTTAAAGGTCGACAAACTACAACATAAAATTGTTTTTGCGACGCCAATTTTCGCCGCTAAAACTGAAAAAAATCGCTGCGAAATCTCTATCCCGGCAATTAGTACTTCGTCGCGAAATTGCCGCATCAAATCCTTCACTTCTGATATTTAGCGGCGCAAACAGAAAATCGTCGCGAAAACTTTTTTTTTCGATTTTTTTTTCGCCGCTACTAGTGCCAACATTCGCCGCAAATAGTCTTTAACTTCAATTATAAGTTGTTGGCAATCTCTTTTTCCAGCGATCGAAATTTCCTTGCAGCGACTCTATATCGCCACAATTAAACTTTTCCAGTGTTTTTCAGATTCGCTGCAAAAAAAATTATACGGTTAAAACACAATTGCATCGATCTCAAATTGACGCAATTGCTGGTTTCTACCGTTATTTTTCTTTTCAAAAAAGTCATTTTCAGCGAATATTAAACCATTGCGTCGATATCAAATCGACGTAAATGCCCGTTTCTGACATAAAAAATCAATTGCAGTGACTATTTATCGCCAGAAAAATATTTTCCCAGCATTTTTTAACTTCGTCGCTAATTAAATGTCGCAGCTAAAACTCAATTGCAACGAACTGAAATCGACACAAATGCCTATTTCTGGCTAAATTAGTTTTTTTTTTTAAATAATTTTTAGAAAAACTTTTGCCGGCGTTTTTCTGCACCGGGAAAAGTTACCTTTCTTTAAAAAAAACTTAGAAACCTTTTGCCGGCGTTTTTTTGCACCGGGAAAAGTTATCTTTTTTTAAAGAAAATTTAGAAACCTTTTGCCGGCGTTTTTTTGCGCCGGGAAAAGTAGTTTTTTTTCTAAAAAAAAATTTTATAAAACTTTTACGCCGGCAAAACATTTATATTTTATAAAAAAAAATTAATTTCTTTATTTTTTTGCTGTACTAGTTGAGCCCCTTGCACACGCAATTTCAAACACAACAAACACGAAGACAAACTGGACAAAATGGTAGAAGTGAATTCCTACTATTTTTCTTTATTCTTGCTACGATTCAATTCAACATTTTATTTGTTTGGGTATGATTGTGCATAGCTCTATAATTCGGATTAGGTTTATCGTTGATCTATGGTCATTGAGGCCTCCCAAAAGGATCTACTAAACACCAAGCCATCACTAATCTTTGGATCTAAGTTCAATAGGCATGCCATAATTATCAAACTTGTAGCCTCCCATTATTGATGTCCTTCCTCAGGCTCGGGCAATGAACATCCAAATATCCCATCTTTTGTACCGCTCCAATAACCATAATAACAGCCTTTGAGCAGTCAGAAAAAGGTTTCCTTTGCCTTAATTCATGTTAATGTGAACTACAAATTTGGAATATCAGTTGTCGATCCACTATTCAATTATCCACTAAATGAAGAAACCATTTGCAAAGGACCAGGCAATTTAACCATCCAAATAAATTATTGATCAACAAGAAATCTCCTCAAAAAATAAGTAATATGGTGGATGATCACTCAACATATGTAAAATGAAGGATTGATAAAAAGATTTCCTTTTAATTTGTTTGATGTTATCAAATTTTGAAATATCAACTGACTGCCTCCCATACCCCTTTCACCCTTTTCAGTCCACCCCTGGTCCTGATGGTTTTTCTAGCTGTTGGGAAGTGATTAAGGATGATTTGTTGAAGGTTTTTGAGGAGTTTTATAATGATGGGGTGGTCAGTGCCTGTACTAATGCGACATTTATTTACTTAATACCTAAGAAGATTAAGTCTTTGAGGATTAGTGATTTTCGTCCAATTAGTTTGATGTCAAGTCTTTATAAGATTTTAGCAAATGTCTTAGTCTCTAAGAGTGGAGGAAATATTGAATGAAACCATTTCTTCCTTTTAAGGAGCATTTGTTAAAGGTCGACAAACTACAACAGAGAATTATTTTCGCAGCGCCAATTTTTGCCGCTAAAAATGAACAAAATCGTTGCGAAATCTCTATCCCGACGATTAGTACTTCGTCGCGAAATCGCCGCATCAAATCCTTCACTTCTGATATTTAGCGGCGCAAACGGAAAATCGTCACGAAAACTTTTTTTGTTCGGCATTTTTTTCGCCGCTACTAGTGCCAACATTCGCCGCAAATAGTCTTCAACTTTAATTATAAGTTGTTGGCAATCTCTTTTTCCAACGATCGAAATTTCCTCGCAGCGACTATATATCGCCGCAATTAAACTTTTCCAGCGTTTTTTAGATTCGCTGGAAAAAAAATTATATGTTTAGAACACAATTGTGTCGAACTCAAATTGATGCAATTGCTTGTTTCTACTGTTGTTTTTCTTTTCAAAAAAGTCATTTTAAGTAATTATTTAACCATTGCGTCGATATTAAATCGACGTAAATGCCCATTTTTGACATGAAAAATCAATTGCAGTGACTATTTATCGCTAGAAAAATATTTTTCCAGCATTTTTTAACTTCGCCGCTAATTAAATGTCGCAACTAAAACACAATTGCAACGATCTGAAATCGACGCAAATGCCTGTTTCTGGCTAAATTTGTTTTTTTTCAAAAATAATTTTTAGAAAAGCTTTTGCCGCATTTTTTTGCGTCGGGAAAAGTTACCTTTTTTTAAAAAAAATTTAGAAACCTTTTGCCGGCGTTTTTTTACGCCGGGAAAAGTTATCTTTTTTTAAAAAAAAATTAGAAACCTTTTGCCTGCGTTTTTTTACGCCAGGAAAAGTAGTTTTTTTTCTAAAAATAAATTTTATAAAACTTTTGCGACGGCAAAACATTTATATTTTATAAAAAAAATTAATTTCTTTATTTTTTTCCCTGTACTAGTAGAGCCCCCTGCACACGCAATTTCAAACACAACATACACGAAGACAAACTGGTAGAAGAGAATTCCTACTGTTTTTCTTTATTCTTTTTATCAATGGAAGAAATAATTGGAAAATAAAACAACAATTACAAAAATAAGTAACCACACAATAAAGACTGCTATGATTCAATTCAACATTTTGTTTGTTTGGGTATGATTGTGCATAGCTCTATAATTCGGATTAGCTTTATCGTTGATCTATGGTCATTGATGCCTCCCAAAAGGATCTACTAAACACCAAGCCATCACTAATCTTTGGATCCAAGTTCAATAGGCATGCCATAATTATCAAACTTGTAGCCTCCTATTAATGATGTCCTTCCTCGGGTTCGGGCAATGAACATCCAAATATCCCATCTTTTGTACCCCTCCAATAACCATACGAACAGCCTTGGGCAGTCAGAAAAAGGTTTCCTTGCTTTAATTCATTTTAATGTGAACTATAAATTTGGAATATCAGTTGTCGATCCACTATTCAGTTATCCACTAAATGAAGAAACCATTTGCAAAGGACCAGACAATTTAACCATCCAAATAAATTATTGATCAATAAGAAATCTCCTCAAAAAATAAGTAATATGGTGGATGATCACTCAACATATGTAAAATGAAGGATTGATAAAAAGATTTCCTTTTAATTTGTTTGATGTTATCAAAATTTGAAATATCAACTGACCGCCTCCCATACACCTTTCACCCTTTTCAGTCCACCCCTGGTCCTGACGGTTTTTCTAGCTATTGGGAAGTGATTAAGGATGATTTGTTGAAGGTTTTTAAGGAGTTTTATAATGATGGGGTGGTCAGTGCCTGTACTAATGCGACATTTATTTGCTTAATACCTAAGAAGATTAAGTCTTTGAGGATTAGTGATTTTCGTCCAATTAGTTTGATGTCAAGTGTTTATAAGATTTTAGCAAATGTCTTAGTCTCTAAGAGTGAATGAAATATTGAATGAAACCATTTCTTCCTTTAAAGGAACATTTGTTAAAGGTCGACAAACTACAACAGAAAATTGTTTTCGCGGCGCCAATTTTCGCCGCTAAAACTAAACAAAATCGCTGCGAAATCTCTATCCCAGTAATTAGTACTTCGTCGCGAAATCGCCGCATCAAATCCTTCACTTCTGATATTCAGCGGCGCAAACAAAAAATCGTCGTGAAAACTTTTTTTTTTCAGTGTTTTTCTCGCCGCTACTAGTGCCAACATTCGCCGCAAATAGTTTTCAACTTCAATTATAAGTTGTTGGCAATCTCTTTTTCCAGCGATCGAAATTTCCTTGCAGCGACTCTATATTGCCGCAATTAAACTTTTTCCAGTGTTTTTTAGATTCGCTGTAAAAAAAATTATACGGTTAAAACACAATTGCGTCGAACTCAAATTGACGCAATTGCTGGTTTCTACCGTTATTTTTCTTTTCAAAAAAGTCATTTTCAGCGAATATTTAACCATTACGTCGATATCAAATCGACATAAATGCCCGTTTCTGACATAAAAAATCAATTGCAGCGACTATTTATCGCCAGAAAAATATTTTCCCAGCATTTTTTAACTTCGTCGCTAATTAAATGTCGCAGCTAAAACTCAATTGCAACGATCTGAAATCGACACAAATGCATGTTTCTAGCTAAATTAGTTTTTTTCGAAAATAATTTTTAGAAAAACTTTTGTCGGCGTTTTTCTGCGCCAGGAAAAGTTACCTTTCTTTAAAAAAAACTTAGAAACCTTTTGCCGGCGTTTTTTTGCACCGGGAAAAGTTATCTTTTTTTAAAGAAAATTTAGAAACCTTTTGCCGGCATTTTTTTGCGCCGGGAAAAGTAGTTTTTTTTCTAAAAAAAAATTTTATAAAACTTTTGCGCCGGCAAAACATTTATATTTTATAAAAAAAATTAATTTCTTTATTTTTTGCTGTACTAGTCGAGCCCCCTGCACACGCAATTTCAAACACAACAAACACGAAGACAAACTGGACAAAATGGTAGAAGTGAATTCCTACTGTTTTTCTTTATTCTTTTTATCAATGGAAGAAATAATTGGAAAATAAAACAACAATTACAAAAATAAGTAACCACACACTAAAGACTGCTATGATTCAATTCAACATTTTATTTGTTTGGGTATGATTGTGCATAGCTCTATAATTTGGATTAGGTTTATCGTTGATCTATGATCATTGAGGCCTCCCAAAAGGATCTACTAAACACCAAGCCATCACTAATCTTTGTATCCAAGTTCAATAGGCATGCCATAATTATCAAACTTGTAGCCTCCCATTATTGATGTCCTTCCTCAGGCTCGGGCAATGAACATCCAACTATCCCATCTTTTGTACCCCTCCAATAACCATAGTAACAGCCTTTGAGCAGTCAGAAAAAGGTTTCCTTTGCCTTAATTCATGTTAATGTGAACTACAAATTTGGAATATCAGTTGTCGATCCACTATTCAATTATCCACTAAATGAAGAAACCATTTGCAAAGGACCAGACAATTTAACCATCCAAATAAATTATTGATCAACAAGAAATCTCCTCAAAAAATAAGTAATATGGTGGATGATCACTCAACGAATGTAAACTGAAGGATTGATAAAAAGATTTCCTTTTAATTTGTTTGATGTTATCAAAATTTGAAATATCAACTGACCGCCTTCCATACACCTTTCACCCTTTTCAGTCCACCCCTGGTCCTGATGGTTTTTCTAGCTATTGGGAAGTGATTAAGGATGATTTGTTGAAGGTTTTTAAGGAGTTTTATAATGATGGGGTGGTCAGCGCCTGTAATAATGCGACATTTATTTGCTTAATACCTAAGAAGATTAAGTCTTTGAGGATTAGTGATTTTCGTCCAATTAGTTTGATGTCAAGTGTTTATAAGATTTTAGCAAATGTCTTAGTCTCTAAGAGTGAATGAAATATTGAATGAAACCATTTCTTCCTTTAAAGGAACATTTGTTAAAGGTCGACAAACTACAACAGAAAATTGTTTTCGCGGCGCCAATTTTCGCCGCTAAAACTAAACAAAATCGCTGCGAAATCTCTATCCCAGTAATTAGTACTTCGTCGCGAAATCGCCGCATCAAATCCTTCACTTCTGATATTCAGCGGCGCAAACAAAAAATCGTCGCGAAAACTTTTTTTTTCGCGGCATTTTTTTCGCCGCTACTAGTGCCAACATTCGCCGCAAATAGCCTTCAACTTTCAATTATAAGTGGTTGGCAATGTCTTTTTCCAGTGATCGAAATTTCCTTGCAGCGACTATATATCGCTGCAATTAAACTTTTCCAGCGTTTTTCAGATTCGCTGCAAAAAAAAATTATACAGTTAAAACACAATTGCGTCGGTCTCAAATTGATGCAATTGCTGGCTTCTACCGTTACTTTTCTTTTCAAAAAAGTCATTTTCAGCGAATATTTATCCATTGCTTCGATATCAAATCGACGTAAATGCCCGTTTCTGACATAAAAAATCAATTGCAGCGACTATTTATCGCCGGAAAAATATTTTCCTAGCATTTTTTAACTTCGCCGCTAAATAAATATCGCAGCTAAAACTCAATTGCAACGATCTGAAATCGACGCAAATGCTTGTTTCTAGCTAAATTAATTTTTTTTTCGAGAATAGTTTTTAGAAAAACTTTTGACTACGTTTTTCTGCACCGAGAAAAGTTACCTTTTTTATAAAAAGATTTAGAAACCTTTTGCCGACGTTTTTTTGCGATGGGAAAAGTTATCTTTTTTTAAAAAAAAAAATTTGAAACCTTTTGCCGGCGTTTTTTTGCACCGGGAAAAGTAGTTTTTTTTCTAAAAATAAATTCTAGAAAACTTTTGCGCCGGCAAAACTTTTATATTTTATAAAAAAAAATTAATTTCTTTATTTTTTTTCCTATACTAGTCGAGCCCCCTGCACAAGCAATTTCAAACACAACAAACACGAAGGCAAACTGGACAAAATGGTAGAAGAGAATTCCTACTGTTTTTCTTTATTCTTTTTATCAATGGAATAAATAATTGGTAAATAAAATAACAATTACAAAAATAAGTAACCACACACTAAAGACTGCTATGATTCAATTCAACATTTTGTTTGTTTGGGTATGATTGGGCATAGCTCTATAATTCGGATTAGGTTTATCGTTGATCTTGTTGGAATTTGAGATGCCTTGAGAAGTCTTATGATGCATTGAAGTGTTTAGTATCTCAAGTATCATCTTGTGTTGGAATTATTGTCAACACAATGTCACAAGTGTGGTGTTGATAGAGCTTCAAAGAGAAAACAGAGCTGAAATAGAATAGTAGAGGAAATCAGAATTTCATCTGTCAACCGGTAGTTCTACCGGTAGAAAAGGGGTAGAAAAGGGGTAGAAAAGGCTGACCCTGAGATTTCCATCTGTCAACCGCAAGTACTACCGGTAGAAAGTCAACCGCAAGTACTACCGGTAGAAAAGGCTGATATTCCAGCAGAAAGTTTGGACATGAGAATTTTGTCTGTTAAACCGGTAGTACTACCGGTAGAACACACGGGAAACCTGAGTTGCGCAGAAATAGAAGTTTTGCACGAAAATTCAGGAAACTTATGTATTTCGTTTGGGACTCTTTCTAAACGAATTCTAGCCTAATTTGAACACTCTTTAGGGTTACCATAACCTATATAAAGGCTTGCTAAGTTCGTTTTCAAGAGTACAGAAGAGAAGAGAAGAGAAGAGAAGAGAGAAGAAAAGAGAGGGTTTTGGAGAGAAGAAGGTGCTGTTGCTGTGTGCAGTTGTGTTACACGTTTCTACAGCAAGTGTGGACGAGAATGTGCTCATGAAGATGGTGATTCGTCCATAGATAAGTGTCTCTCTTTTTATGCTTTAAATTTCAATTTGTAAGGGATTGAGAGAGAGAGATTGTAGAGGGGAAGGGCTGTAGAAAAGTTCTCTACTTTAATTCTGTAGAACATCAAGTTGGTGCTTGGTGTTAGGGGTTTGGTGATCCTATCTGTTGGTGCAGATAAATAGTAAAGGGAGTAGGTGCTTCCTAGATAGTTGGTGCTATCTGAAACTTAAGGGTTGGTGCTCTTTGTCGTTGGTGCGACTAAATAGTTATAGACCTGTTCCGGATCGGTGTTCGGACAGTCTTTGAACCGTGGACGTAGCCTTTTGGTGAACCACGTTAAATCTGGTGTCCTTGTGTGATTTGATTTGCTTTTGTTGTTAAATTGGACCTGTTTTTAAGGAATCACTGATTCACCCCCCCCCCCCCCTCTCAGTGATCGCGATATCTAACAATTGGTATCGGAGCCTCGTTTCCCTTGATAAGCTTAACACGCTAAGGGCGATCTCTTGTCAAATCACATGGCATCCAATACAGGGAATAAGAAAGCACCTTTGTTTGATGGTTCTAATTACTCCTTCTGGAAGATTAGAATGCAGGCTTTCATCAAATCACTTGGCTATGATGTCTGGGAGACTGTCAGAGTCGGTTACAATACTGCCATCGTACCCACTGATGCTGCAACGAAGAAGTTAGCAGACAACGACTCCAAGGCGCAGAATGCACTCTTTAGTGGCCTTGTGGACAGCGAGCTGGTCAAAGTAATGGCATGCAAAACAGCCAAGGAAATATGGGACAAGTTGAAAAGCATTCATGAAGGAGATGAGAAGATCAAAGAAGCGAAATTGCAAACTCATCGCTCTCAATTCGAGTCTCTTCGCATGGAGGAAAGCGAGAATGTTGACTCGTATATGCAACGAGTGAATGAAGTCACGAATGACATTCGTGGACTAGGGGAGGAGATTAAAGAACCAGTCATCGTTAAAAAGGTTCTAAGATCTCTTCTTCCCCGGTTTGATTCAAAAGTCTCAGCCATAGAAGAAGCCAAGGATCTGATTGAATTTACCATGGATGAGTTGCATGGTTCACTCACTGCCTATGAGATGCGCATAGGTAAGACGTCTTCATCTGATAGAGAAGCGGCCTTCAAAGTTCAGAAAAAGGGAAAAGAGACTGCTGGTCATGATGCTGATACTGATGATGATGAGCTTGAGGCTTAATTAGTTAGAAAGCTGAAGAAAGGAGCAATGGAAAGTACAAAGGGAAGCTACCCTTTAAATGCTTCAATTGTGGCGGTGTTGGTCACTTTGCTGCGAAGTGTCCGCTGAAAGAAAACAATGATGATGACTCTTATGTTGATAAGAGTAAATGGAAGAAAAATTTCAGAAAGAGGGGCAAAGCAAAAAGCTTCATCAGTCAATATAATGACAGCACGTCTGAAACTTCAGACGATGATGAATCAGCCGAGGCAACTGAAGCTCTCTTCATGGTCACTGTTGAAGAAGAAGAGGAGCAAGAGCCGGAAGAGGAAGAGGAGGCTGAGGTCAATCTTGAAGAAGAACTCATTGCCGCACTTGAGGAGCTTAGCATGGAACGAAAAACAAGTAAGAAAAATCTGAAACTTCTTCATGAATCTGAAAGTTCAGTTATTGCTTTGAAAACTCAAGTTGAAGAATATAAAAGAATGGTGGAAGTCCTTGAAAATCAAATAAGTATCAAAAAGGAAGAGGCTATGAAACTTGAAACTGAAATCGCTAGAGCAAAGGCTGAAAACTTGGAAAGTCACCAAAAACTCAAAGTGCTCCAAGCAATTGAAGGGACAATGAAACTCAATGAAATTCTGAAAGTTCAAAAGCCCTTCCACAATAAATTTGGTATTGGATTTGAGACCGGAGAGTCCTCTAAAGCTGCACCTTCTTTGTTTATGAAACAAAGTGCCATGCCTCTCAAGGCTACAAAGCTTCAAATTCAGCCTAGTATTGAGATGGTCAATAAGAAAAGGTTTGTGGAGTTTAACCAGCCACCTAAGAAAGGAAGAATGTTCAGATTCTATGGTTATTGCTATCAATGTAATAGATATGGACATAAAAGAGCTGATTGTAGATTCTATGTTAGAAACAGCCCATTTGTGACTAGGAACCCTTTTTCAATCCTAAACAGCCACAAAATTGAGTGCTATAAGTGTCATAATTATGGACACTTGGCTAGGGATTATAGGTTGCCTATTGCTAACCAATTTCAGGATGAAAAGAAACCCAAGTTAGTTAAGGCATGGAGGGCAAAGAAAAGGGAAGATAATTCCAAGGAATTTCTCATTGTGCAAACGGCATTCAATGCACAAAAGAAGGCAGCACCATGGGTCCTTGATAGTGGCTGTTCAAGCCATATGACAGGCGATAAGGAAAAATTCGTCAAGTTACAGCACTATGAAGGCGGATCAGTGAAGTTTGGTAACAATAATGGTGCCAAAATCTGCGGAAAAGGTGTTGTTCAGCTAAAGGCAAACAAGATCAGATCAGACGAGGTCTTATATGTGTCTGGACTAAGACACAACTTGCTTAGTGTGAGCTAGATCTGTGACAAAGGCCACGAAGTTGTCTTCACTAAGAATGGGTTTGCTATCAAGAAGTGTAGCAACGGGAAAACAGTGGCTACTGGATCTAGAACTGCTGGAAATCTCTATATATTGTCAGATGGAGCTGAAAAGACTTGCTTGATGAGTCGGACAGAGGAAAGTTGGTTGTGGCACAAACGCCTTGGGCATCTAAACTTTGATAACATGTCAAAGATTTGCAATTCAAAGGCTGTCAGAGGTATGTCTACAGTTGAAAAGCCTTCCAACCCCATTTGCGATTCTTGCCAAAAGGGAAAGCAAACGAGGGTAATGTTCAAGTCAAAGGAGCATCATTCAAAGAAACCTCTTGAGCTAGTGTACACTGATCTCTGTGGACCGATGCGAACTCAAAGCACCAATGGAGATAAGTTTTTTATGTTATGCATTGATGATTATACTCGTATGACATGGGTATTGTTTCTTAAGCATAAACATCAAGCACTTGATCGTTTTAAAGTGTTTAAAGCACAGGTTGAAAATATGCTTGGAAAACGTATCAAGATTTTAAGGTATGATCGAGGTGGTGAATTCACATCTGAAGAGTTCACTAACTATTGTGAGCACCATGGCATTCAAAGACAATATTCAGCCCCTAGAACTCCACAACAAAATGGAGTTGTGGAACGGAAAAATCGCACCGTGCAAGAGATGGCTCGCACAATGCTAACTGAGAGTAAGCTAGCTGACAAATACTGGAAGGAGGTAATCCATACGGCTGTATACATTCAGAATCGATGCTTGATCAGGCCAAATGAAGACAAAACTCCTTATGAGCTATGGTTTGGGAGAAAAGCAACAGTCAAGCACTTCAGAGTCTTCGGTAGCAAGTGTTACATCAAGCGTCTTGAACAAAATCCGGGAAAATTTGATGAAAGAGCCGATGAAGGTATATTTCTGGGTTACTCCTCCTCTAGTAAGGCTTACAGATGTCTTAACAAAAGGACCAAAAAAATTATAGAAAGTGCCGATGTTAGAATTGATGAAAACCATGAATCAAAGAATGTAACTCATCATGACAGTCCAGTTTATGAGGACTCAAGTGAGATTGATGATGAAGTGGCTGAACCTAATGATTCTGAGAAATCAAAGGATGACTCAGAGGATGCTACACCTAGAAAGAAAAGCACTTGGGTAGAGCAACACCCTAAGGATCAAATCATTGGAGATCCTGAGGCCGGTGTTTAAAACAAGACAAAGTGTAGTTAGCAATTACTCACTTGTGTCCACCATTGAACCCAAGACTGTGGCTGAAGCCAGTCTCGATGAAAGTTGGTTGAAAGCTATGCATGAGGAGTTAGAGCAAATTGAGAAGAACTCCACATGGGAACTAGTTTCTCGACCTACCGATAAGAATGTTATTGGTACTAAATGGGTCTTTCGGAATAAGCTGAATGAAGATGGTCAGGTCATACGAAACAAAGCAAGGTTGGTTTGTAAAGGCTATGCTCAAGTTGAAGGCATAGATTTTGAAGAGACCTTTGCACCGGTGGCTCGTCTGGAAGCCATTCGTATGTTTCTTACATTGGCTGCATACAAAACCTTCAAGGTATTTCAGATGGATGTAAAGTCAGCCTTCTTGAATGGATTACTTGAAGAAGAGGTCTACATTGAGCAACCTGATGGTTTTCTCATTAGCAAAAATTCAGACCTAGTGTGCAAGTTGAAAAAGGCTCTTTATGGGCTGAAACAAGCGCCAAGGGCGTGGTATGCAAGGCTGGACCTCTATCTCCGCAAGATCGGCTTTGGTAAAGGACTGGTTGATAGCAACCTTTATGTCAAAACAGAGTTGAACAAATAGCTGGTTGTCATTGTTTACGTCGATGACATAATCTTTGGTGGTAATGATGAAGAAATGTGCAGGAATTTTGCTGAAGAGATGAAGAAAGAATTTGAGATGTCAATGCTTGGAGAACTAAAGTTCTTCCTTGGTTTACAAGTTCAGCAGCTGAAACATGGTATCTTCATATCACAGATGAAATACATCAAGGAAATGCTGAAGCGTTTTAACATGGAAGACAGCAAGCCAGTGAGCACACCAATGACAATGAACACAAAGCTAAGCAAAGATGATAAGGATTCGTCCGTTGATCACACCACTTATCGTTCTATGATAGGAAGCTTACTTTATTTGACTGCTACAAGACCGGATCTTCTGCAAGCAGTATGTATGGTGGCTCGATTTCAAGCATCACCAACTGAGACGCACCTTACAGTAGTAAAAAGGATATTTCGATATCTGAAAGGTACCATGGAGCTTGGCATTTGGTATCCTAAAGGCAAATCCTTCACTCTTGTTGCATACTCTGACGCCGATTGGGCTGGATGTATAGATGATCGCAAGAGTACAAGCGGTGGTGCATTCTATCTCGGTGAAAGGTTGGTGGCATGGCATAGTAAGAAACAAGATTCAGTATCCCTTTCTACAGCGGAAACGGAATATATTGCAGCGGCAACTTGTTGTACGCAAGTGTTATGGATGCGGCAAATGCTCTCTGATCTAGGAGTTCCGACAACGGATCCTACGCCGATCCTCTGTGACAACACAAGTGCAATTCACATCTCTAAGAATCCTGTTCAGCATTCTAGAACGAAGCATGTTGCAATCCGCTATCACTTTCTCAAGGAAAAGGTTGCAGACGGTGAGGTAAAGTTGGAATATGTTCCAACTACTGAGCAAGTTGCTGATATCTTCACAAAACCTCTGCCAAAGGAAGTCTTCGAGTATCTCCGAAAAAAATTAGGAGTTACTCACTCTCCTAATCCTTAGGAGTTGTGCTTAAAAGGGGGAGCAATGTATTCCTTGAATATCCTATTCGCTCCTTGGTTGGTCCCTTTGGACTTGTTGTCAAAGGGGGAGAAAGTCTTATGCTAAGAGAAAGCTATGCTAAGAAAAAGTTATGATATGATAGCTTGGGGGAGAGTGGTATCAAGATTATGAATGTGAAGATCTTGATTCTGTTTGTTTTTTTTTTTTGAAGACAGGGAAGTGTTCCAAGTGTTGAAGTTCCAAGTGTTGCCAACAATTCCAAAGGGGGAGATTGTTGGCATTTGAGATGACTTGAGAAGTCTTATGAAGCATTGAAGTATTTAGTATCTCAAGTATCATTTTGTGTTGGAATTATTGTCAACACAATGTCACTAGTGTGGTGTTAATAGTGTTGTATTGATAGAGCTTCAAAGAGAAAACAGAGCTGAAACAGTACAGGAATTCAGAATTCCTGAAGCAGTGTGGTCGGTCGACCGGGCACCCCATGCGGTCGACCGAGAAAGAGAACTCTGCAGAAGTCAGTTTCAGTTAGCTCCCAGTTATTTTGCTGCCACAGTGTGTCGCCGGTCGACCGGGGACCCCATGCGGTCGACCGAGCACGGGAACCAGAATTGCGCAGAAATTAGAAGTTGTGCACGAAAATTCAGGAACCTTATGTATTTCGTTTGGGACTCTTTCTAAACGTATTCTAGCCTAATTTGAACACTCTTAAGGGTTACCATAACCTATATAAAGGCTTGCTTGGTTCGTTTTCCACAGTACAGAAGAGAAGAGAAGAGAAGAGAGAAGAAAAGAGAGGGTTTTGGAGAGAAGAAGGTGCTATTGCTGTGTGCAGTTGTGTTGCAAGTTTCTATAGCAAGTGTGGACGAGAATGTGCTCATGAAGATGGTGATTCATCCATAAGATAAGTGTCTCTCTGTTTATGCTTTAAATATCAATTTGTAAGGGATTGAGAGAGAGAGATTGTAGAGGGGAAGGGCTGTAGAAAAGTTCTCTACTTTAATTCTGTAGAACATCAAGTTGGTGCTTGGTGTTAGGGGTTTGGTGATCCTATCTGTTGGTGCAGATAAATAGTAAGGGAGTAGGTGCTTCCTAGATAGTTGGTGCTATCTGAAACTTAAGGGTTGGTGCTCTTTGTCGTTGGTGCGACTAAATAGA
This sequence comes from Litsea cubeba, assembly GCA_012931725.1. Classification (NCBI taxonomy): domain Eukaryota; kingdom Viridiplantae; phylum Streptophyta; class Magnoliopsida; order Laurales; family Lauraceae; genus Litsea; species Litsea cubeba. The sequence continues at coordinate 21,712,209 of CM022950.1, forward strand.
TACAGACCTGTTCCGGATCGGTGTTCGGACAGTCTTTGAACCGTGGACGTAGCCTTTTGGTGAACCACGTTAAATCTGGTGTCCTTGTGTGATTTGATTTGCTTTTGTTGTTAAATTGGACCTGTTTTTAAGGAATCACTGATTCACCCCCCCCCCCCCTCTCAGTGATCGCGATATCTAACAAACTGCACACAGCAACAGCTTCTTCTCCAATCACTCTTCTCTCCAAAACCTCTCTTTTGTTCTCTCTTCTCTTCTATACACTTGAAAACGAACCAATCAAGCCTTTATATAGGTTATGGTAACCCTAAAGAGTGTTCAAATTAGGCTAGAATTCGTTTAGAAAGAGTCCCAAACGAAATACATTAGTTTCCTGAATTTTCGTGCAAAACTTCTATTTCTGCGCAATTCTGTTTCCCGTGCTCGCTCGACCGGATGGGGTCCTCGGTCGACCGGAGACACACTCTGGCAACAAATAGCTTTAGACTGTCTTGTACAGACTTCTCTCCCGGTCGACGGTCGACTGGATGGGGTCCTAGGTCGACCGGAGACACTGCTACAGGAATTCTGATTTCCTGTACTGTTTCAGCTCTGTTTTCTCTTTGAAGTCTATCAACACCAAACTTGTGACATTGTGTTGACAATAATTCCAACACAAATTGATACTTGAGATACTAAATACTTCAATGCTTCATAAGACTTCTCAAAGCATCTCAAATTCCAACACTACTAGTGCCGACATTCGCCGCAAATAGGCTTCAACTTTCAATTATAAGTGGTTGGCTCTATCTTTTTCCAGCGATCGAAATTTCCTTGCAACGACTATATATCGCCGCAATTAAACTTTTCCAGCATTTTTCAGATTTGCTGCAAAAAAAATTATACGGTTAAAACACAATTGAGTCGATCTCAAATTGACGGAATTGCTGGTTTCTACTGTTATTTTTCTTTTCAAAAAAGTCATTTTCAACGAAAATTTATCCATTGCGTCGATATCAAATCGATGTAAATGCTCGTTTTTGACATAAAAAATCAATTGCAACGACTATTTATCGCCGGAAAAATATTTTCCCAGCATTTTTTAACTTTGCCGCTAGTTAACTGTCGCAGCTGAAACTCAATTGCAACGATCTGAAATCGACGCAAATGCTTGTTTCTGGCTAAATTAGTTTTTTTTTTTGGAAAATAATTTTTAGAAAAACTTTTGCTGGCGAGTTTTTGCATGGTAAAAGTTATTTTTTAAAAATAAGATTTAGAAACCTTTTGCTGGCGTTCTTTTAACGCAGGGAAAAGTTATTTTTTTAAAAAAAATTTAGAAACCTTTTGCCGGCGTTTTTTTACGCCGAGAAAAGTAGTTTTTTTTCTAAAAATAAATTTTAGAAAACTTTTGCGCCGGCAAAACATTTATATTTTATAAAAAAAATAAATTTCCTTTATTTTTTTCCTATACTAGTCAAGCCCCCTGCACACACAATTTCAAACACAACAAACATGAAGACAAACTGGACAAAATGGTAGAAGAGAATTCCTACTCTTTTTCTTTATTTTTTCTCAATTGAAGAAATAATTGGAAAATAAAACAGCAAGTACAAAAATGAGTAATAACCCCCAGTAGAGACTGGTACGATTCAATTCAACATTTTGTTCGTTCGGGTTTGATTGTGTCGTAGCTCTATAATTCGGATTAGTTTTTTCGTTGATCTATGGTCATTGAGGCCTCCCAAAAGGATCTACTAAACACCAAGCCATCACTAATCTTTGCATCCAAGTTCAATAGGCATGCCATAATTATCAAACTTGTAGCCTCCCATTATTGATGTCCTTCCACAGGTTCTGGCAATGAACATCCAAATATCCCATCTTTTGTATCCCTCCAATAACCATACTAACAGCCTTTGAGCAGTCAGAAAATGGTTTCCTTGCTTTAATTCATTTTAATGTGAACTACAAATTTGGAATATCTGTTGTCGATCCACTATTCAGTTATCCACTAAATGAAGAAACCATTTGCAAAGGACCAGACAATTTAACCATCCAAATAAATTATTGATCAACAAGAAATCTCCTCAAAAAAAATAAGTAATATGGTGGATGATCACTCAACATATGTAAAATGAAGCATTGACAAAAAGATTTCCTTTTAATTTGTTTGATGCTATCAAAATTTGAAATATCAACTGACTGCCTTCCATACACCTTTCACCCTTTTTAGTCCACCCCTGGTCCTGATGGTTTTTCTAGCTATTGGGAAGTGATAAAGGATGATTTGTTGAAGGTTTTTAAGGAGTTTTATAATGATGGGGTGGTCCGTGCCTGTACTAATGCGACATTTATTTGCTTAATACCTAAGAAGATTAAGTCTTTGAGGATTAGTGATTTTCGTCCAATTAGTTTGATGTGAAGTCTTTAGAAGATTTTAGCAAATGTCTTAGTCTCTAAGAGTGAAGGAAATATTGAATGAAACCATTTCTTCCTTTTAAGGAGCATTTGTTAAAGGTCGACAAACTACAACAGAAAATTGTTTTCGTGGCGCCAATTTTCGCTGCTAAAAATGAACAAAATCGCTGCGAAATCTCTATCCCGGTGATTAGTACTTCATCGCGAAATCGCCGCATTAAATCCTACACTTCTGATATTTAGCAGCGCAAACGGAAAATCGTCACGAAAACTTTTTTTTTGCGGCGTTTTTTTCGCCGCTACTAGTACCAACATTCGCAGCAAATAGCCTTCAACTTTCAATTATAAGTGGTTGGCAATGTCTTTTTCCAGCGATTGAAATTTCCTTGCAACGACTATATATCGCCGCAATTAAACTTTTCCAGCGTTTTTCAGATTCGCTGCAAAAAAAATTATACGGTTAAAACACAATTGCGTTTATCTCAAATTGACGCAATTGCTGGTTTCTACCGTTATTTTTCTTTTCAAAAAAGTCATTTTCAGCGAAAATTTATCCATTGCGTCGATATCAAATCGACGTAAATGCTCGTTTCTGACATCAAATATCAATTGCAGTGACTATTTATCGCCGAAAAAATATTTTCCCAACATTTTTTAACTTCGCCGCTAGTTAAATGTCGCAGCTAAAACTCAATTGCAACGATCTGAAATCGACGCGAATGCTTGTTTCTGGCTAAATTAGTTTTTTTTTTTAAATAATTTTAGAAAAACTTTTGCCGGCGAGTTTGCGTCGGTAAAAGTTATTTTTTTAAAAAAAATTTAGAAACCTTTTGCCGGCGTTTTTTTACGCCGGGAAAAGTTATCTTTTGTAAAAAAAAATTTAGAAACCTTTTGCCGGCATTTTTTTACGCCGGGAAAAGTGGTTTTTTTTCTAAAAATAAATTTTAGAAAACTTTTGCGCCGGTAAAACATATATACTTTATAAAAAAATTTAATTTCTTTATTTTTTTTGTTGTACTAGTAGAGCCCCCTGCACACGCAATTTCAAACACAACAAACACGAAGACAAACTGGACAAAATGGTAGAAGAGAATTCCTACTATTTTTCTTTATTCTTTTTATCAATGGAAGAAATAATTGGAAAATAAAACAACAATTACAAAAATAAGTAACCACACAATAAAGACTACTACGATTCAATTCAACAATTTGTTTGTTGCGTATGATTGTGCATAGCTCTATAATTCGGATTAGGTTTATTGTTGATCTATGGTCATTGAGGCCACCCAAAAGGATCTACTAAACACCAAGCCATCACTAATCTTTGGATCCAAGTTCAATAGGCATGCCATAATTATCAAACTTGTAGCCTCCCATTATTGATGTCCTTCCTCAGGTTCTGGCAATGAACATCCAAATATCCCATCTTTTGTACCCCTCCAATAACCATACTAACAGCCTTTGAGCAGTCAGAAAAAGGTTTCCTTGCTTTAATTCATTTTAATGTGAACTACAAAATTTGAATATCAGTTGTCGATCCACTATTCAGTTATCCACTAAATTAAGAAACCATTTGCAAAGGACCAAACAATTCAACCATCCAAATAAATTATTGATCAACAAGAAATCTCCTCAAAAAATAAGTAATATGGTGGATGATCACTCAACATATGTAAAATGAAGGATTGATAAAAAGATTTCCTTTTAATTTGTTTGATGTTATCAAAATTTGAAATACCAGCTGACTGCCTTCCATACACCTTTCACCCTTTTCTGTCCACCCCTGGTCCTGATGGTCTTTCTAGCTATTGGGAAGTGATTAAGGATGATTTGTTGAAGGTTTTTGAGGAGTTTTATAATGATGGGGTGGTCAGTGCCTGTACTAACGCGACATTTATTTGCTTAATACCTCAGAAGATTAAGTCTTTGAGGATTAGTGATTTTCGTCCAATTAGTTTGATGTCAAGTCTTTGTAAGATTTTAGCAAATGTCTTAGTCTCTAAGAGTAAAAGAAATATTGAATGAAACCATTTCTTCCTTTTAAGGAGCATTTATAAAAGGTTGACAAACTATAACAGAAAATTGTTTTCGCGGCGCCAATTTTCGCCGCTAAAGATGAACAAAATCGCTGCGAAATCTCTATCCCGGCGATTAGTACTTCGTCGCGAAATCGCCGTATTAAAACCTTCACTTCTGATATTTAGCGGCGCAAATGGAAAATCGTTGTGAAAACTTTTTTTTTCACGGCATTTTTTTCGCCGCTGCTAGTGCCAACATTCGCCGCAAATAGCCTTCAACTTTCAATTATAAGTGGTTGGCAGTGTCTTTTTCCAGCGATCGAAATTTCCTTGCAGCGACTATATATCGCCGTAATTAAACTTTTCCAGTGTTTTTCAGATTTGCTGCAAAAAAAATTATTCGGTTAAAACACAATTGCATTGATCTCTAATCGACGCAATTGCTGGTTTCTTCCGTTATTTTTCTTTTCAAAAAAGTCATTTTCAGCGAAAATTTATCCATTGCGTCGATATCAAATCGACGTAAATGCTCGTTTCTGACATAAAAAATCAATTGCAGCGACTATTTATCGCCGGAAAAATATTTTCCCAGCATTTTTTAACTTCGCCGCTAGTTAACTGTCGCAGCTAAAACTCAATTGCAACGATCTAAAATCGACGCAAATGCTTGTTTCTGGCTAAATTAGTTTTTTTTTCAAAAATAATTTTTAGAAAAACTTTTGCCGTCGAGTTTTTGCGCCGGTAAAAGTTATTTTTTTTAAATAAAATTTAGAAACCACTTGCCGGCGCTTTTTTTTGCGCCGGGAAAAGTTATCTTTTTTAAAAAAAAATTTAGAAACCTTTTGCCGGCGTTTTTTTGCGCCGGGAAAAGTAGTTTTTTTTTCTAAAAATAAATTTTAGTAAAAACTTTTGCGCCAGCAAAACATTTATATTTTATATAAAAAAATTAATTTCTTTAGTTTTTTTTGCTGTACTAGTCGAGCCCCCTGCATATGCAATTTCAAACACAACAAACACGAAGACAAACTAGACAAAATGGTAGAAGAGAATTCCTACTGTTTTTCCTTATTCTTTTTATCAATGGTAGAAATAATTGGAAAATAAAACAACAATTACAAAAATAAGTAACCACACAAGAAAGACTGCTATGATTCAATTCAACATTTTGTTTGCTTGGGTATGATTGTGCATAGCTCTATAATTCGGATTAGGTTTATCGTTGATCTATGGTCATTGAGGCCTCCCAAAAGGATCTACTAAACACCAAGCCATCACTAATCTTTGGATCCAAGTTTAATAGGCATGCCATAATTATCAAACTTGTTGCCTCCCATTATTGATGTCCTTCCTCAGGTTCGGGCAATGAACATCCAAATATCCCATCTTTTGTACCCCTCTAATAACCATACTAACAACCCAAAGAGCAGTCAGAAAAAGGTTTCCTTGCTTTAATTCATTTTAATGTGAACTACAAATTTTGAATATCAGTTGTCGATCCACTATTCTGTTATCCACTAAATGAAGAAACCATTTGCAAAGGACCAGACAATTTAGCCATCCAAATAAATTATTGATCAACAAGAAATCTCCTCAAAAAATAAGTAATATGGTGGATGATCACTCTGTTGGGATTGGTGTATGCCCTAAAGCCCACTAGCTGCACTCTCATCTTTTGTTACTGGATATTGACTGGTTATTTAATGGAATGACTCTTTTCAGCTTAAACATGTATATATGTATGGTTGTGTAAGGCCGATTGTTTCTAGTAAATGGATTAGGTGTGTAGTGTCTACACACAGATAGGTCTAATTCATGGACACTGGAAACAACATATTTTTTCATAACTGAGAGATGGAGTTGGGCACTTCATCTTGGTATAAGTTATAGTGAGAGACTCTCCTGTATTCAGGATGACTTACCTAAGTCATGGGAGGACTTTCCTGGATTCATCATATTAGTGCATATGCAATTCATTGAACAGGACCATGGTAGGTGTGATCTCTAAAATAGTACTATCACAGAGAGAGATCAGGTCACCTCATGCTACTGAGTGACCAGTGCTCTTAATCTTGAGCATTTGTGGATGAACTGACGAAGTCAAGTTCTTGTGCTTTAATTCACTATGGGTGAGACTCTTTTCATGGGTCAACAGCTCTGTGTTTTGGGTACTCGGACTTGATCAGTTGGGACGTGCAGATGCAATAAAGAATCTATGCCATCTAATGATGGAATGATCGTCCCCTTAGAATTATCCGATTAATCATCAAAATCTAAGATCTTAGTATATGGATGTTCCATATGGATATTGAACTTGTGGGTCACTCCCTGGACCAAGAGAATGATATCCGGATGATGATTATGTTAAGGATATGAAGTTCTAAGGTTTAGATGTAATCGGGAAGCTTGATAGTACATATGATAACCTGACTCGATTATGGATGTTACATAGAGGGGCATTCAGGTCATTACACTTAGTAGGTCGAAGACAACTGTCATTTTATGACGAGCTTATTATATTATATATTTGTCCTTGGAGTTCAACCATAACTCTTTAGTGGAATGAGTTAAGGTTAAATGGTCTTTATGTTGCTATGGGTTTAGCATGGACATTTTGGTCATTTTGGGAGCCAATGGCAAATATGTCTTTTGGTCCCTTCTCTAGTCACTTTCCAAGATTGGCATGGTTTCCTAAAATGTTTAGATGACATTTGGATGAATTATTTTAGTGGAAAAATAATTTTGAATTTAAATTCAAATAGGCCTTTGATGGCATACATGAATTTAATTTTAGATAAATTATTAGTGGGCCATAGTGTGCATTAGTATGTGGGACGTCCATAATGGGAATTCCATGGGTAAGGTTTCCAATTTTGAGTAGGTCTCTCTACTTGGAAGGTTGGACTCCTCTTTGGACTAGTATTCCTATAAGAAAGTTTCCTTTTTGGATTAGAAACTTAAATTAGTAAGTGTTGTACAACTAGGATTACTAATTGCATGGGAAGTTCCTTAGTTTCCTTTTCTAATTGGAGTGTTTCTAAAAGGAAATAAATCTTAAGATTATACTTTCCTTTTAGGACATCTATGAGAATTAGAAGAGATAGACTTTTAGGAAAGCTTTCCAAAGTTTCTATAAAAGGGAGAGACACCTTCCCCTTGGATCCAACACTAAGAGGAGCATAGTCCCACACGTCCAGCCTTGGATTGCTTTCTTCTTCATTGAAGAGAGCTTAAGGTCTGAGATTTTTCCTTAGAAAAATAGTTCTCAATTCCTAGATTAAGATCCCACCATCTTAGCCACTCAGATTTGGAAGTGAGATAGAGAAGAAGATCAAAGGCAATACTACTGCAGAAAATTCCAGCAACTTGTTTGCTAATTGCGAGTCTGAGTTCGGCCCTTTGGATCTATTTTTCTAGAGATTTGAAGTCTACAAATCTTCAAGGTAATAGTCTTCTTCATTCTCCTTTAATTATACACTTGTTGGTCATGAATTCATGGAGTTCTTTTGCGATCACTATGGCTGATTTATGCTGCCCAAATCAGATTTTTTAAAATCTATCATGTTACAAATCAGCCATGAATGTCTTCCGCTAGTGATATTCAGATCTGAATCGCAGTTTCTTTCAGTGGTATCAGAGCCACTCCATGTGAAATCATGATCCCATGTTGTGTATAATTAATCCTAGATTGATTATGGGCATGGTGGCACCCTACTATAGTTATGTTGTGATGCATGTTGTGTGCAAGTTTCATTAACATTGCTGGAATTTATTTTTCAGATTTGTTTAATGATGCACATAGTGTTTTTGCATGCACTAACCTCTTTGTTTGCAGCCATATATTGCATCCTTGATGGTTCGCATGATTGTTATGTGGATTTGGATGTTTTTTCAATAGTTGGAAAGTGTACGATTGCCCGTTTAGCAATCATAGGAAGTTGTAATTCTTTCTTTACTTTTATTCCAACTAGTCTTGATGTAAGCTTTCTTGAGAAGCATAGGTATCTCCAATGTAATTTGGGGTTTTGTTTTTTATGGGTTTGCTTGTATAAATTTAATTTATTGGAACAAACAAGAAGAAGAAAGTTTCAAGAAAGGTTGCAAGTAACCGGATTCCTTAGTGGTGGAGGAGACAAGACTTCTTGGTGAAAGATGAGATCTATTCTTGATGTCCTAGTTCGATAAGGATTAGAAGTCCGAAGAGCAGGGAGCCATCAAGGATTGCATACTTTTATTTGCTCTTATATATGGAATGCATGGATGAATGCTTTATATAATTGCTATAATTGTCACCTAGAAACATGGCCACCATTAGGTTCTAAAATTGGCATCTTTTTATATTAGATTGTTTTTAGTTTGGCAAATTGTTTTAAACGGAACTTAGACCAGCACCTTGTTGGAATTTGAGATGACTTTAGAGTCTTTTGATGAATTGAAGTAATTAGTATCTCAAGTATGGTTTTGAGTTGGAATTCTTGTCAACACATTGTTACAAGCATGAAGATAATAGGCTGGTGTTGATAGAGCTTAAAAAAAGAATCAGAATTGAAACAGTCAGGAATTCAGATTTCCTGAAACAGAGTGGTCGGTCGACCGGGCACCCCATGCGGTCGACCGAAGCAAGAGAAACCTGCAAAAAAAGTTTCAGACTGCTCCCAGTTATTTTCGTGACACAGTGTGTCTTCGGTCGACCGGGACCCCAGGATGTCGACCGAGCACGAAAGTTGTCTGATTCCAGACAGTGTATGATGTCGACCGAGCAAGCCAGGATGTCGACCGAGCACGGGAACCAGAGTTGCGCAGAAACAGAAGTCTTGCACGAAAATTCAACATTCTTATCTAATTTGTTTGGGACTCTTTCTAAACGAATTGTAGCCTGTTTTGAATACAATTAAGGGTTAACATAACCTATAAAAAGGCATGTATGGGTCGTTCTAAAGTACACCAGAAGAGAAAAAGAAGAGAAGAGAAAAGAGAGAGAGTTTTGGAGAGAATAGAGTGCTGTTGCTGTGTGCTGTTGTGCTGCATCTTTCTACAGCAAGTGTGGACGAGGATGTGCTCTTGAAGATGGTATTTCGTCCATAAGATAAGTGTCTCTCTGTTTATGTTTAATTTCAATTTGTAAGGGATTGAGAGAGAGAGATTGTAGAGGGGAAGGGCTGTAGAAAAAGGTTTCTACTCTTATTCTGTAGAACATCAAGTTGGTGCTTGGTGTCTGGGGTTTGGTGATCCTATCTGTTGGTGCAGATAAATTGTAAAGGGAGTCGGTGCTTCCTAGATAGTTGGTGCTATCTGAAACTCAAGGGAGTTGGTGCTTCCTAGATAGTTGGTGCTATCTGAAACTAAGGGTTGGTGCTCTTTGTCGTTGGTGCGACTAAATAGATTTAGATCTGTTCCGGATTGGTGTTCAGACAGTCTTTGAACCGTGGACGTAGCCTTTCGGTGAACCACGTTAAATCTGGTGTCATTGTGTGATTTGATTTGCTTTTGTTGTTAGTTTGGACCTGTAGAAGAAAGGGATCACTGATTCACCCCCCCCCCCCCTCAGTGATCGCGATATCTAACAATTGGTATCAGAGCGTAAGGTTCCCTTGAAAAGCTTAACACGCTAAGGGTGATCTCTTGTCAAATCACATGGCAACCAATACAGGGAATAAGAAAGCACCCTTGTTTGATGGTTCTAATTACTCCTTCTGGAAGATCAGAATGCAGGCTTTCATTAAGTCACTTGGCTATGATGTCTGGGAGACTGTTAGAGTCGGTTACAATATTGCCATTGTACCCAATGATGCTGCAACGTAGAAGTTAGCATACAACGACTCTAAGGCGCAGAATGCACTCTTTAGTGGCCTTGTGGACAGCGAGCTGGTCAAAGTAATTGCATGCAAAACAGCCAAGGAAATATGGGACAAGTTGAAAAGCATTCATGAAGGAGATGAGAAGATCAAAGAAGCAAAATTGCAAACCCATCGCTCTTGTCACGCCCCGAAACCGGGCCCTGCAGTGATCCGACCTCGGGGTGCGAAATTTTGGAATAATTTGAAACTTTTTGTTGTAGTTCCCAAGATCCGCGTGAATGAGGATAATCACATTCCAACACAATCAGAGTATATTTTCGCGGAAGCTACACATGGTGTTACGACCCGGAATCCGTGGCCATCGGGTTCCGTGTCGCACGCAACCAATTCCATAAAGCCATCATATAAGCAGACTGGCATAAATCATATATCAGAACACACTGAGCTGGTAGTAACAAGACTAATTAATTCCCACATGTTCAAATTACAATTAACAAATGTCTTAATTACAAACCAAAAGAAAAAGGCTACAAAGCCATACAAAAATAACCAACTAAACAGAACTACTACCCCAAAGATTTGATACGAACTCCGGTGCCAAACTTGACATCTAGATGATATCAATGGGCAGCCTCTCACGTCAGACCGGCGGTCCCACCGCCTCCTCTGATCAAACACCTAAAAACAAAAAGAGCGGAATCTGGCACCAAACAAACAAGGGTCAGACACGACGGTCTGGCAAGCAAATAATCAAGTAATATGAAACCAAAGAACATATATAAAACTTGATGAAATCATCGTAAAACCGGATAAATAGTCTAAACAATAATGACAATAAAAGATGCTAAAACGATCGAAAGTCCGAACATAAATATCAAGACAAATAAACGAACAGTCTCTAAAGCATAAATATCTCGAAAAGATAACCACCTAAGCAAAACATTTAATAATTGGAAATACATTTAAAACTGAATAGTAGAGACAATACAATAAAGATCGATATCGTAAACATTAAACAAATCAAAGCATAAAAAGTATAACAACAAGAATCATAGAATAAAGTAATATGCAGATAAAACATTGGCAACCACACATAGCTATATTCTCCTATTACCGAAGTAACAAGAGCAGACAGAAGCGTAGCCACTGAACGTGGTACTAGAAATAGGATCAGAACCGTAGCCATACAAATGGGACCGGCAGATCAGAAATCAGAACCGTAGCCATACAAATGGGACCGGCAGATAAAACCGTTGCCATGGTCGGTACAGACAGAATCCAAGCTGCAGCTGGCGGACGAATTAAAGATCCCAAGCCGGGTGATCAGCCCGACAAGGTGACCTAAGCCTAGTGGTGCCTTTAGTTTTCAAACCCAAACCGATACAAATCTAACATAATACTAATCCCTTTGGCTCAGGGGCTCACACCACATAGCTCTGGCCCCGTCTTGCCTCAGGGTTTTTGTTTTCGGAATCATAGCCTCTTTGGCTCATGGGCTCGCACCACATAGCTCTGGCCCCATCTTGCCTCGAGGTTTTTTATTTTTCAAATACTAGTGTTGTGAAAACAATAGTCTTATCGATGAAATCCCGAACTCCAATCGCTTTTCAAATCGAATCGGAGAAAACATACGAATTTCGATGGTGAACCGTTCGAATACGCATCAAGTGATTTGTATAAAATCATACGGTCAATCCTTTCGAACATGGAGAGCCACATGATTTTATAGCAAATCACCGATGCTATTCAAATTAGTTTACCAAAGGGTGCAAATACAAATACAAATACATTTTTCTGACTTGAAATGGAATGGATAGTGGAGAATGACTTAATGACTTACCAAGGAACCATCTCAATGCACATTTAACCTTTAAACATTAATTAATAAAAAGTACGTTTGATGCCAATGAAAATCCATAATATTTAAATGATAAAGTGCGCATTAAGACTCGAACGGTTCCCGGGTGATTTCACATACACTCATTCTCACATCATTCCCATTTCACAAATTTCCAAGTATCAAGGTAATGACAAAACTCTTAAAAACAGGCCCATAACTGGCCTTGAACCAAACCCCAAAACAATCCTTTAAATCCGGCCCAAACAGACCTTGAAATTAGTTCATAGTTAAACCTTGAATGGCCCACAAAACACATCTTAAAAACAGCCCAAACTAATCTTGAGATGGCCCACAGTACAAACCTTAAAACAGCCCAAGACTAAACTGAACAGGCCCACAAAACAAACTTTAAACATAGCCCAAAACCAAACTTGAATGGCCCACAAAACTGATTTTTAAAACAACCCAAAACTAGACTTGAACCAGGCCCACAAACAGATTTTTAAACAGCCCAAACTGAACCTTAATCAAGCCCACAAAACAGGTTTTAAATCAGTCCAATGTCAGGCCCAAAGACGACCCAATATCAGATTTTACACGGGCCCAAAAACTGACTTTGAATGGCCCAAGGAAGTCCCAAAAATCTGGCCCACAAAAATCCCCAAATCCAGGCCCGAACCCGAGCCCAGACTGAGCTGGGCTCGCTCGAGCGGACCCAGGTCCGCTCGAGCGGACCCAGACAGAAGCTGGGTCGCTCGAGCGACCCAGTGGGTCGCTCGAGCGGACCCAGACAGTGCCTGGTCCGCTCGAGCGACCCAGTGGGTCGCTCGAGCGGACTGGGCCTGCCCAGTCCAGCCCGAGTGCAAAATTCTTGCAATTTTCCCTCTTTTTCTTGATTCCTTTTCTTTCATACCAATTTCCATGAATTGTTGGGCCCTTCCTTGACCTTCCAAACTCATCAAACTAACCATAAATCATTCTAATTAATCCCAACACAACACTTTTTAAAGCAAAGTTTTCTTCCCTTTCTTTGAACACACTATTTAACACAAGGAAATCAAGTTTCCTACATCACCAAGATGAAAGCCACTTCCCACACATTGTAAGACCATACATAAATGGAAATCCACACAACATTGGTTCATTTAATCAAAGTAAAACCATGATCAAAGAAGATTAGCACAAAGAAAAGAAAATCATGAAATATAACCAAATGAGAGAAAACATCATATTAATTGGAAATCCACTTGCCTTAAGTCAAGAGAAGATGCAAAACACTCCATGAAAGTCCTCTAATGGCCTCAAGCTCCAAAATCATAAAACCCCCAAAATAGCTTAAGAAGAAACCCTAGAAATCAACCATTTTCCAAACTCCGTGAAAACCCATTGCATGTGGGATTAAAACACTCCAAATGAGGAGGAAAACAAAGATCTAAAGAAAAGAAAACCATTGCTAACCTTTGGGTGTTCCAAATAAGAAGAAGGGCTTGAAGAGGAGGGTTGTCCTAGCCCAATGTTCTTGAAAATGGGGTCTTTGGAATGCTTGAGAGTTGGGGAAGAAGGAGGTGAGATCAAATCTCTACTTTTCACTCAAAAAGGTGGTTGCAAGAAGAGAGAGAAAGTGCTGGAGAAAGGGGCAAACCCTAGGCTCAAGAGTTGCTGGAAAACAAATGAAGGAAGAAGAAGAAGGGTTCCCCTTCTTATAGGATAAGTCTTGTGGGCCCCGGTCTTAATCAAGCTAAAAATGGTATATGCAGGCCCCGAATGAAAACGACGAAGAAGACAAAAATGATCAGCGAAATATCTACTTTCCAAAAAGTATATTTTCCCCAATTTCTGGAATTTTCGAAATTCATGGACAGATTTAGTGTAAAAGGTCAGTTTTGCCCTTTTTCTCGAAAAACGCATTTTCTGATCATCAAATCAAAATGGTCAAAATATGAAAGTTGTTAAACTTCATAAAATGAGTCAAAATACACCAAATCCAGAATTTTTAGAAATCCGAAGTAATTTCCCATAAAAATACAAATCATAAGGACCGGGTCAAACTAAAGTCAACGGTCTACAAATCTCAAAGACTAAGGAAAAATCTAGTCAAACTCAAATACGCGGTCAAACTAAATCAAATCTCGCTTAAAAAGCTAAACCACGATTAAAATAATGCTAAACGAAAGGACTGGGGTCGGGATCTTACATCCTCCCCCCCTTAGAATCCATTTGGTCCTCCAAATGGCTTAAACCAAATCGAAATCAAAAACCCCAAAAGAGAAACGAAAACACTGACAACCTATGCTTGACCTTGGTGACTGAGAGACATCCTCTTATCAAATCTGACGTTGAGATGCGCCTGCAAACAACACTCTGATTCGATTAAACGCTTCACACTATTCCACATATCTGTTCGGAAACATACTTCTCTGACTAAACTGGTGCCCAACACTCCTAAGTATCCTCGGTGTCATCTGTCGTTCCTGCACTGAATCATTTCTTTTACCCACCTTGTTAGTCACTGTCGGTCCAAGAACTGCAAATTCTGCCTCTTTCTATCAGCTTGGAATTCTGTGCCTTAAGTCCTTCAAGGCTGCACACGGTGTTCCCGATGCTTACACGAAGGTGTGATCGTAGCATGCCTTTACCGAAAAATCTTCATCCCGAAAAATTCTGGAATTCCGTATTCCTACTTACACTGTACCATTCAGACTCTGGCTTCTAAGAATATCGTCAATCCTTCTTCATTCCGAAATCACAACTCCAAATTCTAATCTTTCTGTGATGTACTCAGAATTCTTGCCCACAACTGATTCTATCTACTTGCTGCTCTTGATCTCTTACCTGATACTGTGTTATCAACAAAACATATCTGCCAAATCTGATGTTAATCCCCGAAGAACTGAAACTTCCAATCCCTGTCATGAATGATGTTGATTCTCTCGTAGATCCAACCTTGTCCTCAACTGAACTAATACACATCCGGACATTCATCATCCCTTCACTTCATACACCTCCGAACTCCAACCAAAGGCTATTACCACTCACTCCATTCAGTGCGAAACAAATCTTACAATTGGAAACATATTGACTAAAATAATTACTTAGTTAAATCTCATCATTTTAAAACATAGTAGAAGTTGAACTTCCAAATTATCAAATAAAACTTAATAAAGAAAGTTTGTCAAAGTTTGAATATGAAACAACATTATTCATTTTGAAATTCATATTTTTAGTATAACTACACATCAAACTTCGTTGAAATCTGAGTGTTAATTGAATACTAAACCTTGTTGAAAACTAACTCATTTGTTTATAAAAATCTTGCGAAAATCTAAACAAAGTTGAGCGTTAAAACAAATGTAGGAAATCTACATAAAATCTAAACACAAAACCTTTAAGAAATTTCATTTTACATAACCATAGAAAACAACTCAATGAAATAGAAATCTCACACTACTCTTTGAGAAAGAAACACAATTTTGAGTTACATGCTTTTAAAGACCAATCTTGAAAACAAAATTATGTGACTCATGAAAAGAGTATAATGACATAGTTTATTTCAAAATAAGCTTTAAAGAAGAAACATAAATCCATTGTTTAAACGCTACAAGAATAATTCATAGATATTAATGAAAAATATAACAAAAGATGAAAACATCACGAAAAATCATTCTCATTAAGAAGAGAGACATCACCAAAACTGAGGTATACACTTGCATCTGCATGTTGTCCAATCCAATATCTTGAAAGTCGGTGAAATCCACAAGGTTTCCTCTACTGCCAAAAGTTATCTTGACTACGACTAGCCATCCACTTGGTATCCCTGCTGAACCAACTACACTGGCTACGCTACGAGTTACCAAAATTCTCAACCAAAACCATGACCATGCTCGTCGAATCCGGGGAAATCCCTGAGTTTCTTGCACCACTCCAAATCTTACTAACTAAGGTCACTTCTCCCTTCATAAAAATTGCCAACTAATGTGTCTCCTGCAGTCCTTCATCTTGGAAAGATGGTCCGAGTTCACCCAAAATCCACATTTACTCACCTTGGTACGCTGCATGACGATCTCCAATTAGCTGAAAGGGGTCTTCGAATAATGCTCAAGTCCAACTCTGGCGGGCAAACGCACATGTCTTCTCTCATTAACCACAATGAAGATGCTGAAGGCTGAAAATCTGCTGAGGTTCTCCGAAAACATCATACTAAATCCAGAGGGTTCTCAGTCTCCGACACAAGCACAGACAAAAGACACTGAACAAGAGTATGGAGACTTTAAATTCTCCACCACTAAGGAGGGAATTTGGTCATCCAAATCTCCTAATAACAAGAACTAAAAGACAAGACAAGCAAAATCTCCCGAACTGAAAGAAAAGCCGACTCAAATCCAAAGAAACAAAGACACGAGAAAACAAATCGACACAATCTAACGAATCCTCACCACACGTCTTAATGTCTCTAGAGTATTTTATTTCCTAGAAACTAAACAGCTCTGATACCAAACCTGTCACGCCCCGAAACCGGGCCCTGCAGTGATCCGACCTCGGGGTGCGAAATTTTGGAATAATTTGAAACTTTTTGTTGTAGTTCCCAAGATCCGCGTGAATGAGGATAATCACATTCCAACACAATCAGAGTATATTTTCGCGGAAGCTACACATGGTGTTACGACCCGGAATCCGTGGCCATCGGGTTCCGTGTCGCACGCAACCAATTCCATAAAGCCATCATATAAGCAGACTGGCATAAATCATATATCAGAACACACTGAGCTGGTAGTAACAAGACTAATTAATTCCCACATGTTCAAATTACAATTAACAAATGTCTTAATTACAAACCAAAAGAAAAAGGCTACAAAGCCATACAAAAATAACCAACTAAACAGAACTACTACCCCAAAGATTTGATACGAACTCCGGTGCCAAACTTGACATCTAGATGATATCAATGGGCAGCCTCTCACGTCAGACCGGCGGTCCCACCGCCTCCTCTGATCAAACACCTAAAAACAAAAAGAGCGGAATCTGGCACCAAACAAACAAGGGTCAGACACGACGGTCTGGCAAGCAAATAATCAAGTAATATGAAACCAAAGAACATATATAAAACTTGATGAAATCATCGTAAAACCGGATAAATAGTCTAAACAATAATGACAATAAAAGATGCTAAAACGATCGAAAGTCCGAACATAAATATCAAGACAAATAAACGAACAGTCTCTAAAGCATAAATATCTCGAAAAGATAACCACCTAAGCAAAACATTTAATAATTGGAAATACATTTAAAACTGAATAGTAGAGACAATACAATAAAGATCGATATCGTAAACATTAAACAAATCAAAGCATAAAAAGTATAACAACAAGAATCATAAAATAAAGTAATATGCAGATAAAACATTGGCAACCACACATAGCTATATTCTCCTATTACCGAAGTAACAAGAGCAGACAGAAGCGTAGCCACTGAACGTGGTACTAGAAATAGGATCAGAACCGTAGCCATACAAATGGGACCGGCAGATCAGAAATCAGAACCGTAGCCATACAAATGGGACCGGCAGATAAAACCGTTGCCATGGTCGGTACAGACAGAATCCAAGCTGCAGCTGGCGGACGAATTAAAGATCCCAAGCCGGGTGATCAGCCCGACAAGGTGACCTAAGCCTAGTGGTGCCTTTAGTTTTCAAACCCAAACCGATACAAATCTAACATAATACTAATCCCTTTGGCTCAGGGGCTCACACCACATAGCTCTGGCCCCGTCTTGCCTCAGGGTTTTGTTTTCGGAATCATAGCCTCTTTGGCTCATGGGCTCGCACCACATAGCTCTGGCCCCATCTTGCCTCGAGGTTTTTTATTTTTCAAATACTAGTGTTGTCAAAACAATAGTCTTATCGAGGAAATCCCGAACTCCAATCGCTTTTCAAATCGAATCGGAGAAAACATACGAATTTCGATGGTGAACCGTTCGAATACGCATCAAGTGATTTGTATAAAATCATACGGTCAATCCTTTCGAACATGGAGAGCCACATGATTTTATAGCAAATCACCGATGCTATTCAAATTAGTTTACCAAAGGGTGCAAATACAAATACAAATACATTTTTCTGACTTGAAATGGAATGGATAGTGGAGAATGACTTAATGACTTACCAAGGAACCATCTCAATGCACATTTAACCTTTAAACATTAATTAATAAAAAGTACGTTTGATGCCAATGAAAATCCATAATATTTAAATGATAAAGTGCGCATTAAGACTCGAACGGTTCCCGGGTGATTTCACATACACTCATTCTCACATCATTCCCATTTCACAAATTTCCAAGTATCAAGGTAATGACAAAACTCTTAAAAACAGGCCCATAACTGGCCTTGAACCAAACCCCAAAACAATCCTTTAAATCCGGCCCAAACAGACCTTGAAATTAGTTCATAGTTAAACCTTGAATGGCCCACAAAACACATCTTAAAAACAGCCCAAACTAATCTTGAGATGGCCCACAGTACAAACCTTAAAACAGCCCAAGACTAAACTGAACAGGCCCACAAAACAAACTTTAAACATAGCCCAAAACCAAACTTGAATGGCCCACAAAACTGATTTTTAAAACAACCCAAAACTAGACTTGAACCAGGCCCACAAACAGATTTTTAAACAGCCCAAACTGAACCTTAATCAAGCCCACAAAACAGGTTTTAAATCAGTCCAATGTCAGGCCCAAAGACGACCCAATATCAGATTTTACACGGGCCCAAAAACTGACTTTGAATGGCCCAAGGAAGTCCCAAAAATCTGGCCCACAAAAATCCCCAAATCCAGGCCCGAACCCGAGCCCAGACTGAGCTGGGCTCGCTCGAGCGGACCCAGGTCCGCTCGAGCGGACCCAGACAGAAGCTGGGTCGCTCGAGCGACCCAGTGGGTCGCTCGAGCGGACCCAGACAGTGCCTGGTCCGCTCGAGCGACCCAGTGGGTCGCTCGAGCGGACTGGGCCTGCCCAGTCCAGCCCGAGTGCAAAATTCTTGCAATTTTTCCCTCTTTTTCTTGATTCCTTTTCTTTCATACCAATTTCCATGAATTGTTGGGCCCTTCCTTGACCTTCCAAACTCATCAAACTAACCATAAATCATTCTAATTAATCCCAACACAACACTTTTTAAAGCAAAGTTTTCTTCCCTTTCTTTGAACACACTATTTAACACAAGGAAATCAAGTTTCCTACATCACCAAGATGAAAGCCACTTCCCACACATTGTAAGACCATACATAAATGGAAATCCACACAACATTGGTTCATTTAATCAAAGTAAAACCATGATCAAAGAAGATTAGCACAAAGAAAAGAAAATCATGAAATATAACCAAATGAGAGAAAACATCATATTAATTGGAAATCCACTTGCCTTAAGTCAAGAGAAGATGCAAAACACTCCATGAAAGTCCTCTAATGGCCTCAAGCTCCAAAATCATAAAACCCCCAAAATAGCTTAAGAAGAAACCCTAGAAATCAACCATTTTCCAAACTCCGTGAAAACCCATTGCATGTGGGATTAAAACACTCCAAATGAGGAGGAAAACAAAGATCTAAAGAAAAGAAAACCATTGCTAACCTTTGGGTGTTCCAAATAAGAAGAAGGGCTTGAAGAGGAGGGTTGTCCTAGCCCAATGTTCTTGAAAATGAGGTCTTTGGAATGCTTGAGAGTTGGGGAAGAAGGAGGTGAGATCAAATCTCTACTTTTCACTCAAAAAGGTGGTTGCAAGAAGAGAGAGAAAGTGCTGGAGAAAGGGGCAAACCCTAGGCTCAAGAGTTGCTGGAAAACAAATGAAGGAAGAAGAAGAAGGGTTCCCCTTCTTATAGGATAAGTCTTGTGGGCCCCGGTCTTAATCAAGCTAAAAATGGTATATGCGGGCCCCGAATGAAAACGACGAAGAAGACAAAAATGATCAGCGAAATATCTACTTTCCAAAAAGTATATTTTCCCCAATTTCTGGAATTTTCGAAATTCATGGACAGATTTAGTGTAAAAGGTCAGTTTTGCCCTTTTTCTCGAAAAACGCATTTTCTGATCATCAAATCAAAATGGTTAAAATATGAAAGTTGTTAAACTTCATAAAATGAGTCAAAATACACCAAATCCAGAACTTTTAGAAATCCGAAGTAATTTCCCATAAAAATACAAATCATAAGGACCGGGTCAAACTAAAGTCAACGGTCTACAAAATCTCAAAGACTAAGGAAAAATCTAGTCAAACTCAAATACGCGGTCAAACTAAATCAAATCTCGCTTAAAAAGCTAAACCACGATTAAAATAATGCTAAACAAAAGGACTGGGGTCGGGATCTTACAGCTCTCAATTTGAACCTCTTCGCATGGAGGAAAGCGAGAATGTTGACTCATATTTGCAACGAGTGAATGAAGTCACGAATGACATTCGTGGACTAGGGGAGGAGTTTAAAGAACCAGTCATCGTCAAAAAGGTTCTAAGATCTCTTCTTCCCCGGTTTGATTCAAAAGTCTCAGCCATAGAAGAAGCCAAGGATCTGAATGAATTTTCCATGGATGAGTTGCATGGTTCACTCACTGCCTATGAGATGCGCATAGGTAAGACGTCTTCATCTGATAGAGAGCGGCCTTCAAAGTTCAGAAAAAGGGAAAAGAGACTGCTGGTCATGATTCTGATACTGATGATGATGAGCTTGAGGCTCAATTTGTTAGAAAGCTGAAGAAAGGAAGCAATGGAAAGTACAAAGGGAAGCTACCCTTTAAATGCTTCAATTGTGGCGGTGTTGGTCACTTTGCTGCGAAGTGTCCGCTGAAAGAGAATAATGATGATGACTCTTATGTTGATAAGAGTAAGTGGAAGAAAAATTTCAGAAAGAGGGGCAAAGCAAAAAGCTTCATCAGTCAATATAATGACAGCACGTCTGAAACTTCAGACGATGATGAATCAGCCGAGGCAACTGAAGCTCTCTTCATGGTTACCGTTGAAGAAGAAGATGAGCAAGAGCCGGAAGAGGAAGAGGAGGCTGAGGTCAATCTCGAAGAAGAACTCATTGCCGCACTTGAGGAGCTTAGCATGGAACGAAAAACAAGTAAGAAAAATCTGAAACTTCTTCATGAATCTGAAAGTTCAATTATTGCTTTGAAAACTCAAGTTGAAGAATATAAAAGAATGGTGGAAGTCCTTCAAAATCAAATAAGTATCAAAAAGGAAGAGGCTATGAAACTTGAAACTGAAATCGCTAGAACAAAGGCCGAAAACTTGGAAAATAGCCGAAAACTCAAAGCACTCCAAGCGATTGAAGGGACAATGAAACTCAATGAAATTCTGAAAGTTCAAAAGCCCTTCCACAATAAATTTGGTATTGGATTTGAAACCGGAGAGTCCTCTAAAGCTGCACCTTCTTTGCTTATGAAACAAAGTGTCATACCTCTCAAGGCTACAAAGCATCAAATTCAGCCTAGTATTGAGATGGTCAATAAGAAAAGGTTTGTGGAGTTTAACCAGCCACCTAAGAAAGGAAGAATGTTCAGATTCTATGGTTATTGCTATCATTGTAATAGATATGGACATAAAAGAGCTGATTGTAGATTCTATGTTAGAAACAGCCCACTTGTGACTAGGAACCCTTTTTCAATCCTAAACAGCCACAAAATTGAGTGCTATATATGTCATAACTATGGACACTTGGCTAGGGATTGTAGGTTGCCTATAGCTAACCAATTTCAGGTTGAAAAGAAACCCAAGTTAGTTAAGGCATGGAGGGCAAAGAAAAGTAAAGGTAATTCCAAAGAATCTCTCATTGTGCAAACGGCATTCAATGCACAAAAGAAGACAGCACCATGGGTCCTTGATAGTGGCTGTTCAAGCCATATGACAGGTGATAAGGAAAAATTCGTCAAGTTACAGCACTATGAAGGCGGATCAGTGAAGTTTGGTAACAATGATGGTGCCAAAATCTGCGGAAAAGGTGTTGTTCAGCTAAAGGCAAACAAGATCAGATCAGACGAGGTCTTATATGTGTCTGGACTAAGACACAACTTGCTTAGTGTGAGCCAGATCTGTGACAAAGGCCACGAAGTTGTCTTCACTAAGAATGGTTTTGCTATCAAGAAGTGTAGCAACGGCAAAACAGTGGCTACTGGATCTAGGACTGCTGGAAATCTCTATACATTGTCAGATGGAGCTGAAAAGACTTGCTTGATGAGTCGGACAGAGGAAAGTTGGTTGTGGCACAAACGCCTTGGGCATCTAAACTTTGATAACATGTCAATGATTCTGAGAAATCAAAGGATGACTCAGAGGATGCTACACCTAGAAAGAAAAGCACTTGGGTAGAGCAACACCCTAAGGATCAAATCATTGGAGATCCTGAGGTCGGTGTTAAAACAAGACAAAGTGTAGTTAGCAATTACTCACTTGTGTCCACCATTGAACCCAAGACTGTGGCTGAAGCCAGTCTCGATGAAAGTTGGTTGAAAGCTATGCATGAGGAGTTGGAGCAAATTGAGAAGAACTCCACATGGGAACTAGTCTCTAGACCTACCGATAAGAATGTTATTGGTACTAAATGGGTCTTTCGGAATAAGCTGAATGAAGATGGTCAGGTCATACGAAACAAAGCAAGGTTGGTTTGTAAAGGCTATGCTCAAGTTGAAGGCATAGATTTTGAAGAGACCTTTGCACCGGTGGCTCGTCTGGAAGCCATTCGTATGTTTCTTGCATTGGCTGCATACAAAACCTTCAAGGTATTTCAGATGGATGTAAAGTCAGCCTTCTTGAATGGATTACTTGAAGAAGAGGTCTACATTGAGCAACCTGATGGTTTTCTTATTAGCAAAAATTCAGACCTAGTGTGCAAGTTGAAAAAGGCTCTTTATGGGATGAAACAAGCGCCAAGGGCGTGGTATGCAAGGCTGGACCTATATCTCCGCAAGATCGGTTTTCGAAAAGGATTGGTTGATAGCAATCTTTATGTCAAAACAGAGTTGAGCAAACAGCTGGTTATCATTGTTTATGTCGATGACATAATCTTTGGTGGCAACGATGAAGAAATGTGCAAGAATTTCGCTGAAGAGATGAAGAAAGAATTTGAGATGTCAATGCTTGGAGAACTAAAGTTCTTCCTTGGTTTACAAGTTCAGCAGCTGAAACATGGTATCTTCATATCACAGATGAAATACATCAAGGAAATGCTGAAGCGTTTTAACATGGAAGACAGCAAGCCAGTGAGCACACCAATGACAACGAACACAAAGCTAAGCAAAGATGATAAGGGTTCGTCCGTTGATCACACAACTTATCGTTCTATGATAGGAAGCTTGCTTTATTTGACTGCTACAAGACCGGATCTTCTGCAAGCAGTATGTATGGTGGCTCGATTTCAAGCATCACCAACTGAGACGCACCTTACAGCAGTAAAAAGGATATTTCGATATCTGAAAGGTACCATGGAGCTTGGCATTTGGTATCCTAAAGGCAAATCCTTTACTCTTGTTGCATACTCTGACGCCGATTGGGCTGGATGTATAGATGATCGCAAGAGTACAAGCGGTGGTGCATTCTATCTCGGTGATAGGTTGGTGGCATGGCACAGTAAGAAACAAGACTCAGTATCCCTTTCCACAGCGGAAGCGGAATATATTGCAGCGGCAACTTGTTGTACGCAAGTGTTATGGATGCGGCAAATGCTCTCTGATCTAGGAGTTCCGACAACGGATCCTACGCCGATCCGCTGTGACAACACAAGTGCAATTCACATCTCCAAGAATCATGTTCAGCATTCTAGAACGAAGCATGTAGCAATTCACTATCACTTTCTCAAGGAAAAGGTTGCAGATGGTGAGGTAAAGTTGGAATATGTTCCAACTACTGAGCAAGTTGCTGATATCTTCACAAAACCTCTGCCAAAGGAAGTCTTCGAGTATCTCCGAAAAAAATTAGGAGTTACTCACTCTCCTAATCCTTAGGAGATGGGCTTGAAAGGGGGAGCAAAGTATTCCTTGAATATCCTATTCGCTCCTTCGTTGGTCCCTTTGGACTTGTTGTCAAAGGGGGAGAAAGACTGAAGCTAGGAGAAAGCTATGTTAGAAGATGTTAGAAGAAGTTATTATTCTATGATAACTTTGGGGAGATTGGTATCAAGAGTGTTAGAGATCTTGATTCTATTTTTTTTTAAGACAGGGGGAGACTATGGTTCTGAAGAAGCTTCATGAAGATCAACTAGTATAATGTGTTTCAAGTGTTGAAGTTCCAATAGTGTTGCCAACAATTCCAAAGGGGGAGATTGTTGGAATTTGAGATGACTTTAGAGTCTTTTGATGAATTGAAGTAATTAGTATCTCAAGTATGGTTTTGAGTTGGAATTCTTGTCAACACATTGTTACAAGCATGAAGATAATAGGCTGGTGTTGATAGAGCTTAAAAGAAGAATCAGAATTGAAACAGTCAGGAATTCAGATTTCCTGAAACAGAGTGGTCGGTCGACCGGGCACCCCATGCGGTCGACCGAAGCAAGAGAAACCTGCAGAAAAAGTTTCAGACTGCTCCCAGTTATTTTCGTGACACAGTGTGTCTTCGGTCGACCGGGACCCCAGGATGTCGACCGAGCACGAAAGTTGTCTGATTCCAGACAGTGTATGATGTCGACCGAGCAAGCCAGGATGTCGACCGAGCACGGGAACCAGAGTTGCGCAGAAACAGAAGTCTTGCACGAAAATTCAACATTCTTATCTAATTTGTTTGGGACTCTTTCTAAACGAATTGTAGCCTGTTTTGAATACAATTAAGGGTTAACATAACCTATAAAAAGGCATGTATGGGTCGTTCTAAAGTACACCAGAAGAGAGAAAGAAGAGAAGAGAAAAGAGA
Source organism: Litsea cubeba (assembly GCA_012931725.1). Lineage (NCBI taxonomy): Eukaryota > Viridiplantae > Streptophyta > Magnoliopsida > Laurales > Lauraceae > Litsea > Litsea cubeba. The sequence continues at coordinate 21,737,139 of CM022950.1, forward strand.
GAGAGTTTTGGAGAGAATAGAGTGCTGTTGCTGTGTGCTGTTGTGCTGCATCTTTCTACAGCAAGTGTGGACGAGGATGTGCTCTTGAAGATGGTATTTCATCCATAAGATAAGTGTCTCTCTGTTTATGTTTAATTTCAATTTGTAAGGGATTGAGAGAGAGAGATTATAGAGGGGAAGGGCTGTAGAAAAAGGTTTCTACTCTTATTCTGTAGAACATCAAGTTGGTGCTTGGTGTCTGGGGTTTGGTGATCCTATCTGTTGGTGCAGATAAATTGTAAAGGGAGTCGGTGCTTCCTAGATAGTTGGTGCTATCTGAAACTCAAGGGAGTTGGTGCTTCCTAGATAGTTGGTGCTATCTGAAACTAAGGGTTGGTGCTCTTTGTCGTTGGTGCGACTAAATAGATTCAGATCTGTTCCGGATTGGTGTTCGGACAGTCTTTGAACCGTGGACGTAGCCTTTCGGTGAACCACGTTAAATCTGGTGTCATTGTGTGATTTGATTTGCTTTTGTTGTTAGTTTGGACCTGTAGAAGAAAGGGATCACTGATTCACCCCCCCCCCCCTCTCAGTGATCGCGATATCTAACACACCTTCTATTTTGTCTAAGGTTTAAAATTGGATAGGGTTTAGTTTATCTTGGTACCCTTGGTTTCCAAAGAAGGCTAAACTAAAATCTAATTAGATGCTACCTATGGGTTTCCATAACCCAAGTTAGGTCTTTGACTCTTTGAAGGGATTTGCTCAAATGTTTTTGATGTGAATTAAATCAATCCATTAAAATTACTACAAGTGCACAGTTATCTTGTTGAGATAGTGGCAATTACAGGTCGATCACACAGGGAGCACTACTGAGTTAAAATTTAAATCTGATTTTTTTTAATCAAAGATTAATGAATAACTGAGATCTAAGAAAATCTAGAAGAATTCAGAAACAAACTAATCAAATATATAAAAAAATAGATCGGAGCATCCAGAATCCACTAAGCAAGATAATTAATCCATCATGCAATTATTCTACTATTTGTCTCAAAATAACTCAGATCAGAAACAAATCAATGTTTCGGATCCGGATGATTTGTCTTTTGCAAAAGTCAGATTTTAATAAAAAGAATAAGATCACAACCCAAGACCTCCTTCACCTCATAAAAGAATGAAAAATCATAAGCATGACTCATCAAATTAAGCATAAACTATCAAACGATCTCAACCCTAAGCATAATCTATCAAAATAAGTATAAATCATCAAACTATTTTCATTAGAAATCAAAATAGAGGCTGCCTAAGGCATGAAGACAGATCTATTATTCTAATAGATCATGCATTTAAAAGAGAGAAGAAAGTAAATAGAAAAATCACATAGATTAAATTAAAGATCTACTTAGCTTCATCTGTGTGCTCCAATCCAGAAATCTAGCCAGCCATTGAAAAGAACTCCATAGGTAATTTCATTAATAGCATCTCCTTGTACAATGGTCTCTCAGAAATCTCTCTTCTAAAAATCCTAATTTCTGAAACAGGGCTTCAGAATACCCAAAAATAATTCTTAAATTCTATTAATTAGGAAAAGAAGAAAAAAAATGAGAGAGAATAGTGGTGGACGTCCAAAAGAGGGAGTCTCCCGTATGCTTCCTTTTGGTTCCTCTTATAACCCCGGTTATCTTACAGATACATTGAATCTGGACACTTTCTCTGCAAATTTGATTTATCTTCATAGATAAGGTATATCTCTTATCTCTTTTAAATTTGAATGAGGTGGAAGCTTCTGGATAGCTTGACTAATCTTCAGATGGGGTCCCACAAGGGATGTGCAGCAATTGATTATCAACGGTGTGGATTTAATTGCAATCCCGTCTAAAAATGAACATGAAAATCTCCAGGCCCATAACTTTGTCAATTTAGCTCTGATTGCATATTCTTGGGCTCCACGAATATCTACTCTGAATAAGCTTTCCAACGGTAGGTAAATTTCATCGATCCGACGGTTGGATTGAAAGTTATGGCCATTTGAAGATGAGTTATCCTGAGAAAAACGGGATTAACTTTTGAAATTTGATTTGCCAAGGATTCTTTCTCTCCACAACTCTTATTTTCCAAAGGAGATCAAATGTGGATGATTCAAACTCTTCTTCTTTTATTCCAATCATAATTGTACTATTTGAATTATCCATTAAAAAATTCAAATCTGCAACTACTGCGGACCCTGCCATGTAGAACATTTCATCTGCTTGAATAGTGGGCCCTATGAGAAGTCTTCTATTGTAGTTAGAACTCTTCAACTGACATGATGAGTGGACCCCTCCTTTGATTGATTTTCACACGGCTTGTGTGTGGGGTCCACGTGGTGAGTTCTTCTTTTCAAACTTCAATTCAGCAATGCAGGGCCCATGATGACTATGTGTGCTTGAAAGTGGGTTCCATGACAGAGGCCTGCAATTCTCGTTTTCTGCACATTTTAATTCAACACATCAAATATTGAAGAGCCCATATTGAAGCGGGACCCATCCGGACAGAGTCCTACTCCAACTGGGACTCTTCGAAGAAAATTTGCAAAACATTCTAAATTAATGCAGAAAATATATGAAAAGTATGAAAATTCAGGTTTCTAGGTGAAAATGCATGAAATGATGGAATTAGATGAATAATGATTCAATTCACCTAATCAAACCCCTAATTTATCCTACAATGATGGGTAAATGTGCAAATTCATGAACTCAACACACTCCCCAACCAGCATTTTGCTAGTCCCTTAGCAAAAGTTGCGAGCAAAAGTTTTGAAGTTCTTTGACCTAATCTAAGAAAGAAAAGTAAATATGAAAACAAAACCACTTTCGCTGGTATTCTCGGTTGCATTTAGCATATGCAACAAGCCCTTAAACCCCTAGGTTCCCCCTAGTGGACGAGTTGTGCCTCGTGAGGGTTTGCAGTGAATTTACCCACAAAATTCATTTATCCTAAAACCAAAGTAGAAATAAAAAGAAATTTTCAAAAGGAAATCAAGTTATCTCGGACACTCTTTGTGTAACCCAGAATAGTCAAAATCTCAGACTTTTCAAAATTCGGTTCATCCTTCGAATATCAAACTTTTCTTTTTCTTTTTTTTTTTTTTTCAAATACTAACTTTTGCGTGCCTTGTGCAAGTGTATACATCCAATCAATCTTTCAAATGTTCCGCTATGATGTCATGAAAATAGAATTTTTCGTCAAATGCTCTGATCTTTCCTAGATTTAGTGGCTCATAAGTTTCCCTCTCAAGGCTACTATGACGGCTTTCGCACTACTGTATTTTAAAAGGCTGTGAGATGCATCTCTATTTTCATTTTTCATTATTTTTTTTTTATTTTTTATTTTTTATTTTTTATTTTTTGCAAACACGCACATGTGACTGTGCAATGCCTCGGTCCCTTAAGCTTTCTAATTAACCCATGTAACGAGCATTCGGCCAGTGACTCCCAAACCAGATGGTTTTTAGGGCACTAGGTATGTAAATACCCCTAAAGGCTTATTAGCTCGAGTTAAAAAGGCTACGAACCCAAACTAGTCACAAAACTTTTTATTCAAGACTTCTAACTAAACACTTTTTTTTCTTTTTCCAGTCCTCAACAATAGGTAGCCTTTTTCAATTCGCCCGAATTAATCCAATGGTTTTGGTTGGCCTAACCATCCCGATGAACCAGGTAGACTTACAAGGCTAGATTTCAGAAAGTCATCCTATCTTTCTTGAAAAACTCTAAATTCAACACCAAGGCTTCCTATCCAAAATCTTGATAGATGTATACGTGTTTCAGTGAAAAAACAGAGTTTAGTATTATTTTGATATATTCTAGAAAGATTTGAACTTTCATTTTACTTCCTTCCAAGGATTTCGAAATTCCGGATTTCCGAGCATCGTTGAATTTTAAAACGACCATTTAAAAAAAATATATATTGCACAAACGAGAAATTATCCTAAAATATTTTAAAAAAATAAAAATTTTCCTAAAATTGAAAAAAAAAACCTAAAAATGGACAAGTGTGCTTGTTCCCACCCCCAAACCTAAACTAGACAGCGTCCTCGATGTCATGCATGTAATGTAGAAAACGATAATATAACATGAGAAAAAATAAATTGCAGGAGGTAAAGGAAAAAAAAATACCTGATGATTTTGCATGGCGCTCCCTATCCAAGGTTAGAAAAAAAAATAATCTAAACTAATAATAATAATCTATATAAAAACAAAGAAAAAGAAACTACCCTATTTGACACCTAACATGGGTTCCTCCTGGATCCCAAACAAACTTACCTTCCAAAATTAAGGTCAAGATCTCTCGTTTAGGTTGCCACCTATTATTTTCCACGAATGAGGTTGAATCTAGCAATGCATTCATCTTTTCAATGTGGCGATCTATATCAAAATCACTCCCAAAATGTGCTAGACAAACCTCCAATAGATTCTCACAGCCTAACTGGAGAGCAACATTTCCAACCAACTCTTGTAAGTAGCTGGCCTCACCAACCTCATCATCCTCATCTTGAAGTTGCTTGCTCACATTAAAGATGTTTAGTTGAACTGTCATGGTGCCAAACGAAATTTGCATCACTCCATTCCTACAATTAATTAAAGCATTGGATGTTGCTAGGAATGGTCGTCCTAAAATGATTGGTATTTTAGCCACATTCCCCTTCGGGTATCGAATTGAAGCATCAGCCAATTGGAGGGTCACATGAGCTTTCTTCAACTCCCCCAAACTGAGTTCTTCGTATATGGAATACGGAAGTAGGTTGACACTCGCACCCAAGTCTAGTAAAGCGTGCTCAATATGATGGTCCCCTATCTGGCAAGAAATGGTAGGACACCCTGGGTCTTTATATTTGATCGGGGTTGGATAGGAAATGATCGAGCTAGTTTGTTGGGCTAGAAAAGCTTTCTTGGGAACATTGGTGGTTCTTTTGAAGGTGCAAAGGTCCTTCAAGAACTTGGCATAGGCAGGAACTTGTTGGATCGCATCTAAAAGTGGGATGTTAATCCTCACTTGTTTGAATACTTCTAGCATTTTATCCAACTGAATAGTTGATTTTGCTGGGCCGAGCCTCTGTGGGTATGGTGCCTTGGGAACATAGGTCCTAGCAGATGGCTCACTAGGTGATGGATTAGTTATGATTGGGTTTGCTTTGACTGGCTTTGGTTCTAACATGGGTTCAGCATGTACACGTGGTTCCTCAATTTCTACTATGTCGCTAGATTCTTCCTCAGGTTCTTTTGGTAGTTCAATCTTGTTATCAATTTGTGTACCCGACCTAAGAGTAATGATGGACTTAACTTGTTCTGGGCCTTTTCCTTCTATATCATGAACGACTTGGCCCTTGGGATTGGGTTCAGATTGACTAGGGAAGGTTCCCTTGTCTCTGGTACTGATGGAGTTGGCCAGTTGGCTCATCTGATATTCCAGTTTTGTAATTGATTGTGTGTTAGCGTTCAAGCTCTGAACAGTGCTTTGCTGGAACTGGAAGGTAGTCTGAGCTAACAATTTCATGGTTTCCTCAAGAGAATCTATCCGCTGATTTTGCGGATTGGGGGTGAAATTGGGCTTTTGGAAACCGGGTGGGGCATTGGATTGAGATTGAATGTGCTGAAATTGATGTGATTGTGATGGGCCACCCTGAGTTGGACCCTTGGTCCAAGAAAAGTTCGGATTGTCCCTCCAACCTGGATTGTATGTGTTGGAGTATGGGTCATACCTCTGACGATTATCAAAACGAGTGTTTTGATAAAGCGCATTCACTTCCTCAATAGACTCGGTCTGACCCAAGGTTGTTGGGTCAATCCCTCCATTCATGGCCTGATTATATTTCAATGACTCCAAAGTGTTTGGAGTAGGCTTTTGGTTCAATTCTAAGGCCTCTATTCTCCTCACCAGTGTAGCCAATTTGGCCTCTGCCTCAATTTTGGGTTCAATCTTGAACATCCCCCCTTTTTCAGGAATGGTGGGTTTGATGGGCTCCCTCTTGATAGGGGCCCACTGCAGTGTGTTTTCAGCGGTATCTTCCAAAAATGTCCATGCTTCATCTGCTGTCTTCTGTGTAAACTGCCCACCACAGAAAGATTCCACCATCTGCCTAGTAGGGTAATCCAAACCCTCATACACAATCTGGACCAATCGAATTTTTTCAAATCCATGGTGGGGACACTGGATTAAAAGGTCCTTGAACCGTTCCAAATAACTGCAAAGTGTCTCCCCTTCCATTTGATGGAATCCATTGATGGCCTGCCTAATCGAAACGGTTTTCTGCTTAGAGTAGAATTTTTTGTAAAATTCTTCGACTAGCTTGTCCCATGTAGTGATGGACCCGGCCTGTAAGGCATAAAGCCAAGCTTTAGCCTTTTCTTTTAGGGAGAAAGGAAATAATCTAAGTTTAAGGGCCTCTTCAGTCATGTTATTAATTCTCATGGTCCCACAGATGTCCTCAAATTCCCTAACATGTTGATATGGGTTTTCCTGGTCTAGCCCACGGAATACTGGGAGCATCTGGATCATGCCAGATTTCAGCTCAAATGTGGCATTGGTTTGAGGCAGGGTGATGCAGGACGGTTGAGTTGTCCTGGTGGGGTACATGTAGTCCTTCAAAGTCATGGGTGGGTCCACTTGATCAGCCATCCTAACAATTTCTTCAAAGATGACGGTTAAGGCTAATTCGGGCTCTATCCTGACTAACCTTTTACTCTTGCGTACCCACAATTTCTCTATCTTGGGTCTAGAACGCATGCATCAGGTTTAACCTTAAAGAAATGCAAGCCTAATCTATGTGCGGGGCCCTAATAGTCTTACTAGATGATGCACAAGCAGTCAAGCACAAAGATTGAGCACAAAAAATTATCCTAGGGTTAGCCTAACTCTCTAGACAGCTCCTAACTGGTTTGAAGAGTGCACTAAGGCCTCCAATTCAGTCTTATGAAGACAAATTGACCAGGTAAGTCCCCAGGATGAGTGGTGGGGTCACAATGCACTTGGCAAGGGTCCCGCTTAAGAACCAAACTCCTAGAACAGAGACTGTCACCCTTTTTTTTTTTAGGGACAGGACTTACCTAGACATCAACTTGACCAAAGAGCGCAACTGGTGCAACCTTTTGTGGTCTTCGTCCTAATGAGCTCGAGTCCTATGGTCTCGTTTCTACTTGGTTTTAATTAATGGTTAGGTTACTATGTGAGAGGTGGTTAAACCTAATTGGGCAAGGATCTGGTGATGAAATCCAGTCCTTATCTTATTAGGGTCAATTGCCCTTAACTAAGTGTGTGGGTCCAATTTACTTGGTGTGTCAATCATACAATCATATTGCTGAAATTTAAATCACCAAGCCCCACTTGCAAGTAAAAGATTCGTGGGATAAAGTTTAGAAACTCTTACAGCGGGCCCACGCTAATCCTTAAACTGTGTAAGGACAACCCTTTTTTTTTTAACAAATTTTGCAATTCTGAGAGCAACTTGTTTGCTTAGAGCAAATCCACGCAGTTTCCTATTTTTGTGCAACTCTCCTCTTAGCAAGGTGACCTATCCAAAAGAAACTCTTGTTAGTAAATCCTAAGTTAACAAACCAACTCAAAAGTCTATCTTATCCTAATTTTGAAAAAAAAATATAAGAAAATTCAAAAGACACCAAGTAAATCAAAACTCTATCCAAAGTGGACTCTAAGTTATTGAAATAAATCAAAAATTCTATCTACAAAAAAAAATCAGAAATTCTAAATTATCCAAACAAGTGTCCAGATATGATTAGAGTTTTCAAAAAGTTTCAATTATAAGAAATCCAATCTTATCCAATTCAAATTTCAGATTTTAAAACTCTAACTAATCTAAACAACTTAAGAGATAGAATTTTAAAATTTCTAATTACCTAATTTAAGAATTCAAAGGTTAGCATATTAATCAAAACAACCTAGTCCTAAAAATTTTAAACTCTACCTTACCAATACTAATCTAATCAAAACATTAGTTAAACCAATCCAAAATTTTTTTTTTGTTTTTATTCACTGAAATTCGGAATTAAAGGAAAAAATTCAAAGAATTTTTTTTATTTTTATTAATTATTTATTCCGAAAATGGAATTAATTATAAAAAAAATATTAAAAAAAATCAGAAAAATAAAAAAACTTAGCAAAGTAAAATACTAACTAATATTAACTGCAAATAACACTACTGATGTAAACTAAATGACTAAACAACTAATGCAACCTAAATATGGGCATGCATATGAATCTAATATAACAAAAATTCAGATTTTTATCAAAACTTAGATTTGGCTCCCCGGCAACGGCGCCAAAAACTTGATGTGAATTAAATCAATCCATTAAAATTACTGCAAGTGCACAGTTATCTTGTTGAGATAGTGGCAATTACAGGTCGATCCCACAGGGAGCACTACTGAGTTAAAATTTAAATCTGATTTTTTTTAATCAAAGATTAATGAATAACTGAGATCTAAGAAAATCTAGAAGAATTCAGAAACAAACTAATCAAATATATAAAAAAATAGATCGGAGCATCCAGAATCCACTAAGCAAGATAATTAATCCATCATGCAATTATTCTACTATTTGTCTCAAAATAACTCAGATCAGAAACAAATCAATGTTTCGGATCCGGATGATTTGTCTTTTGCAAAAGTCAGATTTTAATAAAAAGAATAAGATCACAACCCAAGACCTCCTTCACCTCATAAAAGAATGAAAAATCATAAGCATGACTCATCAAATTAAGCATAAACTATCAAACGATCTCAACCCTAAGCATAATCTATCAAATAAGTATAAATCATCAAACTATTTTCATTAGAAATCAAAATAGAGGCTGCCTAAGGCATGAAGACAGATCTATTATTCTAATAGATCATGCATTTAAAAGAGACAAGAAAGTAAATAGAAAAATCACATAGATTAAATTAAAGATCTACTTAGCTTCATCTGTGTGCTCCAATCCAGAAATCTAGCCAGCCATTGAAAAGAACTCCATAGGTAATTTCATTAATAGCATCTCCTTGTACAATGGTCTCTCAGAAATCTCTCTTCTAAAAATCCTAATTTCTGAAACAGGGCTTCAGAATACCCAAAAATAATTCTTAAATTCTATTAATTAGGAAAAGAAGAAAAAAAATGAGAGAGAATAGTGGTGGACGTCCAAAAGAGGGAGTCTCCCGTATGCTTCCTTTTGGTTCCTCTTATAACCCCGGTTATCTTACAGATACATTGAATCTGGACACTTTCTCTGCAAATTTGATTTATCTTCATAGATAAGGTATATCTCTTATCTCTTTTAAATTTGAATGAGGTGGAAGCTTCTGGATAGCTTGACTAATCTTCAGATGGGGTCCCACAAGGGATGTGCAGCAATTGATTATCAACGGTGTGGATTTAATTGCAATCCCGTCTAAAAATGAACATGAAAATCTCCAGGCCCGTAACTTTGTCAATTTAGCTCTGATTTGCATATTCTTGGGCTCCACGAATATCTACTCTGAATAAGCTTTCCAACGGTAGGTAAATTTCATCGATCCGACGGTTGGATTGAAAGTTATGGCCATTTGAAGATGAGTTATCCTGAGAAAAACGGGATTAACTTTTGAAATTTGATTTGCCAAGGATTCTTTCTCTCCACAACTCTTATTTTCCAAAGGAGATCAAATGTGGATGATTCAAACTCTTCTTCTTTTATTCCAATCATAATTGTACTATTTGAATTATCCATTAAAAAATTCAAATCTGCAACTACTGCGGACCCTGCCATGTAGAACATTTCATCTGCTTGAATAGTGGGCCCTATGAGAAGTCTTCTATTGTAGTTAGAACTCTTCAACTGACATGATGAGTGGACCCCTCCTTTGATTGATTTTCACATGGCTTGTGTGTGGGGTCCACGTGGTGAGTTCTTCTTTTCAAACTTCAATTCAGCAATGCAGGGCCCATGATGACTATGTGTGCTTGAAAGTGGGTTCCATGACAGAGGCCTACAATTCTCGTTTTCTGCACATTTTAATTCAACACATCAAATATTGAAGAGCCCATATTGAAGCGGGACCCATCCGGATAGAGTCCTACTCCAACTGGGACTCTTCGAAGAAAATTTGCAAAACATTCTAAATTAATGCAGAAAATATATGAAAAGTATGAAAATTCAGGTTTCTAGGTGAAAATGCATGAAATGATGGAATTAGATGAATAATGATGCAATTCACCTAATCAAACCCCTAATTTATCCTACAATGATGGGTAAATGTGCAAATTCATGAACTCAACAGTTTTAAAAGCAAAGGTTATTTATTTTTAAGATGACTTAAGTCATTGAGTCATAAATTTAATTAACCAAGTTTGCTAGATTTAAAAGAGCTTTTGAGTAAACAATGTAAAGGTCAAAAAGTATAAACCCTAGTGATAAATAATCAAGTGGGAGAGGGGTTTTTGGAAAGACCCCACGGTCTTCCATTTTCGGTTCATGTTATCTCATTAAGGTGTTAGTAGGAGCGGCCATCCCTTCGGTGGAGTTCTTTACTAAAGACCGCTTTGATGGGTTAATGGGTGAACTAATGTGAATATTCGTAATGAGGTGTTACTAGGAGCGGCCATCCCTTCGGTGGAGTTCTTTACTAAAGATCACTTCTATAGAATGTCAATGAAGTGTTGGTGGGAGCGGCCATCCCTTCGGTGGAGCTCTTTACTAAAGGTCACTTCTAGAATGGATAAAAGTCTCTTCCCTTCGGAGGACTTAATCATAGACATTCTAGGAGATTTCATAAGAGATGATTATACACTTGACATAAGACGGTAATGACCTCTCCTTAGGAGTTAAGAGTTATTTGTCATATGAGGCCAAACCAATCAGTGATTGGACTACCACTGGATATGTGTATCCAGATAGTGATAATCCAAATAAGTATGCCTTAATTCAACGTGACTGTAGGCTCGGCCATCCCTACGATGGAGGGTCTATGAGGAGGTTGAAACACTGATACATTATGATTGGGGTTAAATAATGTAAAAAGTTTTGTGCTTTGTCTTTCCTTTTATAACAAGCACCATATGCATATTACATATATACTGCATGTCTAATTATAAACCGTTTCATATCCAGAGGGAGATGGGTAAAGATTCTTTTAGTCCGCTGATGTGCATTCTTCCTGAGAACAAACTGACTGGACCTAACTACATAGATTGGAAGAGAAATCTTGACATAGTACTCACTGCTGAGGAGTACAAGTATGTCTTGGTGGAAACCTGTCCTGATATTGATGCTAATTCTACTGATGACCAGTTAGAGGCTGAGAGGAAATGGAAGAAAGCGAATAGCATGGCTAAATGCTACATGCTCGCTTCCATGTCCAACGTGTTGCAAACACAGCACGAGCATATGGACACGGCCTATAAAATCATGATGTCCGCGTCTGAGATGTTCGCAGACAAGAGCAGGCCAGCTAGGCAAGCTGCTATGAGGACTATCATGAATACTAGGATGGCTGAGGGAACACCTGTCAGAGAGCATATGCTCAAGCTGATGGATTGTTTCAATGTAGCTGAGATTCTAGGGGCTGAGATTGATGAAGAGAGTCAAACTGATATGATTCTCGAAACTCTGCCGGACTCTTTCAATCAGTTCAAGCTCAATTTCAATATGAGCAAGATGGACATAACTCTCCCTGAGTTAATGAAAGAACTCCAGGCGGCGGAGGCCATCATGAATCCCAAAGCCCAAGCCCACTTTTTCCAGTCTTCCTCTAAACTAAACCCGAAAGGGAAGAAGTTCAAGAAGAAGCAGAATAAGGGAAAAGGGTAGAAAAATGTTAACACTGGTAATAAGAAGGACAAGGGTATAGATGGAAAGCCCAAAGGGAAATGCTTCAAGTGTGGCCTTAAAGGTCATTGGAAGAAAGATTGTCCCAAGTTCTTGGCCTCAGTTAAGAAAGGTACATCTTTTTCATACTACATTGAAACTTGTCTAGTCGTTGATTCTACTGACTCATGGATAGTAGACTCAGGAGCCACTAATCATATATGCAATTCATTGCAGGGGTTTCAGATAATGCAGAGGATTGAGAAAGGAGAGTTTGCCTTTAGAGTCGGAACTGGAGCTAAAGTTTGGGCAGTTGTAGTAGGAGTTGTTACCTTACATTTTCCATGTGATAGGATTTAGTTTTAAATAATGTTTTCTATGTTCCGGACATGAGGAAGAATTTAATTTCAGTTTCCAGACTAATTGAATTTAACTATTCAGTTTCTTTCCATTCTGGTATTGATATCAGTAGAGATGGAAATATTATATGTTCCGGTAGAATACATGACAACTTATTTTATATATATCCTATTGCTCCCACACTGCATAATGTACAACAAGAAAACTCAACTTCCCTTAAGAGGAAGGTATCTTCAATCAATGACACATATCTTTGGCACTTACGTTTGGGTCACATTAACCTAAAATGGATTCAGAGGTTGGTAGAAGATGGGCCTCTGAGCTCATTAGACTTCAAACCTTTTCCTCAGTGCGAATCTTGTCTCAAGGGAAAGATGACCGAAAGGTCATTCTCTGGAAAGGGACTAAGGTCAAAGGAGTTGTTAGAATTGATTCACACTGATGTGTGTGGTCCTATGAACAAACCGGCTCGAGGAGGTTATGAGTATTACATCACCTTCACTGATGATTACTCTAGGTATGGATATGTGTACTTAATGTGACGCAAGTCTGAGGCGTTTGATAAGTTCAAGCAATTCAAGGCTGAGGCGGAGTTACAACTAGGGAAACATATCAAAGCCCTTCGATCTGATCGAGGTGGCGAGTACCTCCTAGGTGAGTTCAAGGAGTACCTCACACAACATGGGATTGTGTCTCAGTTGTCTGCACCGGGTACACCCCAGCAAAATGGTGTAGCGGAGAGAAGAAACCGTACCCTTCTTGATATGGTGAGGTCCATGATGAGTCATGCAACCCTACCTATATCTTTTTGGGGATATGCCCTAGAAGCAGCAGCATACATTTTAAATATGGTACCTTCTAAATCAGTACCTAGGACACCGTAAGAAATGTGGACAAGTCGAAAACCTAGTTTGAGACATATCCACATTTGGGGTTGTCCAGCCTATGTACTGAATGATAAAGCTACCAAGCTGGAACCCAGATCGGAAATGTGCTACTTCATTAGGTATCCTAAGGGAACGAGAGGTGGCATCTTTTATCATCCAAAGGAGCAAAAAGTGCTCATCAGCACTCATGCTAGGTACTTGGAGGATGATTGTATGATGCACCAAGAGCTTAGTTGTAAAGAAACCCTTGAGGAGATTCTTCCGGGATCTCCTATAACATCTGTACCAGATCCTGAGGTGGTAGATGAACAAGATATTCCTTTGAACACTCCGGAGCCTCGTCATAGTGGGAGAATTTCTAGACAGCCAGAAAGATATCTAGGAGTGTCTTTTAAGACAGACTCTGAAGATCTGGTTGAGGATCCTACTAGTTATGATGAAGCAGTAACAGATATAGATGCTGACATGTGGCAGCAAGCGATGAAATCTGAAATGGATTCTTTGTATTCCAATCAAGTCTAGGAACTTGTAGATGCACCTGAAGAGATTAAACCCATAGGGTGCAAGTGGATCTACAAGAGGAAGAGAGGAGTGGATGGGAAGGTGGAGACCTTCAAAGCAAAACTGGTGGCGAAAGGATATACTCAGAAAGAGGGTATCGATTATGAGGAAACCTTTTCACCAGTGGCTATGCTTAAGTCCATAAGGATTCTCTTGGCCATCGTATGTCATTATGACTACAAGATATGGCAGATGGATGTCAATACAGCTTTTCCTTAATGGAAGTCTTGACGAATGCATCTATATGATGCAACCAGAGGGCTTCATTGCTAGTGGCCAAGATAACATGGTTTGTAAACTTAAGAAGTCCATTTATGGACTTAAGCAAGCATCTAGAGCATGGAACATCAAGTTTAATCAGGCAGTCAAATCTTTTAGCTTTGATCAAAACATTGATGAACCATGTGTGTATAAGAAAGGAAGTGGAAAAGCAGTTGCATTTTTGGTTCTGTATGTAGATGACATATTACTCATAGGAAATGATGTAGGTTTATTGTCATCCACAAAGGTTTGGTTATCCTCTCAATTTCAGATGAAGGATTTGGGTGAGGCCAGCTATATCTTAGGGATCAAGCTTTTGCGTGATCGCAAGAATAAGATGTTAGCCTTATCCCAATCTTCATATATTGAGAAGATATTGGTCAAGTTTAACATGCATGACTCCAAGAAGGGCTTGCTACCTTCTAGACATGGAGTACCACTGTCTCGAGATCAATGTCCAAAGACATCTAAAGAGATAGAGAACATGAGGAGAGTTCCAAATGCATCCGCTGTTGGAAGCCTCATGTATACTATGTTATGTACTAGACCAGATATTTGCTTTGCCGTTGGCATGGTTAGCATATATCAGTCAAACCCTGGACTATGCATTGGACAGCTGTTAAGCATATATTCAAGTATCTTCGGAGAACGAAAGATTATATGCTAACCTTTCGAGCAGATGATCTAACGCCATTGGCGTATACAGACTCTGATTTCCAATCTGATAGTGATGCCAGAAAGTCTACCTCAGGGTACGTCTTTACTCTGTCAGGAGGGACTATATCATGGAGAAGTGTCAAGCAATCCTGTACTGCTGATTCTACCATGGAAGCAGAGTATGTGGCGGCATCGGAAGCTGCGAAGGAAGCAGTATGGCTCAGAAAATTCCTATTGGAATTGGGAGTTGTTCCTGCAGTGCAAAAACCGATTGTCATGTACTGCGATAACACTGGTGCTGTAGCACAGTGCAAAGAGCCCAGGAATCACAAGAAAGGCAAGCACATTCAGAGAAAATACCAGTTGATCCGGGAATTCATTCAGGATGGAGAAATAGTGGTGGAGCATATTGCTTCGGCGAATAACTTAGCGGACCCATTCACTAAGACTCTTACTGAGAAAGTCTTTACTTCTCATGTTGAGTCTATGGGTGTTAGGTTAGGAAGTAGTGATCTTTAGTGCAAGTGGGAGTTTGTTGGGATTGGTGTATACCCTAAAGCCCACTAGCTGCACTCTCATCTTTTGTTACTGGATATTGACTGGTTATTTAATGGAATGACTCTTTTCAGCTTAAACATGTATATATGTATGGTTGTGTAAGGCCTATTGTTTCTAGTAAATGAATTAGGTGTGTAGTGTCTACACACAAATAGGTCTAATTCATGGACACTGGAAACAACATATTTTTTCATAACTGAGAGATGGAGTTGGGCACTTCATCTTGGTATAAGTTATAGTGAGAGACTCTCCTGTATTCAGGATGACTTACCTAAGTCATGGGAGGACTTTCCCGGATTCATCATATTAGTGCATATGTAATGCATTGAACAGGACCATGGTAGGTGTGATCTCTAAAATAGTACTATCACAGAGAGAGATCAAGTCACCTCATGCTACTGAGTGACCAGTGCTCTTAATCTTGAGCATTTGTGGATGAACTGACGAAGTCAAGTTCTTGTGCTTTAATTCACTATGGGTGAGATTCTTTTCATGGGTCAACAGCTCTGTGTTTTGGGTACTCGGACTTGATCAGTTGGGACGTGCAGATGCAATAAAGAATCTATGCCATCTAATGATGGAATGATCGTCCCCTTAGAATTATCCGATTAATCATCAAAATCTAAGATCTTAGTATATGGATGTTCCATATGGATATTGAACTTGTGGGTCGCTCCCTGGACCAAGAGAATGATATCCGGATGATGATTATGTTAAGGATATGAAGTTCTAAGGTTTAGATGTAATCGGGAAGGTTGATAGTACATATGATAACCTGACTCGATTATGGATGTTACATAGAGGGGCATTCAGGTCATTACACTTAGTAGGTCGAAGACAACTGTCATTTTATGACGAGCTTATTATATTATATATTTGTCCTTGGAGTTCAACCATAACTCTTTAGTGGAATGAGTTAAGGTTAAAATGGTCTTTATGTTGCTATGGGTTTAGCATGGACATTTTGGTCATTTTGGGAGCCAATGGCAAATATGTCTTTTGGTCCCTTCTCTAGTCACTTTCCAAGATTGGCATGGTTTCCTAAAATGTTTAGATGACATTTGGATGAATTATTTTAGTGGAAAAATAATTTTGAATTTAAATTCAAATAGGCCTTTGATGGCATACATGAATTTAATTTTAGATAAATTATTAGTGGGCCATAGTGTGCATTAGTATGTGGGACGTCCATAATGGGAATTCCATGGGTAAGGTTTCCAATTTTGAGTAGGTCTCTCTACTTGGAAGGTTGGACTCCTCTTTGGACTAGTATTCCTATAAGAAAGTTTCCTTTTTGGATTGGAAACTTAAATTAGTAAGTGTTGTACAACTAGGATTACTAATTGCATGGGAAGTTCCTTAGTTTCCTTTTCTAATTGGAGTGTTTCTAAAAGGAAATAAATCTTAAGATTATACTTTCCTTTTAGGACATCTATGAGAATTAGAAGAGATAGACTTTTAGGTAAGCTTTCCAAAGTTTCTATAAAAGGGAGAGACACCTTCCCCTTGGACGTCCAACACTAAGAGGAGCATAGTCCCACACGTCCAGCCTTGGATTGCTTTCTTCTTCATTGAAGAGAGCTTAAGGTCTGAGATTTTTCCTTAGAAAAATAGTTCTCAATTCCTAGATTAAGATCCCACCATCTTAGCCACTCAGATTTGGAAGTGAGATAGAGAAGAAGATCAAAGGCAATACTACTGCAGAAAATTCCAGCAACTTGTTTGCTAATTGCGAGTCTGAGTTCGGCCCTTTGGATCTATTTTTCCAGAGATTTGAAGTCTACAAATCTTCAAGGTAATAGACTTCTTCATTCTCCTTTAATTATACACTTGTTGGTCATGAATTCATGGAGTTCTTTTGCGATCACTATGGCTGATTTATGCTGCCCAAATCAGATTTTTTAAAATCTATCATGTTACAAATCAGCCATGAATGTCTTCCGCTAGTGATATTCAGATCTGAATCGCAGTTTCTTTCACACTCAACATATGTAAAATGAAGGATGGATAAAAAGATTTCCTTTTAATTTGTTTGACGTTATCAAAATTTGAAATATCAACTGACTGCCTTCCATACACCTTTCACCCATTTCAGTCCACCCCTGGTCCTGATGGTTTTTCTAGCTATTGGGAAGTGATTAAGGATGATTTGTTGAAGGTTTTTAAGGAGTTTTATAATGATGGGGTGGTCAATGCCTGTACTAATGCGACATTAATTTGCTTAATACCTAAGAAGATTAAGTCTTTGAGGATTAGTGATTTTCGTCCAATTAGTTTGATGTCAAGTCTTTATAAGATTTTAGCAAATGTCTTAGTCTCTAAGAGTGAAGGAAATATTGAATGAAACCATTTCTTCCTTTTAAGGAGCATTTGTTAAAGGTCGACAAACTACAACAGAAAATTGTTTTTGCGGCGCCAATTTTCGCCGCTAAAAATGAACAAAATCGCTGCGAAATCTCTATCCCGGCGATTAGTACTTCGTCGCGAAATCGCCGCATCAAATCCTTCACTTCTGATCTTTAGCGGCGCAAACGAAAAATCCTCGCGAAAACTTTTTATTTTTTCGCGGCGTTTTTTTCGCCGCTACTAATGCCAACATTCGCCGCAAATAGCCCTCAACTTTCAATTATAAGTGGTTGGCATGTCTTTTTCCAGTGATCGAAATTTCCTTACAGCGACTATAAATCGCCGCAATTAAACTTTTCCAGCATTTCTCAGATTCGCTGCAAAAAGAATTATTCAGTTAAAACACAATTGCGTCGATCTCAAATTGACGCAATTTCTGGTTTCTACCGTTATTTTTTTCTTTCAAAAAAGTCATTTTCAGCGACTATTTATCCATTGCATCGATATCAAATCGACGTAAATGCTCGTTTCTGACATAAAAAATCAATTGCAGTGACTATTTATCGCCGAAAAAATATTTTCCCAGCATTTTTTAACTTCGGCTCAAATTAAATGTCGCAGCTAAAACTCAATTGCAACGATCTGAAATCGACGCAAATGCTTGTTTCTGGCTAAATTAGTTTTTTTTTTCAAAACTGATTTTTAGAAAAACTTTTGCCGGCGTGTTTTTGCACTGGTGAAAGTTATTTTTTTAAATAAAATTTAGAAACCTTTTGCCGGCATTTTTTTTGCGCCGGGAAAAGTTATCTTTTTTAAAAAAAAAATTAGAAACCTTTTGCCGGCATTTTTTTACGCCGGGAAAAGTAGTTTTTTTTTCTAAAAATAAATTTTAAAAATTTTTTGCGCCGGCAAAACATTTATACTTTATAAAAAAAATTAATTTCTTTACTTTTTTTTTTGGCTGTATTAGTCGAGCCCCCTGCACACGCAAACTCAAACACAACAAACATGAAGACAAATTGGACAAAATGGTAGAAGAGAATTCCTACTTTTTTTCTTTATTCTTTTTATCAATGGAAGAAATAATTGGAAAATAAAACAACAATTACAAAAGTAAGTAACCACACAATAAAGACTGCTATGACTCAATTCAACATTTTGTTTGTTTGGGTATGATTGTGCATAGCTCTATAATTTGGATTAGGTTTATCATTGATCTATGGTCATTGAGGCCTCCCAAAAGGATCTACTAAACACCAAGCCATCACTAACCTTTGGATCCAAGTTCAATAGGCATGCCATAATTATCAAACTTGTAGCCTCCCATTATTGATGTCCTTCCTCAGGTTCGGGCAATGAACATCCAAATATCCCATCTTTTGTATCCCTCCAATAACCATACTAACAGCCTTTGAGCAGTCAGAAAAAGGTTTCCTTGCTTTAATTCATTTTAATGTGAACTACAAATTTGGAATATCAGTTGTCGATCCACTATTCAGTTATCCACTAAATGAAGAAACCATTTGCAAAGGACCAGACAATTTAACCATCCAAATAAATTATTGGTAAACAAGAAATCTCCTCAAAAAATAAGTAATATGGTGGATGATCACTCAACATATGTAAATTGAAGGATTGATAAAAAGATTTCCTTTTAATTTGTTTGATGTTATCAAAATTTAAAATATCAACTGACTGCCTTCCATACACCTTTCACCCTTTTCAGTCAACCCCGGTCCTGATGGTTTTTCTAGCTATTGGGAAGTGATTATGGATGATTTGTTGAAGGTTTTTAAGGAGTTTTATAATGATGGGGTGGTCAGTGCCTGTACTAATGCGACATTTATTTGCTTAATACCTAAGAAGATTAAGTCTTTGAGGATTAGTGATTTTCGTCCAATTAGTTTGATGTCAAGTCTTTATAAGATTTTAGCAAATGTCTTAGTCTCTAAGAGTGAGGAAAATATTGAATGAAACCATTTCTTCCTTTTAAGGAGCATTTGTTAAAGGTCGACAAACTACAACAGAAAATTGTTTTTGCGGCGCCAATTTTCGCCGCTAAAAATGAACAAAATCGCTGCGAAATCTCTATCCCGGCGATTAGTACTTCGTCGCGAAATCGCCGCATCAAATCCTTCACTTCTGATCTTTAGCGGCGCAAACGAAAAATCCTCGCGAAAACTTTTTATTTTTTCGCGGCGTTTTTTTCGCCGCTACTAGTGCCAACATTCGCCGCAAATAGCCTTCAACTTTCAATTATAAGTGGTTGGCATGTCTTTTTCCAGTGATCGAAATTTCCTTACAGCGACTATAAATCGCCGCAATTAAACTTTTCCAGCATTTTTCAGATTCGCTGCAAAAAGAATTATTCAGTTAAAACACAATTGCGTCGATCTCAAATTGACGCAATTTCTGGTTTCTACCGTTATTTTTTTCTTTCGAAAAAGTCATTTTCAGCGACTATTTATCCATTGCATCGATATCAAATCGACGTAAATGCTCGTTTCTGACATAAAAAATCAATTGCAGTGACTATTTATCGCCGAAAAAATATTTTCCCAGCATTTTTTAACTTCGGCTCAAATTAAATGTCGCAGCTAAAACTCAATTGCAACGATCTGAAATCGACGCAAATGCTTGTTTCTGGCTAAATTAGTTTTTTTTTTCAAAACAGATTTTTAGAAAAACTTTTGCCGGCGTGTTTTTGCGCTGGTGAAAGTTATTTTTTTAAATAAAATTTAGAAACCTTTTGCCGGTGTTTTTTTTGCGCCGGGAAAAGTTATCTTTTTAAAAAAAAAAATTAGAAACCTTTTGCCGGCATTTTTTTACGCCGGGAAAAGTAGTTTTTTTTCTAAAAATAAATTTTAAAATTTTTTTGTGCCGGCAAAACATTTATACTTTATAAAAAAAATTAATTTCTTTACTTTTTTTTTTTGGCTGTATTAGTCGAGCCCCCTGCACACGCAAACTCAAACACAACAAACATGAAGACAAACTGGACAAAATGGTAGAAGAGAATTCCTACTGTTTTTCTTTATTCTTTTTATCAATGGAAGAAATAATTGGAAAATAAAACAACAATTACAAAAGTAAGTAACCACACAATAAAGACTACTATGACTCAATTCAACATTTTGTTTGTTTGGGTATGATTGTGCATAGCTCTATAATTTGGATTAGGTTTATCATTGATCTATGGTCATTGAGGCCTCCCAAAAGGATCTACTAAACACCAAGCCATCACTAACCTTTGGATCCAAGTTCAATAGGCATGCCATAATTATCAAACTTGTAGCCTCCCATTATTGATGTCCTTCCTCAGGTTCGGGCAATGAACATCCAAATATCCCATCTTTTGTATCCCTCCAATAACCATACTAACAGCCTTTGAGCAGTCAGAAAAAGGTTTCCTTGCTTTAATTCATTTTAATGTGAACTACAAATTTGGAATATCAGTTGTCGATCCACTATTCAGTTATCCACTAAATGAAGAAACCATTTGCAAAGGACCAGACAATTTAACCATCCAAATAAATTATTGGTAAACAAGAAATCTCCTCAAAAAATAAGTAATATGGTGGATGATCACTCAACATATGTAAATTGAAGGATTGATAAAAAGATTTCCTTTTAATTTGTTTGATGTTATCAAAATTTAAAATATCAACTGACTGCCTTCCATACACCTTTCACCCTTTTCGGTCAACCTCGGTCCTGATGGTTTTTCTAGCTATTGGGAAGTGATTATGGATGATTTGTTGAAGGTTTTTAAGGAGTTTTATAATGATGGGGTGGTCAGTGCCTGTACTAATGCGACATTTATTTGCTTAATACCTAAGAAGATTAAGTCTTTGAGGATTAGTGATTTTCGTCCAATTAGTTTGATGTCAAGTCTTTATAAGATTTTAGCAAATGTCTTAGCCTCTAAGAGTGAAGAAAATATTGAATGAAACCATTTCTTCCTTTTAAGGAGCATTTGTTAAAGGTCGACAAACTACAACAGAAAATTGTTTTTGCGGCGCCAATTTTCGCCGCTAAAAATGAACAAAATCGCTGCGAAATCTCTATCCCGGCGATTAGTACTTCGTCGCGAAATCGCCGCATCAAATCCTTCACTTCTGATCTTTAGCGGCGCAAACGAAAAATCCTCGCGAAAGCTTTTTATTTTTTCGCGGCGTTTTTTTCGCCGCTACTAGTGCCAACATTCGCCGCAAATAGCCTTCAACTTTCAATTATAAGTGGTTGGCATGTCTTTTTCCAGTGATCGAAATTTCCTTACAGCGACTATAAATCGCCGCAATTAAACTTTTCCAGCATTTTTCAGATTCGCTGCAAAAAGAATTATTAAGTTAAAACACAATTGCGTCGATCTCAAATTGACGCAATTTCTGGTTTCTACTGTTATTTTTTTCTTTCGAAAAAGTTATTTTCAGCGACTATTTATCCATTGCATCGATATCAAATCGACGTAAATGCTCGTTTCTGACATAAAAAATCAATTGCAGTGACTATTTATCGCCGAAAAAATATTTTCCCAGCATTTTTTAACTTCGGCTCAAATTAAATGTCGCAGCTAAAACTCAATTGCAACGATCTGAAATCGACGCAAATGCTTGTTTCTGGCTAAATTAGTTTTTTTTTTCAAAACTGATTTTTAGAAAAACTTTTGCCGGCGTGTTTTTACGCTGGTGAAAGTAAATTTTTTAAATAAAATTTAGAAACCTTTTGCCGGCATTTTTTTTGCGCCGGGAAAAGTTATCTTTTTTTAAAAAAAAATGGAAACCTTTTGCCGGCATTTGTTTACGCCGGGAAAAGTAGTTTTTTTTCTAAAAATAAATTTTAAAAATTTTTTGCGCCGGCAAAACATTTATACTTTATAAAAAAATTTAATTTCTTTACTTTTTTTTTTTTGGCTGTATTAGTCGAGCCCCCTGCACACGCAAACTCAAACACAACAAACATGAAGACAAATTGGACAAAATGGTAGAAGAGAATTCCTACTGTTTTTCTTTATTCTTTTTATCAATGGAAGAAATAATTGGAAAATAAAACAACAATTACAAAAGTAAGTAACCACACAATAAAGACTGATATGACTCAATTCAACATTTTGTTTGTTTGGGTATGATTGTGCATAGCTCTATAATTTGGATTAGGTTTATCATTGATCTATGGTCATTGAGGCCTCCCAAAAGGATCTACTAAACACCAAGCCATCACTAACCTTTGGATCCAAGTTCAATAGGCATGCCATAATTATCAAACTTGTAGCCTCCCATTATTGATGTCCTTCCTCAGGTTCGGGCAATGAACATCCAAATATCCCATCTTTTGTATCCCTCCAATAACCATACTAACAGCCTTTGAGCAGTCAGAAAAAGGTTTCCTTGCTTTAATTCATTTTAATGTGAACTACAAATTTGGAATATCAGTTGTCGATCCACTATTCAGTTATCCACTAAATGAAGAAACCATTTGCAAAGGACCAGACAATTTAACCATCCAAATAAATTATTGATCAACAAGAAATCTCCTCAAAAAATAAGTAATATGGTGGATGATCACTCAACATATGTAAATTGAAGGATTGATAAAAAGATTTCCTTTTAATTTGTTTGATGTTATCAAAATTTAAAATATCAACTGACTGCCTTCCATACACCTTTCACCCTTTTCAGTCCACCCCTGGTCCTGATGGTTTTTCTAGCTATTGGGAAGTGATTATGGATGATTTGTTGAAGGTTTTTAAGGAGTTTTATAATGATGGGGTGGTCAGTGCCTGTACTAATGCGACATTTATTTGCTTAATACCTAAGAAAATTAAGTCTTTGAGGATTAGTGATTTTCGTCCAATTAGTTTGATGTCAAGTCTTTATAAGATTTTAGCAAATGTCTTAGTCTGTTGACACCAAAAATATCACTTTGCCTTTTCAAGATCCAAGGAGCTACATGAAGTCGCAACCTGCCATAAATAGGCAATGCTGCTTCCAAAAATCAAATCTTGTCAGAATCAAACAAAAACTGCAAGATTCTTCCAGATAGCCAAAAGAGGAGTACACAAGAAGTTTCGGGCCATTTCAAAATCATTTGGCCTAACTTCGCTTCTCCGACAGCCGAAAAGGAGCTCTCGGCGACAAAAGCTCTCCGGGACCATGGTTTCCAAGACAAAACCTATGGATCATCTTAAAATGACTCCAATAGGTTCCCTGTCAAATTTCAAGTCAATCGGACATCGATTGACCACACATCAAACCGCGACATCTTCATCGCGACAAAAAGCAAGTCTACAGGTGATAGGACCCCAAACGGCTTCAAAACTCAAACAAAAGCCTATGGTTGGTCTTATTTATTGCTCAGGAGGCTTCACACCAAATTTCAGGTCATTCCGACATCGTTTGGCCCAGTTTCAGCTTCTGACGGAAAATCGGCAACTCTGCGCGACAAAGTCTTCGGCTTTCTCAGGAAATTGGAAACTTTGCAAAATAAAATGCAAGGATTCTCATCAGGTTTCCTACAAAGAAATCAGGCCAATAAATGGTCAAAATGTCAAGGAAAAGTACAGAAGAAAAAAGAATCAGAAAAAAGCAAAAACGGACGCAAAACGGGACACGAAAGGGGGAAAACCCCCCCAGGGTCGCAGACCCCTGCGACCCTGGGCCAGGGTCGCCGGCGACCTTGGACCCCGGGGTTGCCGGGAAAGCCCCGGAAACCCTGGTTTTCGCCGTTTTTTCGCGATTCGAGGAGCCCAGCCCCTGGTACTTTCCAAAATTCATGCTTTTGAGACACCAAGTCCTCCGACATCCGTCCAAAACACGGGTAAATCATCAAGAGTATCGAAGACAGTATTGATCGCCACCCGGTCAACCAAAAAAAGTGTGCTTTCCACCCGACCGATCGAGAAATCGACAGGACAGATGGCACCGACCCGCTGTTGGCAATAAACACCTGAAATTACATGGTCATCTGATGTCGATCTAAATGAAGATCCATCGATGATCATCGACAGAAGAATTCCAAAAGACGTGGCACGGCCCGCGACTCTTCAGCTGCTCGGCGACCACTTAATGCGATTAATTGACTAGCTTTATTACAGTCATTAATCCATTTCTTTGGACGGCCCAATCAGAAGCAAGCATTCGGGAGTTACAAGTCAAGAGATTCATGGCATTTAACCCATGAAACTCCTCCCATCATGGCGATTAAAGGCGATTAAATGCCCTCAATCTCCTCCGGCCAATCAGAAGCTAAGAAAAAGGAGTTACAAAATAAACAATTCAATTTTGTAACTCCTCCCATTATGCGGCTTAATGACAATAAAAGCCCATAAACCCACCTAAAAGGCTACCTAAAAGCCTATAAATAGGAGGGCTCTCCAAGAAGAAAGACGACAACGAACATCAACAGACAGCAGTCAGAAATCCAGAGAAAGAAAAAAGAGAGAAAACTCTGCGGAAGTTCTACACCGGCCACCGCAACAAGGTGACAAAAGTCCCTTGGGGGGTACCCCCCCCCAAGGTCCTTGCCTTCTCCTCCTGCCTCCAATGGCTTAGATATGGCTTTTCAGCCCGTCTACTCGGTTTTTTTATTGGACATAGGACCTTCCTTTGGTCTTTGTCTTCTAAAAACCCGAGGTTATAGCCAAGCCAAGCGAACCAAATAGCATCCTCTGTTCTCATCTGCATGGATGATGGCGAAGCCCACATATGGCTTGCGACCGTCAATCTAAACGAGTCCCCCACAATCTCCTGAGAAGTTAGATCCTCCTTTTCTTGCTTTTCATTGTAGTTTGTATTTTTTTAAAAGAGACAAAAATCACAATTCTTGTCTTTCATTGTTGATAAGGATTGTAAATCGGCTATAAACGCCAAAATCGGCTATAAACGCCAAAAAATCGGCTATAAACGCCAAAAATCGGCTATAAACGCCAAAATCGGCTATAAATGCCAAAAAAAATCGCCTTTCACGGCAAATCAAGAAAATGTCTCTTTTCTTAAATATATGTGCAATGGAAAACTTGAAAGAAGTTGATTTCCTTTTTACTTGCGAAGGTTGATCTCCGGATCACCACTTGCAATTCCAAGTAAAAATAGAAAATCTGGCACACCCACAAAAAAAGAAATGTTGATGCACGCCCCTGCCCCCTGGTTACGAAAGGGTCGGAACAAAACGGACTCCCACGTCCGCCGACCTCGGTAGGAACCCGAGCATTGGAGCGCGGTCCATCAAGCTGGCATCACCCGGTGGGACTCGTTTATTTGAGAACACGATGCTAGAAATGAAATATTTGCATATCATATATTTTGCTCTATGCTTATATTTCTTTTCTCGATTCCTTGGCTACTTTATAATTGGTGGCCTATGTTGAATTCCGCATAAAAAAAAATGAGATGAGATTTTTTGTTTGGAAATTTCTAATTCTTTGAATTTATTTCCACTCTTTCTCTTTTCAAAAAAAAATTTAGAAAAAAACAAAAATTTTTAGATTTCTCAATTTGGATTCAAAATTGAGAAACCTTGATCCGTTCCTATCGTTCATCGCGCTTGCAGAAATGTTGAGCCTGTTCGACTAAGGTTTTGGGCCATGGTTTCTCTTCGATGAGTTCATTAAAAATAAAAAAAATATATATATATATAAAAAAAAAATTTTAGATTTCTCAATTTGGATTCAAAATTGAGAAACCTTGATCCGTTCCTATCGTTCATCGTGCTTGCAGAAATGTTGAGCCTGTTCGACTAAGGTTTTGGGCCATGGTTTCTCTTCGATGAGTTCTTTAAAAATCAAAAAAAAATATATATATATAAAAAAAAAAAATTTTAGATTTCTCAATTTGGATTCAAAATTGAGAAACCTTGATCCGTTCCTATCGTTCATCGCGCTTGCAGAAATGTTGAGCCTGTTCGACTAAGGTTTTGGGCCATGGTTTCTCTTCGATGAGTTCATTAAAAATAAAAAAAAATATATATATATATAAAAAAAAAAAAAATTTAGATTTTCAATTTGGATTCAAAATTGAGAAACCTTGATCCGTTCCTATCGTTCATCGCGCTTGCAGAAATGTTGAGCCTGTTCGACTAAGGTTTTGGGCCATGGTTTCTCTTCGATGAGTTCATTAAAAATAAAATATATATATATATATAAAAAATTTTAGATTTCTCAATTTGGATTCAAATTGAGAAACCTTGATCCGTTCCTATCGTTCATCGCGCTTGCAGAAATGTTGAGCCTGTTCGACTAAGGTTTTGGGCCATGGTTTCTCTTCGATGAGTTCATTAAAAAAAATATATATATATATATATATAAAAAAAAAAAATTTTTAGATTTCTCAATTTGGATTCAAAATTGAGAAACCTTGATCCGTTCCTATCGTTCATCGCGCTTGCAGAAATGTTGAGCCTGTTCGACTAAGGTTTTGGGCCATGGTTTCTCTTCGATGAGTTCATTAAAAATCAAAATATATATATATATATATAAAAAAAAATTTAGATTTCTCAATTTGGATTCAAAATTGAGAAACCTTGATCCGTTCCTATCGTTCATCGCGCTGCCGAAATGTTGAGCCTGTTCGACTAAGGTTTTGGGCCATGGTTTCTCTTCGATGAATTCATAAAATAAAAATAAATAAAAATATATAAAAAAAAAGGACATAGACCACTAAGGTTAAACCAACTGTGTTCTTTGATCATGATTGATTCAAAGAAAAGCCTTGTCCAGAGTGTGGAGACAGCTTGACTGTTCTAGGCAAGGGTCCTCCAAACGGGTTCATTAAGTAATCCTACCCTTACCTGGGGGCAACTCTATCAATCAAGATTTCATAAGACCGGGTTCGGAGGCCTATGTGTACTCTCTCGTCTTTTAAATAATTTTTTTTCAAAAATAAAATTTTTAAAAATAAAAATTTTAAAATAAAAAATAAAAAATAAAAAAAATTTTCAAAAAAAAAATCTTAAAAAAAAAAATAAAAAAAAAATAAAAAAAAAAGATTTTTTTAAAAAAAAAAAAAAATCTTCAAAAACTTCAAAAAAAAAAAAAAAAAACTTCCGTCATTTTGGGTTTAGATTAGAGAAATCTTGGTCTTCTCCTTTCTGAGCACTGGCGCTCGCGGAAATCGCTGAGCCCGTGTTCAGATTGGAGTGCCTTTTGCTCTCTTTGATGAACCCGATATTGGCCTTTCAAAAAAAAAAAAACTCGTCATTTTTAGATTCAGATCCGAGAAATCATGGTTCATTTCTTTCTGAGCCACTGGCGCTCGCGGAAATCGCTGAGCCCGTGTTCAGATTGGAATACCATCTGCTCTCTTTGATGAATCCAATCTTGACCTTTCAAAACAGAGAATCTCATCTCATAGATGCGGTCTCAAAACATTTGTGTCTAGCGGTACTAGTACGCCCTTTCAGGGTCTACTGTATTGCGACCGGCACATCTGTAACTCCAACTTTATATTCTTCTTACCTCGAGTAAGCTCTGCTTCTCGATAAGTCGAATTTAAGTTCACAATTGCTTTTAGCAGTCACTGGGATGCCCATTCCGGGCTTACCATACCTGCGATCAGAACAATTGTACCCTCTATGGCATTTTGCCTTCTTCATATTGCTTGGGTCATCTATCTCGAGCAATTTGAAAAGACGAAACCATAGAACTTCCCATTTATGATCATTATATTCTTGTGATTACTAATGGATGTGGTCTTGTTTCAGAAATTTTCAAAAAAACTAACAATGGCAGCTTCACTAACCATTACTTTCGACGAAAACAAGCACCAACTTATGCTTCAACAGAAGCAAACCACGCGCACCTACAAGCGCCCCATCAGCTGCCGAAGTGTCAACTTCCTCGGCAACTCTGTGAACTCCGGGTCGACCTCGACTCCCCGGACTATCGTCTTCGGGACGCTGGGACCATTCCCACTTCCTGAGGAACAAACTGCTCCCTCCAAGAAGCAGAAACTCGCCTCTCAACGTGTCACTACCGTGACACCAAAGGCGAGACCAGAAGGCCTGAAGCCCGTGGCAGCCCCACGAAGCCTCAACCTGCAAACAACCAGGTCTACTCCAAGACTTGGTCCCCAAGACCTTCACCAAAACAGAAAAGGTCCCAAACATCCACTAAGCCAGCATTCCTGGCCCCACTCAAGGAGAACCAGTTCTATCCTCTTGCTTACATGAAAGAGGAGAGACCCATCTCCAACCTGACTTCCAAGTCATCCCAGCATGAGCCGGCTTGTTCCTACAAGCCCAAAATCAAGTCATGCATCACAAGGCCTCCACAAGCATCTGCTAAGGCCTACAAATCTGCAGTTCGACCCTTCATCTCTACAGGGGCCGAACTTCACAAATTCAAAGCTTCGCTGCAACTGGCGAGGGATAGGGTTCGCATCCTGTCCTTGCCCAGCTACAAAGAAGACAGACTCGGCTGCTGCGCCCGAGGGAGCACATCCTTCATTGTCAAAGCCCAGTCAGAGCTGACCGAAGCTCAAATTGCTCGTCGTATACGCCGCCCGCGCGTCGTACCGACAAAAGAGACTACAGAAGCAAAGGACCCAGCCTCCCACACTTCAAGTCTCTCCCAAATGGGTCGAAAAAGAAAGACCCAACCAAGTTGCTGCCGTCCATATGGTTGGAAAAAACCAGAAGGCGCCAAAAATCAGCAACAAAAATCCATGTCCGACGTCCAATGACCCGCAGCGTCTCAAGGACAAGAAGACATTCAGAAGAATCCCCTGCTCCTTCAAGCAAAGGACAGCAAAGTGATCCTTCCTCAAGCTCCTCTTCAAAAAGAATGAGCCCCAGCTCAGTCACCAGGACAGTTTCTTCGTTCGAATCACGAAGGATGAATGTCTTGGCTACAAATTCTGAGCCACCACCCCACAATCCACCTCCAGAAGATGCGATCACCCGCATCCAGCAGTTGGAACAGGGCCAGCAGAGGATTGAAACTCTGATGGAAAACCTTCTCCTCGCCTTCCAAAATCAGGCGAACAATGAACCTCCTCCGAATCATCAAGACGACGAGGTAAATAAAGAAGAAAATGAGTCACGCGCCCTTACCAAAAAGGACGTAGACGGTATCCTCGCCAAAGCAAAAGAAGAGGATATACTCAAAGAACATGGGATCAAGCCACCATATCCCTTATGGATGGACTCGGTCCCGTTCCCCACCAAATTCAAGCATCCTACTCTCCAAACATATACGGGGAAAGGATCAGCCAGACAGCACGTCATCCACTTCAAGATCCTGACGGGAGCTATCGCGGTCAAGATGCACTCAAGATCCGCCTCTTTGCAAGTACCCCTAAAAGGTACGGCCTTCGATTGGTACTCCACTCTGCCGGAGGACTCAATCCAAAATTGGGCCATGCTAGAGACACGCTTCCTAACTCACTTCAAAGGTGAGGATCATCCCGCTACTATGGCTCAGCTGTGCAGCCTAAAACAGGGGGAGAATGAATCAACATATGACTTCATTCACAAGTGGAAAGCAATGGCATACAAATGCTCTGATGTATTGCCACAAGCGTCGCTAGTCGACATCTGCCGAAACAACATGAGAGCCAGAATCCGCTCCATGATCATCGGCAACAAATCAAAAAACCTGGGAGAACTCCTAGAAGCTTCCATGGAAGCTGAAACGGTGATTAAAGACCTCAACAGTCAGAAATCATCAAGAAAAGAGCCAACCGCCATTGCAACCTCTAAACCAAAGAAGAAAGAGGTCCTCAATGTGCAGACCAAGCCAGCTCCTCAGCCACCAAAGAAAGCTGAAAACAAAACTGCTGGTAAGAGACCTGAACTCTCTGACGCCTTCAAAGAACGAGTAGAGAAGAAATACCCGTTTGATGAAGATGTTGATGAAATCTTCGGGGCTCTTGTGGCAAACGGCAAGCTCACCTTGCCTGAACCAAAAAGACCGGGTGATGTTGGCAAAACCAACGATCCTCGGTACTGTCCATACCACCAGATGATCTCGCATCCTCTCAATCAATGCTTCGTTGTGAGAGAGAAAATAAATGAGATGTGGAAAAACGGAGTCATCACCTTTGACAAAAACTATGGGTCTGCCTCCGTCAACATGGTGACATGTGGACAAACATCAAGATCACCGAAGAAGAAGATCACTACTTCCTTCAAGGTGATAAACTCAATCGAAGCGTCCGAGGAACTGGTTCCTTACCCGACACCAGACGGACAACGATATGGGTACATCCCGATCTCCTGGAAGATGAAAAATTGGGAGGTCGTGAAAATAAAGCCTACAGCTCAACAGCGAAGGCAGGCTAGGAAACATCTCCTCAAGCTCAAACGGCAAGAGAGACCCCAGCCAAAACTAGAGGTCAAAGAAAAGGCAGAGGCTTCCTCTACCGCTTCACTGGAGGTAACAAAAACATCCCTTCCAGAGACTTCAAAGGGGGTAAGGAAATTCACTCTCAGTGATTTCATGCCACCTCAATTTAAAGAAGCCATGCAGGAGACATCATACTCTTGCAATTCGGTAGTTGGATTCTCCATTGATGGATACGAGTCCAGCGACACCGATGATGGATTCGAATCCAACTACACAGATGAGTGGAGGAATCCCTTGAAACAGGAGAATATCTCTCCGATGAAGAATGGGTTCCTGAATCTCATCTTATGCCAGTAATCTGGTATAACCCCCTACAGCCACAAGGATCCTGGTCTGATGATGAAGAAGACCAAGAAGCTGTACAAGAAAATGCCTGCTGAACCAGCACCCCTCATTACTCCAGTGGAAATCAACAATGTTGAGCCACAAAGAGATGATGAAGAAGAAGATCCGGCTCCCATGCCTGATCTTGAAGAATATGCAAGGATCTTGCAGCGACTCGCTTTAGAACAAGAGCAAGAACGCGTCAACGAGCCTCCTCGCAATCCAGAGCCTGAAGTCCCTGAAGACCACCAGGTACATCCTCCCTTAACTCCTGAAAATGGAGAAAATTGCTGGATAGGCGATCCTCTCACATCCGAGGATGAGTCTGACTCCGATCAGGCAACGTCTCCCGTCAGAGCTTCCTGTAATGTGATAATTCGGGATTATAGCTCTTCCGAAGCATCGTCTGATGAGAGCACTTACACTTCCGGCGACGCCTAGCAATATTATCTTCTGGAGCCCACCC
Organism: Litsea cubeba; assembly: GCA_012931725.1. Classification (NCBI taxonomy): domain Eukaryota; kingdom Viridiplantae; phylum Streptophyta; class Magnoliopsida; order Laurales; family Lauraceae; genus Litsea; species Litsea cubeba. Next base: position 21,768,692 of record CM022950.1, read on the forward strand.
TCGTCTCACGTGACTTTCAACTGAGATGACACCCTCTCAGGTTTCCTTCTCCTGAGACTGTGATCTTCAAAGTTCACACCCTTCCTGACTGAAGAATTCCCAGCCATTGATGCTTTGGACGATGAATTAGTCAACGAAGAAGAAAGATTGCTGGATGCTGTTCAGACTTGTTCCCGGAAAATGCTCCATGCAACACAATCACTGAGGATGGTAACTCTGCTGCTGATGCATCCTCAGCAAATGAAAACGACAGCCTCTTGATCCTGAAGACAAATCTTCACAAACGAAAGACCCTTCTCAAGAAGCCTCTCGAAGTTGGGTAGAGGCACCCGCTCTGGCCGGGACTACCACAAAATTACAACCAATCTCCTTTACATATGTAAATCCTTCGGAAAAGATGTTGTAGCGCCCCTAGTGGCAACAATGATGAACATGCAGGCCCTAAGGAGGCTTTCAGTATGACTTGATTGAACACTTCAAGCACATACCTGCACGTCTGCACATCCTAGATTTGTTGCGAATGTCTCCGCACACTCGTGATAATCTCATTTCGGAATTACAAAAACTGAATGAGGATGTCGAAAACATGCCCCGCAAGTCCTCCAAATTGAAATGGATTACCGGGTCAAAAACTCCAGAAGCCTCCTCAAAGGGAGAAAAGAAGAAAACTGAGGGATCATGCATTGAATGCCTCTCGGTTAAAAAAGCAGCCAGTGCAACCATCGCCTTCACAAAGGATGACCTCCTACTTGGCGAAACCAGGCATAACCGACCCCTGTACTTCACAGGGTATATCAAGGAAATGCCTATGCATAGAGTTCAGATCGACCCAGGTTCTGCACTCAACCTTATCTCCACATCGGCTCTTGAAGAGTTGGGCATCCCACCCAGCAAACTGAGCCACACATCTGTATCTATCTTTGGATCCATGAGAATGGTGTATGCAATAAAGACCCCTTCATGCTACAACATCCTTCTCGGACGCCCTTGGATCCATGAGAATGGTGTTGTCCCTTCAACTCTACATCAATGCATCAAGTTTGTTGGCGACGACGGCATGAAATCGAGTCTTTGCGGACAGAAAACCCTTCAAAGGTAAAGAAATCCACTTCGCAGACTCACAAATGTATGAAGGTGAAAAAGAAGAAGAGAGAAGCATACAGCATCCTTTGCCGAAAATCTCCAGAAAGATAAAGGCAAAGCTCCTCAACAATCACCGGAAGAAAAACAAACCATCCGGTAAATCTGAAGAGAGCATGCAAACTCCCTTCATCCATCTCCTCAAATCTTCAAAGCCTTTGGTCATCACAACTAAAGTGAAGAAGGCAAAACAAAGCCTGGGGGCAAATTTGTTGTCTCTTTTGTGTCTATCATGCAAGACACGGACTCGGATTCAGAGCCAGAAGACGACACATCGTCAAGCCAAGCTGACACTCAGCAAGTTCAGCCTACTCTTACTCCAATGGAGACAACTTCTGACATAGAAGATCCTACGTCAGCTTCCTTCGTTGTTCCAGCAACTTCAGCAAAGGAAAAACCGATCTTCTCCATAGATCGGATGCTTCTTCATCAAACTCCGCTTGAACCTTTCCAAAATAAAGGTACGCCTCAACTATCCTTGTACAGTTTGTGGCACAAGCTATTATGAAGAAAATGGGCTACGACGCTCAAAACCCAGTAGGTTTGGGAGAAGGACGCGGTATTCTCACGCCATTGGGGCCCGTCTTGACCAAAAGCCAGCTGGAAGATTGGAGACTCTACGGCTATGTAGAAAAATCTTCATACGGGTTAGGGTATGATCCTGACACTCCCTGAGACAGTTGACACAAAGGCTTAAAAGTCAATATACTGACCAAGCCTCAACATCTCAAATCCATGAAGACATCGATCTCCCTGGATATCTCTTTGATGAGTCACCTGTCAAAGATCCAGGAAGCTCATCCATTTGGCACGATTTCTCCGAAAATGAAAGGAGTTGTCCGATGGCACAGACGTGTGGACTTCTGACCCAGAAGAACCCTCATCTCCAAAAGAAGTAGCCTACTTCGACTCGGTTCAACAGGCGATTGGGATCATCTCATGCAAGCCTTGGGAAAATTACCGATCAAGAAGACCCGTGGAAAGGAACAAAACCTTGGTCTGGAAATGCCCTTGAAACCCCAGAAGGTTTCGTTGAGCTGGAAGCCTCCGAAATATTGTGGAGGAACCACCTTCGAACCTTCCAACAGAAGATCCTGTTCAAAAGATAAACTTGGGAACACTAGATAACCCACGTCCTGTATTCATAAGCAAGAAGATATAAAGGATGATGAGTTACCCGAGTATATCGCTTTTCTTCGTGAGTTCGTTGATTGCTTTGCATGGTCTTATGCTGAAATGCCAGGTTTAGACCCCAAAATAGCAGTTCACAAACTCAATCTTCAAGAAGACATCAAGCCTGTAAGCAAGGCCAAAGAAGATTCCGTCCAGATGTGATGGATAAAATTGAACAAGAAGTTCAAAAACTCAAAAGCGTCGGCTTCATCCGTGAGGAACACATCCTGAATGGTTGGCCAACATTGTCCCCGTGACAAAGAAAAATGGGCAGATCAGGTCTGTATTGACTATAGAGACCTGAATGGCGCATGCCCAAAGATGAATTTCCGCTCCCATACCAAAGGTAATGATTGATAATACCTGTGGATTCGAGCGAATGACATTCATGGATGGTTTCTCTGGCTACAATCAGATAAAGATGCATCCTGAGGATGAAAAACATACATCCTTTCGAACCCCATTTGGCGTGTATTGCTACACTATCATGCCATTTGGTCTGAAGAATGCTGGTGCCACATATCAGGGCTATGATGAAAATATTCCAAGATATGCAGCACAAGAGAATGTTGAATGTTACGTTGATGACCTCGCCGTCAAAAGCAAAAGAAAAGAGGATCATCTCGAAAACCTTCGAGAAGTCTTCCTCCGGCTTCGCAAACACAAACTGCGAATGAATCCATTGAAATGCTTCTTCGGCGTCTCGTCGGGTAAGTTCTCGGATTCTTAGTTCGGAAAGCTGGAATAGAGCTTGACCCCATAAAAGTCAAAGCCATTCAGAAATGCCCTCTCCAAGAACCTTGAGAGACTCAAAGGGCTTCAAGGGGATTGGCCTACATCAGACGGTTCATCTCCATCTTTCGGGGAAATGCCGTCCATTCTCCCGGTTGATGAAAAAAAAGGTGTAAACTTTTCTGGGATGCTGACTGTGAAGCTGCTTTCCAAGACATCAAGTCATACCTGACAAAACTCCAGTGTTAGCTGCTCTACCACTGGAAAACCATTCATCTTGTAACAAGAGCCCTTGATCACTCTCTGGGAGCTTGCTTGTGCAAGAAAATGATCAAAGAAAAGAAGCTGCTCTATATTACCTCAGCCGCATGCTAGTAGGTGCAGAGCATCGTTACTCTCCAGTCGAAAAAGAATGTCTTGCAGTGATGTCGCCGTACAAAAGCTGCGTCACTACTTGCTTTCCAACACAGTCTACCTGGTCTCGAGGGTCAACCTTTTGAAGGTCCTTGTCACAAAGGCAGGTGCTCTCAATGCTCGACTGGCAAAATG